>WEIT01015631.1:83796-212316 GCA_013389985.1 Dryoscopus gambensis | reverse complement strand
GGACTGTATGCTGGGAGTGATAAAAGTGATAGTCTTCAATTCCAGAGAGAAGGCTGACACGATTAACTTTATAGCATCATTGACTGCCAGATGTGCTAATTTTTTTTCCTTGGTGTTTATTTGCACATTCTCCATTCACAGGAGTTACTCAATTAATGTACCTACTGCGCATCCAGTGTTTAGACACTTACCCAACACATTGTAGCCCTTATGGTTTACTGGGTGAAAAATACATATTATTATTTTTACCATGTATTTGCAGTGCATTTTTGCCTAAATTGGTGTAAAACATCAGTACATCCATTTCAATCTNACTATGAACTTTTAGGAGCTCTCGGACTTTCCAAAACAAGGCAAGAGAAGGCTGCCCGGACTTTAAGTAGAATTGCGCTCATGTCATCTGTTGATATTGTACATATGAGCTTGAGTTTTGCGATCATCCATGTCTTGTCATGATGCAAATCATAATGTCAAAAGGGTGGTGTTGCCCAAGCAAACATAGCAGCTCCACTGCAGGAATGATGAGTTAGATGACCGCTGGTTGTTACGGGGATTGAAATTACTCTTCATGTTTCTGTATGCTATCGAAAGCTCATGCAGAGGACAGCCTGCTCTGCCTCACAATCCAGAGAAAGCTCACCATATTGTTTACTTCAGTCCAGAGAGATTCAGAATTCTGGGCTAGGGAGGAGTAGTCCTTTTTTCCCCCCAGCTCTCTGGGTTTCAGCTTTTCCCCACCTGTTGCTGTTTCTGGCATGTTAGCTCATCCAGAGGTTCTGGGGGTCTTTGTTACTCTCTCTCAGATTAATACAGAAATTGTGGACACCTGCGCAAAAAGGGGAGAAAATGCAAGCTCCTGATTCTCTGTATTTTTTTCCAATATTCATTCTCATTTATATCCTATCTTAGCCTCTCACTTCCTGCATCCAAAGTGGCCCCAGTATTTCAGCACTATGCACTGTGCTGTCCACAGCATAACGAAATATATTAACTCTACCCCCGTCAAAACCAGCACATGTCCCTGTGTACTTCCTGCTGGTGCCTTCTGTGTTGTAACTGCTTTCACTTGTGTCCATGTTGTTCCTAACCCTTTGCTCTTTCCATTTTAAGATTTTAGTTATGGATATGAGTAGTACGGTCATGTCACTAAGTTCAAACAACACTCAAAGTCAGACATAAGAATATTTACTATGTTGCCTGCAACCCAGTTACAAGAAAGAGGATGAGTTGAGGAATTAGTACAGTTTTTCTTGTTGCTTTTAATGGATGTTGCTATCACAAGGACATCAGTGAGCTTGCAGGCTCCAACCTTGACGTGTTGGAGAAGAGTTGGGGAGCAGACAGTATGTGCTACTGGAAATACTGTGTTTGTGGCAGGTACCCCGGCTGAGATTTCTCCATGAAGAGTTTTTGTAAAAAGCATACGCTTCACTGAAACGTTTTTTCGTGCATTGAAATTCTATTCTTCAAGAGAGAGTTTGACTTGTCAAGGTCCTGACCAACCTGATCTCAATTGGCCAGGATTTGAGTAGGGCTGCTGACCAGATGAATTAATGAGTTCTCTTCCAATCTAAGTTGCTTTCTGATTGTTTTTGTTCCCCTAAATTACTTTTGTTTAAGAGAAAACTTAAGACCCAGAATAAATAATATTAACCTTTTCGGTTTAAAATAGACCATCCAAACCTTTGAAAAAAATCTCTCTAGTTCTAAAAATGTAAACCAGACTAGTACTTAGGATTAAAACACATTTTATTTAAACAAAATGTGTTGATTGAAGATAGCTTTTTCCACGGCCAACTTGGAAGCATTTTAATCTTTTTATTCAGCATAAACAGAATTTTTTTAACCTAGTTTGTGAATTAAAGTTCTTGTTTCCTTAGCTCTAGATGGAACTTACTCCTAGACACAGCATGCAACTTAGTGTTTTATCTAATAAAGTATTNTTTTTTTTTATCTAATAAAGTATTGAAGGCTTGGTCCAGCACCTCTGAATCCAGCGGGAGCACTGGTAGTGGGAAGGATCTGGCTCACAGTGCCAAGTCTACCATATGCCATTGATGCAGAGTAGTCATACTTGTCCATCTCTCAGTATGCAATACATGCACTTTAGATAGTGTCCCTCACATCTCACATGAAAGACAAGCAACTCTGAGAAGCAAAGTTTTGGGACCTAAATCTGTAACTTCCAGCATAATGGAAAGGTCTTTCTGGGTAAGATGAACTGTATCATTCAAGATGTCTGTTTTGGAGCAGCTGATGTAGTTGAAACATATTTTAGTGGGAGAGCAAATCAGTTAAATCAGGATTGTGATAAAGGGACAGTTTGAGGAACTGCTTTTTTTTTTCCTGTGAAGTATTCTGTGGAAAAAGCAGCTTAGGCATCCAAAATAACCAGTAACTACTGTTTTATATGTGACAAGGCATTATGAGACTAGTTCTGGTGAATTTGGATATAAATACTTAGTTGCAAGTTCCCTTGACACTCTTATTTTCAGTGATTCTATCTTGTAGCTTAAGGTCACCTGCACATTGGAAGTGACTAGAAGTTCTCTTGGGGATTTTTTTAGCACTTTATTAATGGCCTCCTTTCTATTTAATTAATAATTGATATGTCTGAAGTGTAGGAGATAAGTGGAGAAATAAACAGAGAAGCAAATGCCTAACAAAATGCTTTACTGGAGTTGCTTGTTCAGCATATTCCAGCTCGCACATTGGAAAAAGTAGCTTTTTGTTGGGGAGGGGGAAAGCAGAAAGTCCTACACAGTTTTGTGCACTTCCTGATATGTGTTTACTGTCATTTCTAGGAGTTCCAACACCCAGTCCAGAAATCCTTCGGCATACTTTGAATATGCTTGTACGGGAGAGGAAAATATACCCAACTCCGGATGGTTATTTCATTGTAACCCCGCAGACTTACTTTATAACACCATCTCTCATAAGAACTAACAGTAAATGGTACCATTTGGATGAGAGGATACCTGACAGGTCTCAATGTACCTCTCCACAACAAGGAACTATAACTCCCTCCACCTCGGGATGTGTCAGGGACCGAACACTACCCAAAAACCACTGCGACTCCTGCCATTGTTGCAGAGAAGACATGCACAGCATGCATGCATCTACCCTACAGAGGAAATCAGCAAAAGACTGTAAAGACTCATACTGTCCTCCTTCATTATGTCAGGTCCCACCTACTGAGAAAAGTAAAAGTACTGTCAATTTTTCATATAAAGCAGAGACACTCACAAAGCCTAAGGATGTAGAAAAGCAGTCTAAGAAATTTGGACTCAAATTATTCCGATTAAGTTTTAAGAAGGATAAGACCAAACAGTTGGCAAACTTCTCTGCCCAGTTTCCTCCAGAGGAGTGGCCACTGAGGGACGAGGACACCCCTACCACTATACCTAGAGAGGTAGAAATGGAGATTATTAGACGCATTAACCCAGACTTGACTGTGGAAAATGTCATGAGACACACTGCACTAATGAAGAAACTTGAAGAGGAAAAAGCTCAACGAAGCAAAGCAGGATCTTCAGCTCACCACAGTGGGCGAAGTAAAAAGAGCAGGAATCACAGAAAGTCTCATGGGAAATCGAGGTCTCACAGCAAGACCCGGGTGTCCAAAGGAGACCCATCAGATGGCTCTCATTTGGATATACCTGCTGAAAGGGAGTATGAGTTCTATGATCCCTTGACTCGATCCCCACGGGAAGGCTGTTTTATAATAGAACACAAGGGAGATAATTATATTATGCACAGCAATCCTAACATGATTGAATCTCACTTTCCCATGACACCAGAGTGGGATGTATCTGGTGAACTGGCCAAAAGAAGAACTGAAATGCCTTTCCCTGAACCTTCCAGGGGAAGCTCCCACTCCAAGGTCCATCGGAGCCACAGCCATACACAGGATAGACGATCAAGGAATGAGCGGTCAAGTAAGGCTAAAGAAAGGTCTAGATCCATGGATAACTCCAAGGGACCTCTGGGTTCAGCTACTTTAGGCACACCTGAAGATATAGGTGAAGGCTGTAGCCCAGATGACCAAACAACTAGCCAAACCTACATTGATGATAGTACCTTAAGGCCATCTCAGTCTCTCAGTCATCAAAGGGCTCTGATTTCATCTGCAAGCTACAAAGAGACTTGCATCCCTGAAATAGCTGGTGGCAGTGTAGAAACCCCCAGTTCTTGTAGCTTATTGGAACAAGGCAAGCCTACAGAGAATTTGCCATCATATAGTGAGCTCAACTCCTGCACAACAAAATCTGCAGTTGATGACTATTTTCAGTGCAACACATCCAGTGAGACTGTGCTTACTGCTCCATCACCACTGGGAAAGAATAAAGAGGATCATGATACGTTAACAGGGACAGATGGGCTAAAAAAAATTACTCCCACAGAAAGACAGTCTCAACATATTGCTAGGGAGCCTGGGGTGCACAAAGAGGAGTCCCCAAAGGGCCCAAGCAGTGGTTCAGTGATTGCTGGCCAAACTCCAGAGGTGATTGCAAATGGGCGGCTGGTTCAACACCATAGCGCTGAATCAAGCAGCCTTGATAAAAGGAAAGAAATATTTAGCAAGGATACGCTCTTTAAGCCTCTGCACAACACTCTTTCTGTGAATAGTTATCATAAGTCTAACACACCTCTGCTAAAGCCCCATCAAAAGACCCCCTCTGACACATTGCCAGTCAGATGTGAGAAACTTGAACAAGCGATGGTAACCTCAGTCACACAAGTCATGCCTGTTTCTCAGCGACAGCAGGAGACAACTGGGAACCAGGAGGCCTCCTTTGACTACTACAACGTATCTGATGATGATGACTCAGAGGAAGGAACCAACAAAAATGCTGAGGAAGAAAAGAACAGGGATGATGTTGGTACAATGCAGTGGCTCCTAGAGAGAGAAAAGGAAAGGGATCTGCAGCGAAAGTTTGAGAAGAATCTTACTCTTCTCACCCCAAAGGAAACAGAAAATAGCAACAGCCAGAGAGCCACCCACTCAGCCCGCCTGGACAGCATGGACAGCAGCAGCATTACTGTGGACAGCGGGTTCAACTCTCCACGGTAGGACTGTCACATTCATTGCAGCTTTACAGACTAGGAAGTTCCATTTATGGTTTTATGAGTGTGTGATTTTGGTGACAGATTGTAGGGCTGTATTTAAAAATTTCAGACATTTTCAGACAATGTTTTCTACAGCTCTGGAATCCTCTATTCAGATGTGTGCATTTCCCACCATACAGTAAGAAACCAATGACCATTTGCAGCACTGACTCTGTATTAGTTCGTTTTCTGTTTGCCGAAAACCTCCCTGTATCCTTTTTTTCTGTATTAAACTTGTGTTTGCTTTTAGAATAAAAGGGATGAGCTCCTGCAAACTCTTCCCTTCCCTTTCCCTCTAAGATACCATCAACAAGACTAATGGAAAGGCTGGGCATGACTAGCTGGCATAATCTTTGGCTCAGACAAAAAGAAAAACAAATTACTGTTTTGTGTTTAGGCTTCCTTGTTTGTTTTCTTCAAAAATTTTGGAAGTGTATCTAGTCACCATTCCATACTGGTGAGACTGGAATAGCCACTTCCCCTACAAGTTAAAAGTGCTCAGGATATTTGAGCTTCAGATCTGACTTAACACTGGTGAGAGAGAGGTGTCTTGTCTAAGATATTTGGGAAAAGAGTCCAGATGTTTGCGTGTGGTGGTGCTGGTCAGTAATTACTATTCCAGGGATTTTGGGCATCGTGGAAGTCTCAGTGTTCTAGAAGTCTTACAAGTGTAGGGAGGAGAGAGTTGGTGCATTCCCTGCCCTGGAGATTTCACAAGTTCATTTCCAGGTTAAGAATCCTTTACTCGAGCCTTCTTCCTTGTCTCTCTGACCTTTGGCAGTCCTAGGTCCTTGATGGAATGGAGCTTGACCAGTTTTGTTTGGCCTGCATAGCAACTCATCAGAGTTCAGAACAATGACTCTAAGAACACAGAAATAATTTACAGTAGTAGTTCTTTTAGAGTGTCTTACTTAAGCTTAAATTATTTATTGCCTGTGTTTAAAAATAAAACCTGCAAGACTGATTTTGTATTATGTGAAAAAAAAATCGGGGTTTTTTGTTTGGGTTTTTTTGTGACTTTTTTTATTTTCCCCTGTAAATGGTGTTCTTATTCCTCAGAAGTATATAATTTTTTACATCTATAACAAAGGCTCTCAGAGAGTCATGTGAAGGATTTTATGTTTCTACACAGGACTAAATTTTATTTTCAGTTGAAGTCCTGTCACTCTGGAAGAACTTCCTTTGGATTTGATGGTTACTCCCACTTGATGTTAATGACAAGACAGAAATTAGTAAACCTGGTGCAGCTTGCAGTGATGTATCAAACTAGAGCAGGCATCTAGCGAATGTGTAGTTTTTCTGAGTAAAAAATTTGAAAAATAATTTGAGTAAATCATACCACTAACACTGAGTCCACCCTAAAAAAGAAGCTTGAGAAGGTTTTGAATTTGTGTTATTGATTGTTCTGCAGATGCCGACATCTTTCTCACATAGAACTGTTGCATGAAACTGTTGGCACTTTTCTTTTTTAAATGTGTTCTCTTCCTGTAGTTGAAGTGCTATACTTGCAGTCAGTTTTTGTGGGGGAGTACGTTGTGGTGTTTGCTTCTTGCTCAGCCTGTGTTGTCTTGTCTCAGCCTCAGAGTATGAGAGTCACCTCCAGGACAGAATAGCGACTGCATTAAAAATCAGTTCTTGGACTACTGTTCTGTATGCTAGCTGAATATCAGACTTGTGTTTCTGATTAATGCAATGGTAGGCATTTTCTTCCCTAATTATTTACACAAAGGCTAAAATTTCTGTTTATGTTAAACTTAGCTAGCAAGAAAACAGGATACAGTGAGCATACTGGATTTACTGCTGGTATACTACTTTGTTTAGATCAAAAGGGAAACAGATGAGCAGCATTCAACAATGTGTGTGTTCCACACATCCTTTTTTAAAAATTTTACTGTTCACTTATTAACAAATACCATTTTTTGGCAAGGCCACGTAAAGTAAGCTTAAAAAATCCCCAGACCAAAACATTCTGTAGGGTATTTTGGTTTGTGACACCAGCATATAGTCTGGATATTTCAAAGCTTTTTCATGAACTTTGCATCAAAATTATTAAATTTGATGATTTTGCTGAGTTTTCGTCACTCCTTGGTATAAGTCTCTAAAAAAAAATTGAGCTGAGGGTGAATTCTTCCCTTTGGCTAAAAGTACCATGCTGTTTATTATCCTACCTTATAATAAAAAAAGTACTCCAAAGCCCTTTTCCAGGAAGTACAAAATAGCCATCCAGCATCCATCTGGTAAGATTCACCTAGGTCTGATAGTGTTCCTTAGCAGATGGCCAGGGAAGAATACAAGAACAGGATATGCATATAGTGATGTTCCACAGGTATATTCTTCTAGCCTGCACTGATGATGTAACTCTACTTCCTGAGGTGGGGTGGTATCTTTTCATTCAAACTGAAGTGTGCAACATTGTTCGGGGAATCAAAATTACCAATTTCACATTATAAAAGAAAAAATACATTTCTAAAGTCTGATAAATTGAAAAAAAGGACAGTAAAAAAATTTAGAAAGAAATGGCTATGGTTAAAGAGATTTGCAATGGTCATTTGACTTCCAAAGTATTTGTGTGCAAAATGTGTGAACATATTAATCACCATTGGGAGAAAAAGCCTCACAGTATTTTGTGCATGGCTTTTATGCAAGTTATATATAGTAAATGTTAGCTGTCAAGATTAATTTTATTCCTTTATTTTTAGAGCTAATATAATACTGTTGCTCCTTTGTCACCTAAAGAAAGCTAATTTTGGCATTATTCTGCATGCAAAATTTTCAATGCAGTTTTTACGTATGTTGTAATGGTCAGTTTGTAATATCAGAATTGAGCATGTTTGAAGATCTGGAATTGGTGGTCCCATAAAGAATGATACAATACTAAATAATCTCTGAAAACTAAGATTTGCATCTATTTTCATTAAAAAGCAGAGGTAGAGGAATCAAAAAATGAGCAAGAGAAGTGCACCATACGTCATTGCATCTCACAGAAATCATTTACTATGTTTGTCACCCATCACAGCTCTTTGGAACTATGGACAATAAGAGTCAATCACTGGCAGAAGAATATCAGTACCATTTTGACCAGTTGAAAAGATCTGTGAGAGTTTTCCTAAAAGCCTCATTGATTTTCTAGACTCAGTTAGTTTAAGATTATTTAAATCTGCCCTACAGCTAGGAAAAGTATTTTTTCCTTCCCCTACGCCATGCACTGACACATTTCTCCTCTGCCACATCTAAAGCTGTGCATTCCTACTCTTCCCCTGATGCTAGCACTAATCTTTTTTTTTTTTTTTTCCTTAGGGCTAGTATTTAACTGAGAGTGGTCCCTGATCTGTCTGGCTGCCTGCAAGGCTTAGTCAGGGAAGCAGCAGAAACATGTGGCAGGGTCAGGTCCACACAAGGCAGGCAAGAGCTGCCCCTTTCAGTAGCAGGTAAATTTAGGCTGACTTTAAACTGACTATGAAACTTTTGTCATTAGTATCCTTGTTTCTAGTGCTTATTTAACAACTGCATTCAGTCCTCTAAATGTACTCTGTAAACATCTCCATAGCAAGTGATGATGTCATTTTACAAAGAACTAGGGGTACAGGTGAAGGATACATAACCAGGGGGCCACATGGCTGTTTGAAAGCAAATCTGTTTCTGAACAGGCACACATTATTTGGAGATCAAAACTTACTTAATAGTGTAAAGGCAACAAAAAGAGTAGTACTGGTAAAAACAGCCTTGGCATGTCATGGCTGAGTTTTTTAAAAGCTGTAGACAAAAATACAGGCTTCTCTGCATTCATAATTAGATCTACTGTCAAAAGGCTTAATCTTTAAAAGTGTTCAGTGTCCTGTCACTCTTGTGGTTAAACGATATATTAGAACTAAAGGAACATTGTCCATTTTCTGAATGAATTAGCAGCACTAGTTGTTGTTCAGGGCAAGATCATGGACCAGGCAGTTAAGATTTCTCATTGTCTCGGTAAGTTGCAATCATCTCAGTTGCAAAGCAAAATTGAAGTGTTGCGTTTAGAAGCATTGTGAGTTTAATGTAAGGTAAAACTTTTATTTAGTATTTTGCGTACAGAAACATAGGTAGAAGAGGAGACAACAGAGGATGCTGTGTTTATATGATTGCTGTCCTAGCTCTGCCTAGTTCACAGAGCTGATTTGATGAAGCTACTTTGTGCAAAACTGCACCAGTCCGGAAAGAAAACTAGCACATTCCAAGTGCAAGATGGAAGCTATTTCCTTGGGTGAAAAATCCAGATGCTTGATGCTGGTTCAGCTTACAGTTTGTGCAACAGTTTCAGCTGTGCTTAGTGCTATACCTGTGTTATGGTATGATGACTGCTGAGCACCTCTGGGACGTGTTTTGGAGGAACATATGTGTACTGTCAAAAAGAGATGATTCATTGATGTGACATTACGTACAAACACAGGAAACCTATTATAAAACACTCTATTCTCCTTTCCTGTCTGGTCGATAGATATATAGGCGTGTCATATATGAGTGTGTATATATATTTCTTTTCCATTCCAGTACTCGTGAGAGCCTGGCATCCAACACTTCAAGTATTGTTGAAAGCAACAGGCGTCAGAACCCTGCTCTGAGCCCTGCACATGGTGGCGCAGGCCCAACGTTCAACTTCCGAGCCACTGCAGACCCACCCACGAGTGAAGCTGAGAAACTGCAGAAACCTGGTAACTGCCTGCAAGCTTCTGTCACTAGTGTCTGATAGTCAGCCTGCCTCAGATCGTCTGTCTCATCCTATACAGCAAAGTTTACGACACTGGGACTGATGTTTACATCTTTGGGGAAAAATAAAACAAGCATCTCAACCACAGTTTTAGTGTTTACTTAAACTGTGCTGCTATGTAGACTAGGGGCAACAAAGAAATCTTTATTTCAAGGTATTGCTTTTCACATTTGCGGCTCTGTAGCAACAGAATAGCAGTAGGGATAATATGTACACTTTTTGCTTCACTTAATTGTAACTGAGCACATATATGAAAGTCTAGACACTGTAAGTGTAATCTGCATTTTCAATGTCCATGCAGTTGCCAACTTCATTTAAAAAAATGCCACAGATGTGTGATGCCCCTGGTCAGAGGCTAAACTCTGCTACAGAGTTCATTTTTTTCTTCAAAAACTGAGCCACTGCTGAAAGTAACGAGCCAGGATCACCATGAGGAAAAACAATGCCAAACATGACAAGTCATGACCTCAGCTCTATATGTGAATTATTAATACTGATCAGTCATTTTCACTGTGCATTTTTGTGACACAATTTTACAAATACCTGGTTAAGCAAGTAAAAGGAGGTTTGGGGTTTGTTTTGATTTGCTTTTTTTCTATATATGGAGGGTGGGTAGGGAAACGGCTCCTCCTTTTGTTTCAAAAATATGAGAGTTGTTTATTTAATGAGACTTGCTACTTGACCTTCCATAGTCACCAGTGAGGAAGTGGGCCTCTGCATAGAGGGGGGAGTGGGGAGGGAAGGGAAAGATGTAACTGTCATGGAGCCACAATGTGGAGTGACACGAAATATATTAAATGTCTTCAGTATAATTCACATATTTAAAAAATAATCTAATTCTTGTGTCACTTCTGGTATTGCAACTTGCCATTAATATAGGAATCAGGATAACTAATTTCTTGAAACAAAAATATCCTTTATGATATAAATGACAAGTATGGCCTGAAGAATTGATTTCTTTCTAGTGGAAGGACATAAATCTATTTTATGTAGCTTATTAAATAGAGTGCCTAAATTAGGCTATTAAAAATAGCATACAGTGTAATGATTATCAGAGAACAAAATTTAGAGAATTATAAACTTCTGGCCTTTTTATTCAGTGGATGTTATTTGCAATTTAACATTTTATGGACATGTTTAGTTTCTAGAAATTCAATGTGTCCACTTGGTTTGCAGCAGAAATCTGAGTCCTGCAGGCACGGTACATCCTAATTGCTCTCCCTAAACTGTTACTCCAATGTAATTAGTACTATGCTAATTATTGCAGAGTAAATTCTACAGATGGTTAAACTGCAAGAGTAATTTTAGGTATAGGGTCACATTCTGCTCTGTTACTCATGCAACCTGGTAGTGCAACAAACTGACTTTTTTTATCAGAACAGATAAACTGGTGGAAGAATAACAAAGATACTAAAATGTGCAACAGCCCAAATTGTTTCATAGAAAAGGGCCATTTATCCTGTCTAGCTCTTGTACACAGGAATGAAACCCAACTGTACATATTAAACCCCAGTATTTTCATCAGGTTCTGGTGACATTTATTACTCTGTATACAAAGTCATTTGAGCTTCACTTATGTTCTCTATTGTCATCAGAAGTCTTTACTGAGGATTCAGCCTTACGTTACACCGTCGGATATAGTTCATTTACTTACAAAACAGCTTTCTAACTCTGGACACAATCAGTTTTCAGCTCTGTCAAGAATACCCAGTCAAGGCACAGGTCTGTTTTCATTGATTTCAGTGTATAATTTCCATTTCATAGGAGCAATAAGACCTTTCAGTGCACATAAAGGAAATTATTGTGCTTTTGGTTGGTTATCAAAGTCACTTGGCCTTTAGCCTTCTGCCTTATCATACCTTCCAAGATGTGCTCTAATTACCATATAATGCTTTGCATGACGCATCTTATTATTCGATATGTAACTCCAGCCGTACTTATTCCATGCAAACTGTAGAGTCAGAGTTCTTGTGGGGAATTGTCATATACTATGCAGTGGCTGACTGTGATTTTGTTTCTGAGATGAGCTCAGTAGTATGTATCAATTCAGTGAATAAAAATGTCGAATGATGAAAATGATAAATGATAAAAAAGATTTACAGTGATGATCTGAAGTATCAATGGCAGTATTAAAATGTGAAGAGAAGAAACATGTTCCACATTTGGGAAATAATTGTTTGTCATACGCTAATCAGAATTTATGCAGGCAGCTGGTTGTACAGAAGACATAATTCCAACAAAATGTGATAGTACATACCTATTAACTGTATAGTATATTATTTTCTAAAGTTCCCAGAGCCCAGCAGACAACATAAATGTCATATTAATGTTGACATGGCATTGTACCAATATTAATGTGACTCTTGGAATATGGAATGTAAACAGAAGTTTCAAATAGAAACGTTCTAATCTTGATTTTTTTTTCCTTTTAAAATCAACAATGGAAAAATAAGAAAATTCCATCTTGAGGTTCTGGTAACAAAACCACGAGAGTGGAGCTTGAGTGCTTTATGTCACCCTAATCCTTTGATGAAATAATAGCCTTGTATTATGTGGTTGCTTATCTATCATTCTTCTAATGTATCAATTTAAAGGTTTACAGAGTTAGATTAGGTTGAATCTGTGTTGTGTTCAACTGTAAAGGGTCAACACAAATCTGTCGGCATTTTGCACACTTAATATGTATTATTATAATACAACATGTTACTTTTATGGTAATTTTTTTTACACATATAACTACCTCCATGAATTTGATGAAATGCAGCAACATGAAAAGTGTATTGTACAAAGCAAGGTTAGAAACTTTGAAGCATTAGGTCATGGCGTTCTCTTGTGTGTCAAAGCTTGCATATGAAGTCATCATGTTTCCATTGCCACAATTTCCTTCTACGATGTTAAAAAGATGGCTTTCAGATGAGTCACTTAAAGACTTTGACAAGGCTGCATAATTGGGATAAAAGTGAAAGGGAGGGTGAAACCTTCCATCCTCTCCCCAGTTACTGCTAAAATTTCTGCCTGGTAGAACTTGAAAATGTATTTGTAATTTAGCAAATTAGAAACATCTACAGTCTATGAAATATGATTGACAGTTTAGGGTTTAACAGAAGACACTCTGGGTATTTTCTTGGCAGCCTTCAGATACGTGGGGCCCTGTTCTGCCTCCATCTTTGTCAACATTAGTACATCATGGTTTCTCTGAACAGGCAGGGATGTTAAAACAGCTCTTCCTTTAATGATACGCACTCTGGTCTCTAGATTGTGTGCATCTAAAACATTTGCTCCTATAGAAATTACCAACAGCCTTTAATTGACATTGCTGGGAGCAGTATTAGGGTCCCTACTCGAGGTATGTGCCTATTGTTCAAAGAACGTGGGCAAGTTTCCAAGAAAAATTAAGCTGGCTTTTGAAAAGTAGCCAGCTGCAACAAGCCACCTTTCAAGAGGGAAGAAAGAAAGATTTTTCCAAAAACCAAAGGAAGAAAGTGGCAGTTGAACCTAAGCAGATTGCATTATATACAAATCCCAATTTATGAACACCTTTCAGCAAACCTAGTACCATTATCCTTATGCAAATTAATATACAATCATCAGCTGAGCTAATTTTGCCATTTTAAGTATTTCAGTTAAAATTTAGAAGAAATCATTAGCCATTTGACTCCCTGCACCACCATAAGATGACTGTTATATTTGAAACAACTTTCACTCAACTTTAAAAACTAAAAATGTATTGGAAAACAAATATTTTAATTAAAACCATGGCCTAAGTGCTTGCCAGCAGTAGCCATTGTTAGAAAAGAGAACAAGCAAACCGGTATTCAGAGGCCATCATGAACACAGATAATACTTTGCACTTAAATCACACCTTTTTGCCTGAGAGTCTTGAAGGACTTGCCTGTGAGGTAGGCAGAGTTCACTGACCCTACTTTTTTGTCTGGGCCCCTTGGTAAAAGCAAAGGCTAAGAGTCTGCAGACTAACTTATTAACTAGTTGCTTTTTTGAAGTTACTGAAGTAAGTTTAACAGTTAACCAAAGTGTTTCATGTTTATACTCTGAAATTATTCTTTTGATGCATTCAGTTTATTTAAGTAAGAAACTGCTTTACAGCCCTGCAGACTCTCTTGGATTAGCAGTTCCAAAAACAAGTTTGCAGTCATACAAGTACTGGCAGCAGTGGTTTTAGAAACAGTTATGTTAATTAAAAATTTGTTTTTCAAATACATTTTGCAGTGCTTTTCCCAACACAATTGTTCAAATTGTTGTGCTGAGAAAGCAAATAGCACTCCTAATCTGGTGTCGTACCCACAGTTTACAATTCTCTTTGCTCTTCTGAAGAAAACTGTACAGTATTAGAGAGAAAAGTTCTATTTTTTACGAAATTCTTTAAAAAAAAAAGGGTATATATCTAAAATGTTCCCCCCAGCATAAGTAAAGTGCATCATTACTGCATGAAGCACATGCAGTGGACCCACCAAAAGCCAAGCTGGTGCTAGAAGAAAACGGGACTATCACACTTCTTTTATAGTGGCGCTCTAAACGTTGGTTTCAGTTATGCGCGTGTAAATCTGGCATAACTCCCCTGGATCTGAGAGAGATGGGAATGGGTCGTTAACTCCATTGAAGCTCAGTTCTGAGCTGAGGGTTTCCGTGTTCCTCCCCCCACCCCGAGACACTAAATGCAGAGAAGGAGCAGAAGGCCACGCACCTGGCTCTGGAAGGGCAGCCTGCGCTGAATCCCTGCTGAAACGCACAGCCACCCAGCCGGGATCCGTGACACCCGCCAGTGTGCCCCACCTCGGAAGGGAGATTTTCCGTGTGGTGCACCGCCCTCCTGTTGTATAGTGGTTAGAGCCACCCAAAGGATACCCACCCAGAAGTATGAAAGGGCCCTTGGAGTAATTGGCACAGATGTTACTTTTATGTGTGGAGGAGATTTTAAGTTTAAAGGGATCATAATTCTGCAGGTAATTTTCTGTGAGTGACTGAATGTGGCTGTTGCATTAGGTTTAAATGAGTTAATAAATGCAAGTGGGACTTACTGTATGTTAGAAGGGAGTTTTGCAGCCAAGACTGCCTTGTATAAATGTGTTTGCACTGAAAAAAAAAATTAAAAAATTACTTGGTCTCTGGTTGCTGTAAAGGTCATCCAAGATGGATGTTCTGTTTATATTGTATAGTATTTCATATGAAATAATTGCAGTTCATGAAATGTCTTCCCTAACGTTACTGATTTATAACAGCACATTTGTAACATGGTTTTTATTGTGTCAGTGTACCATATTGTAAATGATGATTACTTGTCATGCTTAGTATAATAATTTAAAGGAAAAAAAAGGACAGGGATTTTTGTAAGTCTATATTTGAAAGTCCCTCCATATGGTAATATTGTGTTCATGTTGTTTATGTAGTGTTGTGTGAAATATCCATTTTGGATTGTGTTACTTTTTAAGATATTAAATAACATTTGGTTATATGTTCTAAGTGGATTTTTTGCACTCATCGGTGGTTTTTAGGGAGTATACTTATATTTCAATTTAACATGCTGTTTCTCTCCCTCACTTAGGAAACCTTGCACAACAAACCAGAAATCTCAGAAAAACAAACACCGTAACAACTTGCTGTGTTCCCCTGTGCTTTATAAAAGCTCTTTGGGCCATTAAGTGAGAGTGCAAGGGAGAAAATACATCTTTTTTTTCTGGTTTGGATGGGACGTGAAGTTGACAGCTGCAGGGGGAACATGATCTCCACTGAGTGCCCAGCTGAGATGCACCCAAGCTCCAGGAAATGAGAAGTCCATTAGGACATCCTGATGCCAAGGGTAACAGCTGTCAGGTCCCTCTTTTCCTCTCCTCTCCATCCTCATGAGCTGAAGGAGGACCTGGTGCACACACCCAAGAGAAATGGTTTAGCAAGGAGTTTTTTTCACGTCTTTCCAGAAAGCTGATAGCTGCTGATGGGAAGGGCCCAAGTGGACAATGTAACATGCAAGTGCCATTTTCCAACTCACTACCACCACCTGGAAGAGGTTTGGAGGAAGTTTAGAGTCCAGGAGATTTGCCAGAGCTGTGCCATGAGAACTCCAGTTTGCCAAGGTCAGCTATGAGAATTTGCAACACTTACAAGATAAAAAACAAAGCAGCATCTCTTGGAAATAGGTGCTGTCTTAAGCACCTTGGCTTGTCACCTGCTAGTGGCGCATACTACGACCATGCTGTTTTATAGTCTTTGCTCATTCCCCTTCATCCATCTGCTTCCACTGTAATCTGTCTCCATGAAATTATGCATTTTGAATTACAGGGGGGAAAAAACCCAAAGCCAGACAGGGTTTGGTTAGGGTTTTGTGCCAGCACTGACCTAGTGCATTGCACAGGCAAATTCAATTTTGGGTTTTGGTAAACTCAGACTTTCAAGGCCTTTTCAGTAGTACTGGAGAAGTTTGCAAGCACTATCTCCCCCTGACAGAGTGCTTTGTTTTTGTTTCTATCCTTACGATGTGCTTGTATTTAGGTGCTAAATTAGGCTAATCATTCATTACCTAGAAAGAAACTACTGTTGTCCAAAGTTACCACACCTTGCACTTTAAAACTTGCTTGGAAGCCTGGCTTGAATTCCTCTTTGTACTTACTCTGCTGACAGGTAAACTGAAGATCTTGATCAAATGACATCTTTTTGGTGAAACATGGCCTGTAACATACTGAAAACGTCTAGGGCCACTGCTTGGCTGAAGAAGTACTCTCTTGCTGTTTGGTCATGCCTTTCTGCTGAGAGCACTGAGTAGATTTACATCCCTCTGTATCTACAGATATCTTAACACCTATAAGATAACTTTTTTGAAAGATCTTCTCTCCAGATTTTTTCTCCATCAGCCTCTCAACTATTTTTTTAGTCTTGTTTTCCTCACAACTTACTTTCTATAATATCCTTCTTCTATTGAATCCCCTCATCTTCTGCTTCTTTTTGACATTTATTCTCCTTCAGGTTGGGTTTTTTTTTTCCCCTACATGTTACTTGACACGAGAGTTCTTCTGGCCCCTTTCTCATCCTCCCCTTTCAAAAGGTCATCCTAATCTTAGAGTGTCTTTCTCCCACTTTTCCCTTACTTTCCCTTTTTCACTTTCCCTGCTCATCAGAAAGACCCTAGAGAAGAAAAGGTGTGGTCAGCTGCTTCAGGATAGGTGCTCCTGTCAGCACTTCCCTTCAGACCACGGTGTTGTAGGTTTTTCATTTTGAAAATGTTTAGGAATGTAAATATGCCCCCACTTTTTAGCCCTTTCTGTTCTCTTTCTCCTTTTGACTGCTGCTCCTGGTTTTTTTTGTTGTTTTTTTTTAAGACGATGTGCTTTTCTGTCCGGCATCTCTGATCTGAGGGCTCAAAGAGAAGAACAAAACCCCAAACTGCACTGGAACACCAGGTCACATCTGTCTTCCTCAGGGCATCAAGCAAAGCCTCAGGTGAATGCTTAAAAAAGCAGTTTATTCAGCTGTGCTTTGCAGAATGGATATGAAGAAAGTGGCCTCTACTTACTAGCCTTTCCTAAACTACAGGGAAGGAGCCCATGGCTCTGACACTCCTGTTCACTGTAGCTGGTACTTGAAGAGAGAAGGGTTTTGAGCAGTCAGTGATGCTGGGGCTTTGATAACCGCCTGTGGTTTTGTGTGGAGATGGCTGAGCTTGCATTTATAAGCAACTTCCTTCTACGCCTGTAGGTCCTCATGTTTAGCAAAGTATTTTTAGCCCAGCTGTCACAGAAGTGATGCATGGGGACAGGGAACGGGAAATCCCAAGTACTTTTTTTTAACATCTTTTTTCTTTTCTCTTATCCTAATAAGCACATAAAACCTAACCCTGTTCTGCCAGCTATTTGAAAGTAAGCAAAGACAGTAAATAAATTTACCAACATGACTGTGCATGCACTGAAATAGTTACATACCTGGGCTGCTTGTTTGCTTAGGGAAACCTGAAGCCTTTTGTTTTGCGTTCTCTCAATCTCTCTCCTCTTGTCCCTCTGCTTGTTGCTGGTAAAATTAGGCCCGTTGCCTTGTAAGTGCCTGTCATGGTTAGACACTGGACACCATGCCAGTGCCCCATGAAAATATATTTTTTACTAATAATGGTTGTGAGATGTGATCAGGAACAGAGCAGAGCAGGCTCAGACTTAGGAATAGGAAAAAAAACTTTAATAAACTACATTAAAGGAAAGAAACACACAGGGAACATGAAAACTCTCAGAAACATTCCTCCTCCTCCCAACTTCCACCCTTCCCACAATTAGACAAAACCTTGGATTTCTGATCGGTTACCAATACTCAAATAATCAATTCTCAGTTCATTTAAGAAGAGAGGAGTCTCTCTTGCAAACCATAGTGTCCTTCCATGTCTGGTGCTCTCACCACCATCCATGGATTGAGACTGCCCTCAGGATTCAATGACGCTTTACCAAGTACCAGAAGCTCCTTTTTGGGACAAAACAGTCCCCCCCATTTTATAACCCCTGGGGCCGAGGGTTTCTTCTGCTGTGAAGAGAGGGGGCACAACCACACCCTCTTCCTGGTCTTCTGCTCCGAAGACAGAGGGAACCACCACACCCTCTTCCTGGTCTTCTTCGCTGAAGACAGAGAGCATCACCCCACCCTCTTCATCCTCTCTCCTTCTTCATCCACTTGGCATCAGCATCACTGCAGCAGGTCGCCTCATCTGGCATCCAGCCACTGCATCCACCTAACTGCAGTCTCACGTATTAAAGACAGATTGTTCAGTCTATGGCCATACAAGATAAGTCCAGCCAAAGCCACTCCATCAATCTCCTCCCACCAAATTCTTCCCATCAATTCCTTTAACGTCACAGGATTCCAGGCTGTCTTTCTTCTCACTCCAAAACACTGCACAGGAGGATTCATGTTTCATAAAGCTTTCTTTTCCCCAAGGAAGAGAAGGGTTAAAAAGTCTCTGCTGCTACTGCCGTGCAGTCAGCTCCAGGACTCCCAAGGCCGGGAAACCTCCCCCGCTCCGTTCGGCTGGCACAGATGCAGTCTCTCTCTCTGGGAGGGATGGGGGGAAAGGGGGGGGTAGAGAACCATCTCTTCGTCTCTCCACCCTTCCATCCTGCAAAAAGCTGGCTTAGTCCATTCCCTTCCATCTCCTTCCCTCTCTCTCCGAGCTCCGGCCTACCTCTCATCCTCAGGCCGAGTGACTTCAGGCCGCATGGCTGCTCCTCCCCCACCCAGGCCCAGGCCCAGGCCTTCAGGCCTTGGGCTGGGTGAGGGAGGAGATATGCTCCTTTCGGTAGCCGGAACACAAAAAGGAAGTTGGCTTGTGAATCTCTCCTTTATCTTCCCATGTTCTCAGAAGTGACACATCTTCTTAGTGGCCACACCAGATGTCAATATTCACTTCTAATCCATGATTGGTTTGACTACACCTTCCTTAAAAAACTTCCTTCCTGTCAAACCAGGACAGTGCCAAAGAGGGTCACGCTGGCAGGAGGCTGCAGAAGTAGCAGCTTCCAGTGTGTTCAGTGCTGTACCAGTAGTGCAAGGACGGGCAAGAGCCAGTGGCCTCTCCTATGGATACGAGCTCTCCTCATGCAGAAATCAAAAGGTACACCAGCCCTGGCACTTTAGCTGCAAGCAGCGCTGTGCTCCAGCAAGGCTGTCGTGGTTTCCCACACACACCATGCTTTGGTTCTAGTTGCAGTCACTCAGTCTCAGCACAGATAGGCTGCACCACTTGCTGATGAAACTTCTGTACCAGAGGATGCACATCAGGAGCAGAGCCACAGCACTACAGCCTTTTTGGGTCCCATTAGCTGGGTTTTTGGAAAATGGGGACCTAAGTAATTAACTTCACAGGGCAGCTTGTGCACTGGAGGGGTGTGAATACAAACCCCATCCCATGACCCATGTGCCTGGAGCCTGCTGTCGCTGTGTCTCTGCCATGCACACTCTGCACATGCACCACTGGGCAGTGACTGCTGGGAGCAGCCATCAAGACTGCAAACTTGAGGACTCAGAAGTGCAAACCTCCAGGCTAGGTGTGCCGTAGGATCATGGGCAGTGACGGACAAGGACAGCAGAGAGAGACATTTGGCTTTCTGGCTGTGGCAGTTGGTAGATGTCCCTGCCTCCACAGTGAGGTCCCCCTCTTCCCTCCACACTGCTGTTCATTGCTCAGGAGCCTTGAACCAAATCCCTGGTCTCAGCTTCCTCCCTGAAGAGCTGTGGGGCCCCAGCCCCTTTCTGCCATTCACCCCCATCATGGGCAGGCTGTGCTGAGGGAGAGGCTCTTCTCTGTCCAATTTAATGCAAGCCTCTGGCTTAGGCCCAAAGTGAACCTGCCAGAGAAGTCCTGTTTGGCATCCAGCTACTGCAGTTAAACATGCTTCTCCATGACACAAGCTGGTGATGACTTTCAGATACTTGTAACTGGTCCAGCTGTAACACTCACCTAAAGCATGAACCCTGTCAGAGCTCAGTAAAACAGTAGCCACCTTTTTTTTTTTTCCCCCTCTTCTTTTTTAACCTGGAAAATACAGTATGTTTTTTTCTTTTCTTCTAAAGGAGTGCTGAAAATTCCCAGGGAACTCTGGGTTGAGGCAGAGGTCAGATGAAATCTGTGGCAGAAGCATCAGGGCAGGTACCACAAGGAGGAGAGGGGCAGTAGCCAGTTTGTGCATCATGATGCAAGTGCAGGAGGCCACCCTGGTAACCAGCCTGAGGAACAGAGGTGCCAAGTCCACAGAGGGACCCCAGCTGGAGCCCCGTCCACTTGCCTTGCCCCATGGAGAAGGAGGACACATCCAGCCCATGAAGTAGAAAAGGAAACCTAAAAAGCTCCTCAGCGCTATTGTTCTGCTGTCCCATGGCTCCTGTGCCTGGCAGGCTGGCAGCACCCCAGAGCCCTCCCTGGCACCATGGGCTGTGTCCCACCTAGTTTAGATGGGACTAGTGTCCCATCTTCTCCTCCCCACTTATGAAGAAAGTCATTTTGCCCTCTAACCAAAAACCAGAGGAGCTGCTGCTCTGTGTGTCATACAGCTTCCCGTGGTGCCCAGGGGACGGCTGCATTCAAGGATGTCTGAAGCAGATGGCCTGGGCACATCTGAAATTGCCTGTTATACCCTGTGATGGAAAAGGCAAGGGATGATATCAAGGGTGGATTTTCCCAAATCAGCTTCAATGAGCTCCAATCCAACAGGTAATATCCAGCCAGGTTTCACATACAGTACTTCATTGATCCTGGTCAGTTCATTGTCTTTAGTGTTCACTGTTCTGAATCAGTCAAGTAAATGGTAGTTTTCCCCATTGAAAATACAGAAAATAATTCAGATACATGACAGATTTTGAGGAATTTGTAAGCCCTTCAGTGAGGGCTTCATTTGGAGTATGTCTGTGGCAGGTCTCCAGGGCGATGGGGATATGTGGCTGTCACCACTTTGTCCATCCCACATGAGAGTCACTTCACCTGCCAGGAGCAACCCTCTGTGGAGGGCAGGTCCTGCTTCTATCGCCTCAGCTTCACCATTTATTGCTCCATCCTCCTCCTTTGTATTCATTTCCTGAGCTGCCCTAGCTGTCACATCTGCACAGTTACCAGCTGGTTTCCCATTTTTAATTGCCCTCAGAGGGCTTCTTCAAGAGCCACACCTGCTTTTGTGAGGGCCTTAATTTGTCACTGTCCAAACTGGAGCAGCAAGCATTTAAAATTCAGTCTCTATGAGTGTGTTGTATTTCTTCAAGTGCGTGATTAATTGCTAGGCCTTTACAGGCTGCATTCAGCTATTTCTGCATAAAACAGAGTCTGTCTTCTGCTGGAAAGCTCCCCACATTATGGATATTAAATATCTTCTTGTCTGTAGGATTTGGGTTTGTTCATCCTGTTTGTTCTTGATGAAAGAAGTTGTATGAAACACAAGGAAAGCTTGGTGCCCTCACAAGTTTATTCTGTTTAGAGGGGGAAAAATAGTTATTTTTCTTTGTCGGAAGTGTTCTTGTAAGGAACCATTTGAGATTAAGGCAGGAGGGGATATTTCAGGTAATCCCACCCAGCCCCTGCTGCAGTGTAAGCAAGCAGCTTGTATAATCCAGCTCATAAACTG
The DNA here is from genome assembly GCA_013389985.1 of Dryoscopus gambensis. Lineage (NCBI taxonomy): Eukaryota > Metazoa > Chordata > Aves > Passeriformes > Malaconotidae > Dryoscopus > Dryoscopus gambensis. The sequence continues at coordinate 190,371 of WEIT01015631.1, read as the reverse complement.
CTTGAATTCCACCTTAACAAACATTAGGGGCTTGGGGTTTTTTTGTTTTTTTTGTTTTTTTTGGTCCTCTTTCACAGCTGCTATTTGAAGGCTGCTTTAAAATCAGAGTTTTTAAGTCCAAAATTATTTCCTTGTTATATCTGTGCTTGGAGAATCCCTCTATGGATGGGCAAGGGGTGCTTTCCCTCTCTCTTACAGAATCTTCTCAGTTGCAATATGGTCAGTGGGGTTACGCCTCTTTCAGCCCTCAGATTTTCATGGGCAATCAATGAGCTGTAAGCTGAAAACCACATTGCTGCCTACTCTGGCTTCGCACCCCAAAGCTCCACCTGTATGGAGTACATGGAAAGAGTATCAAGGGAGAGCGCGATTTACAGATAGATGGATGGATATATGGACGGACAGACGGATGGATGAACGGGTGGATGGATGGATGGATGGATGGATACATACACTAGGAGGCTAATAAGCCCTGCCAAAAAATTAATTTTGAATTTGACAGAGCCTCCTGCTGCTCAGGGATCTGAGGCACCTGTCAGAAATCAGAAGCAGGCTTCTGCTGAGCCACATGGTACAGTCATGTCCTGCAGGGGTAAAACCAACCTCAGTAGGGGATACAGTGAATGCCAGTGCACTGGTTGTTCTAGCGATGTAGGATGAGCAGCACGTCAAACCACTGAAGAAAGGTTAAGACTGCCTCTAATGGACACATGGCCCAGTTATACACATTTATGTGGCCAGGAGCCTTTGCATGGAGGCAGCCCAGTGAGAGCAGCAGGCTGGGTGGGTGTTCAGCAGGGATTTTTGATGATTCCCTGCAAGCCAGACTTGTGTTCCAAAGCCTTTGCAACAGCTGATGCCACCTCAGCCTCCCTTTTTCTGTCTGGCAAGGAAGCAATGACAGTGTCTCCAGCCAGTTTTGAGGCTTAATTAATATTCCCGAACAATATCTCTAAGTGACGAGTAATGTTTTAGTGTATTATTAATTTCTTGAGAAAAACAGAAGGCTGCTCAAGAGCTATCCCACTCTGGAAGCTACAGAAAACTGGTCATGTGGGAAATACCCACATGGTCCCAGCAGAGAATGCTGACATTTTGGGGCTGGCTGCCTGCAACCCCTTGGTGAGGGACAGAGGAACATCTGTGCATGCACCGGTACCCCTTGCTCCTGAAGACGGATACAATTCTGATAGTAAAATGCCTCATTTGCTGCTGCCAAGGGAGAATCAAAATCAGCTCCCCAGAGCTCAGCTAAGCCCTGATCTGTGCTGGTGTGGAAAGTGGGCACTGAATTTCCCCCACCTCAGCCCACTCTTCTTATCCCTCCACACCATTTCTTTGCTACCTGTGACTGTTTTAGTCAGAGTTCCTCTGCACTGAGAAAAGCTCAGAGTTCCCAGTGTGGCACTGCTGGGACATCTGACCCAAGGATTCTGCGTTCAACCCCGAGCCAAGCTGCAAGTGGACACAAGTAGCAGAGAGCTGTGTCACTTCCCCTGCTCCCCTCCTCCTCCTGCTTTTATGTATTTTGTTTCCCACCAGTAGGATCAGGCTTTAATGACAACAGAGGCAGCTTGAGATGCAGCCTAAGTTCTGAGAGTGGGGAGTACCTCCAGCTGGTTCCTCTCTTGGACCATTCAGGGCCATGTACTCACGAAGGTCTTGCTGTGCCCACTCATCCTCCTGCGGAAACAAGAGCGGGAGGGAACCTTGCTCAGAGTGCTACATGGAAGCAGCAGGTTTGGAGTGAGGAGGAATCGGCCATAGTGCAAAGGGTAACAGGGAGAACTAAAGGGGAGAAAGAGGAAAAGTTGCGAAGAGAGACACAGAAGGAAGGAAAACTCCCAATCCTTAGTCTCCTCACTAAAAGCCAGGATTATTTTTGTCCCAAATGCGCTGTTTGCGGGCAGGCCGGCAGGCGGCGCGGCCGGGCCGGGTTCCCGGGGCTCCTCCGGCCGGCCTTGAGGGGCTGCGGCCTCGCCCCCTCCGCCTTGCAGGCTGTCCGCACGAAAAATGGGCAAGCGAGGGAGAGAAGCAGCGTGTGGGGAAATCTATGTCCCTTTCTGGGCTCCTCAGTACAAGAAAGCCATGGAGCTCCTGGAGCAGGTCCAGTGGAGGGCAACAGAGATGATCAAGGGCCTGGAACATCTCTTTTATGATGAAAGGCTGAGGGAGCAGGGCCAGTTCAGCCTCGAGAAGAGATGACTGAGACCTCATGAATGTCTATAAGTATCCAAAGGGAGGGTGTCAAGAGGATGGAGCCAGGCTCTTCTTCATGGTGCTGAGCTATAGGACTGGAGGCAGCGGGCAGAACCTGATGCCCAGGAAGTTTCACCTGAACATGAGAAAGAGCTTCTTTACTGTGCAGTGACTGAGCACTGGAACAGATTGTCCAGAGAGGCTGTGGAGTCTCCCTCACTGGAGATATTCAAGGACCAACTGGACACAATCCTATGCCATGTACTGTAGGATGACCCTGCTTGAGCAGGGAACTTGGAACAGATGACCGTGTGGTCCCTTCCAGCCTGAGCTGTTCTGTGATTCTGTGCTTTCCATTTCCAGGGCCCACTGGGCCTTTCCCCTGCCCTGCCACTGCCTGTTCCCAGCCTGCCCCAGCCTTCCCAGCCAAAGGAGAACATCACACTGTTCCAGGGCTGCTGCTGGTGGGTGTATTCCACCCTGGAGTGTATCTGCAGGCCCTGTGAATGACAGGTCCCTGTCATGCCAGCTGGGGCTGCAGCCTTCATTCGGTGGTGTGGCTGCAGCAAGTCATTCCCTGCATCTCCGACAGACACCTTACTGGGGTAGGGAGACACCAGGGCAAGCTGCCTGGCAGCTCATAGTGGCTTCCTGATGAAACTGGGCTGGCAGAGCTGAACTGGTGTAATTGATACAGATTTGGGATAACATCATACTGGTTTTTAAGTCCATAGCAATTTCCATGAATTTGAAATATCAGAATAAGCCACACAGTCCATATAATGCATACAATTCATCTCTATGAAACTTGAGAATTACTGTATCCAGTCAACTGTAATTCTGAAATGTTCTTATTTTTGAACCTTCCCTTAATTAGATGTGTTTCAATGCTTACACAAAAAATGTTTTTCTGTGTGTGTGAAAGTTGTCTTTTAAAACAGCTGTTAAAGACTTCTTATGCTAAAATGCAGGGTTTCAAACCTTCTTCATAAGGCCATGTTTTCTTGAAAAATTCCCGTTGGATTTGCTGCGACCTGCCCTCTCTGCCACAACCCTACCGGGAAAAGAAGGTGAGGAAATACTACATGGAGCTTTTCCAGTGCATTTTACTTCCCAGCGGCCAGAGCTCATTTGGTCTGTGCCTCCCCCTGAAGTGTATGGTTTAACATCTGACAGAGTTCAAGAAGCATTTGGACAATACTCTCAGGCACATGGTATGACTCTTGGGGATGATCCTGTGAAGAGCCAGGAGTTGGACCTGATGATCCTTGTGGGTCCCTTCCAACTCAGAATACTCTGTGGTTCTGTGATATATTGTGATGCATTAGTTAGGAGACAAGGAAGATGACCAGCACTGCAAAATCTTCCCATTCACCCCTTATTTGTGAAGTCTCTGTAGTTGTGGAGGGTGCAGGCTGGTGTCTGGGCCAATGGGAAAGTGTCTCCATGAGGCTGCAGTCTGTGCAGACAATGCAAGCTGCATCCTGAGGGCTGCTGGAGAGCTCATCCACTGAGCCTTGGCCATCCATACCATTTGCATGGCCACCAAGATCATTGATAAAAAAGGCTCGGCTTATTTAACTGTGAAACTGGCATTTTTGGCACTGTTATGGGGAGCTGGCTGAGACTAATTCCTGTGCATGCAGTCCCTCAGCACTTTCCTTTTCTGAGGACCCATGTTCATGGAACATGAGGGGAGCATCTCCAGCAGACCTTGGCAGGGCTACTGGTTCAGAGGGAGTCCTGCTGTGAATTAAAGGACTCATTGGCATACCTGCACTGGTCCTCCTCCATCATCCACTCCCTGCTCTGTGGTCAGTTAATATAAGGAAAAGAAGATAAATTCTACTGAGTAGGCTTGGAGACTTATTTCTATTAAATTTGTCTCTTCATGGACATTGTTGGTTTGTGGAGCTTGGAGTGGAGGTTAGGGCCCCCTTGTGCTTGAGGCCTGTAGCATTGGTTTTCGAGGTCTTGTTGACATTTGTACCATCTCCCACTGGGAAAGGGGGCTCTGGAAAGCCTATTGCACCCTCATACCAGTGACAATGCTTTTAATTTCTGTGCAAGCAGCTGATGTGATGGTGACACAGTGGGCTTAGAGAAGTGGGTCTGGAGAGAGCATCCAGGGCTCACCTCTCTTCTAGGAAGTGAAAACGTTTTTGTCGTGTCCATTGGCTAGTAGGAATTACATGTCCCTGAATGGATGTTCAAAAGGTTAAACAATGAAATACATCTGGAAAAAAGGACTGCATATACAAGCTACATCATCTCTTGTGATGCATTTAATGTCCTTAATTTACATGCTGACAACTTTGCCATTTCTAAACAATGTTATCATTCGTCTTTCTGATAATTAATCAGCACAATCTTCAAACACTGTTTATCACACTTTGATTCAGCAATTAGACAAGAAAGGCAAAGTGTTGAAGGGAAGGTTTTGGGCTGGTTTTTTCTTCAAAAATCTTACAGTATTTACAAAGATGTGTTTCTTCTAACACGATTTTTAGAATTATTCACTCATTCACAATCAGTCATTGTATAAAAACATCATTCAGAAATAGGTTTTAAAATACACCCACCTCCATTGCATAGTATACAGAAAAATAGGCGAGAGTTGTAAGACACTTGATTTTTGAATGAGAACGTGAACTGATTCAGAGGTACAATATTCTGAGGAAGAACGACGAACTTTTCAAAAAACAATGAGCTCTAGTTCTCCTAAAGCTAGTGAGCTTCTTGAAGGTCTGCCATCAGGTTTTCCTTTTACAAACCAAGTATCTTTTACCATACACACAATGCTTACATTAAGGTCAAACAAATCATATTGCAATTGGATTTACCCTTCAGTATTTGCATGTGGACACTGACAAAAATGAGGTACACAAAATACTCGCAAGGATCAATGTTGGTTTCATGTGCCATGGCCCATCTATGGAACAACTCAGTGGACCCAATTTGTTATTTTCAATTTCTGTTTGTATAACTGAGGAGCTGAATATACCCTTATACCTTCAGAAACATTTCTTCTGTAAGAAGGCCTTGGGTTCTGCTTGCTGGTAAGACTTAAAGTGGCAGGTTGTGGAGGGGTTAGCAGGCACTGATGGCATCTATCCTGTTGATTTTCAGACAAAACTTGATAATTTGGTTATCTTGTATGCTGATTTTTTTTTCTTTAAAAATGTGCTCCAGTGATTTCATTGAGCCTGGTCCATTAAAGAGCAACAGGGAACTCTGAACAATAGGTGCTTGTTTTACAGCTACTGCAAATGCTTCGAAAGCACTAAATTGCCTTTTATACTCAACAGTCTAATAACAAAGACTAATTTTTTCCAATTTTTTTCCCAATTGATTTGACGGTTCACTTGAGCTTTAAAAACACATTACATAAATCTTTACAGCTATTACAGAAGTCTTTTGTCAAGTTTAATTTGGTGTTTGGTTTTTTTTCCCCCACAGTGTAATCATTCACCCTTGAATGTACTGTACCACACATACCCAGATCGTGCTTGACTCTGGATCCAGAAGAGCAGTAAGTCCTAGAGGTTTGTTTTACATGGGGAGGGACCTCAATCCTTCCAAAGGCAGTTTGTTGCTGAAAGCTCCTGGTTCAGAGGTATATCAGATAAAGCACTGTGCACTATCAAAGGCACCTCCGGCTACAGCTCTATCCTCTCCTGCTGTTTAATTTAACTTTGCTGTTACAACTTTTCTTGTGCTTGATAGCCCATGGTGAAATAATCACTAGGATTAGCTGGGAGGGCAGGAGATCTATCAGTGTAGACCTCTCTCCCTGCTGCAGAATAAAGGGAGATGTGCTGGTCACCAGGCAGAGGTATAGAGAGCAAGAGCTGGCAGAAGAGCACTAAGTGTTGAAAAACCTTCAGAAATGCAATTGGGTATAAAACATCAAAATGTGAGCAGATGATATTATCTTCACCAGGAAAAGCAGAGAGGCTGTTAAATGCCAGGCTTCCTCATCCTGTGTTCTCCTGACCCTTGTGTGTCCAGATGTCTATTCATTTTCCCACTGGCTTTAAAGAGGAGGATTTCTGTCACTCTCCCCTTTCCCAGCCCTCCCCACTGCTGTGGTCCACGAGGAAAGCCTGGCCCTGGAAATGGGCAGAGCCAGTACTCATGTTGGTGAAAATGAAGAAGGAAAGGCTGAGAGAAGTAGGATGCTCTCACTGCCCTCCTGCTGACCCACCTCTCTTGGCATTATGGTCACCCAGCAAAGCTCTTGGCTCTTTGAAGACTGGGTCAGTATAGACAGGGCTTGGCTGGTGCTGTAAGGAGAAGATGGGGCTCTGCTGCTGATGGAGCTGGAGATGAAGGGGTGAATCAGGATGAACCCAGCTAAATGCAAAGAGGTCGATCTCCACTCCTGAGCTTCTCAGTAGGGTGAGCCAGGATGAGCTCCTCAGTGAAAGATGCCGGGGTGATCTTGTACTTGATGCTCAGGGATCCCCATGTGTGCCCACCAGAAAACTTTGTGGATAGCCAGCTAACTGTGCTCTCCTTGCCAGTGCTGTAAATCTAAGTGAGCAACGCCATTGGCCCTGGCTGTGTTTGGAGCAGCACAAAACCTGGCTTCATGTTAAAACCATTGGAAATGTAGGATAGGTCGAATTCATGCCTGGTGGAGCACAGTGGAGGAGTGGGAGACAGAACTATATTAATGAAGCTATTATTAAAATGAAGAACTTTAAAAAAATAAACAGAGAAGGATAGAGTTGCTGGTGACACTGACTGACATTGTTCAGGAATCACAGTAAGGAGATCTGCCTGGCAAACAGGGAGAGCAGAGCTAGTGCCAGGACACAGCTGCTGCACGGGGGGAGCAGTGCCAAAGGGGCTGTGTTTCGGAGCATGCACTCCACCCTGGACCAGGAGCCATTGTTGGGCAGTGGCTGTATTCCTGCCAGGCTGCACATGATGTTATAAACATCCACGGATCTGATGGGAGGCGCTCGGTAGTTGGATCGGAAATCTGCCGGCAAAAGAGAGGAGTTGGCATCATGCAACTTGGAGCTCAGACCCCAGAATGTGGGGTGCTACAGGGCAAGGGCTCCTTTGCCTTTCTTGGGACCTACCCACCAGGATGGGATGCGGCATGCTATATAATTTACAACATTGCTTAGCAAAAATATTTTAAACTATTTTATTCATTACTTTTACTTCTAGACCAATTTTATTTTAAAAAACTAAAAAAAACACCCTTGAATTTTTAAGTACAGGAGCTACTTTACTGTGTGTGTTTGGTAGATTTAATAGCCTGATGTAATTGTGTTGCACATTCTGCTTTCACTCCTGTCTGCAGTTGCAGCCTGGTGCTCTGCCCTGTTTAAAGGGCCTGATGAAATGGAAACCAGGAGTTTTGTGTCTGCTCATCAGACAGGTGGGTGAGGTATGCTGCAACCTTCCCAAAACGAGTGCCCTGCAGTAGCAAGTCTGAATCCCTTGGCAAAAGCTGGATTCATGTGTTTCAAATAGAATTGAAAGTTTAGGGCAAAATTTAGGAAAACAGGGCAAAGAGATAGTAACTGCACTGGGACATCAGAGAGAGGCCAATTAAATCCCTTCACATCTCTCTGCCCTGTTTCTTCCTCTATGAAATAGATGTAGTGCAACAAACCTTACACAGTGAGGAAATCCTGCCATCTATTTGTAATTTTTTGGTGTCGCAAAGTGCTACATCAGGGTCCTGATGTGCCAGGGGCTGCAGGGATGCAGGGGCGAGGACCATGGGGCTGCAGGGGAAGTGGAACACCAGGTATGATGGCACTGTACCTGGTCCATAAGCAAGGAAGAAGCCTCTCATGTCCATGAGCTCGTTGTCATAGCCATGCCAGCCATTCTGCCAGGCCTCCTTCCTCCCTGTCCCATTCTCCCAATAGGGTAGCTTGTCCCTGCTCTGGGTGACAACAGCAGAATGTGGTTAGTGCCTGCCTGCTGGGCTGTGCTGGGGCACTGTGGGGTGGCATGCTGTGTCTCCATGTGCTGTACCACCCCATCAGGCCCCCACACTGTACTGTTGCCTGCACAGGTGCTCATCCCCAGTAGGGGTGACCCCTCCCATTGCTGTGTCAGTCAGTAACCACCTCCCAGCTGAGAGAAGAGGACAACTCATGTAAATTTCTGCCACAAGCACAAAGTACCACGGTCGTATGCTGTCCCTCTCCCCATGCCTGCCAGCAGCACCACTCTCCCATCCAGCGCCATGCACCTCCGTGGGTTCGCTGGTGTGTTGTTCTCCCCCACATGCCATTGACACCTTAGAAAAATAAGTCATTTTTATTCCAAGTAACTAGTTAGCCTAACAATACAAATATCACCCCTACTAGATATTTTCTAATTATTATTTCTTCTCCCTACTTGTTTTCGAATTAAAGCACAAGGTTTGCTCCAAGCAACACTGGTCTAGGACAGTCCCACTCTCTGTGGCCTAGACTGTTTTATTTCCTTGCTCAGTGGATCTACGCTTTATTAATTTGTCATTAAAAATCTTGTTCTTCTTTGCCCATATTGCACTTAAGATGTACTTTTAAATTCCTTCCTTACTTTCTCCTGCTTTGTATTAACAGCTCGTACCTAAAAAAGTGCCATACCTGTCAGAGCAGCAGTCCCTAGGGGTTGATCAAAATGCTGAACCAACCTGTCCATGAGATGCTCCTTAGGGATGGCAGCAGATGTGGCACTCCAGATTACCCCAAAACTATTGCAGGAATTTCACTTAAACAAAGAACATCAACTGGCAGTTCATCAGACCCCTGACATTAATTTCTCTGATAATTAGAGAGAAGGAGTTCTCTAGAGTGACCAGGTCTGAGCTTCACACTCAGGCACAGAAGCACAGAAGATGCCCCAGAGGAGTCTCCCACATTCCCACCTTGGGCAAGTGGTGCCGCAACTCCTGCAGATGGTGAAGCAGATTAACTGAGGATCCCTTTCCTTGTATAAGCATTTATTTTGTCTGATTTTTGTCTTCTTCCTTAAGAAGGAAAATTGACTGTGCACTGAGGACAGCAGTAGTAATGACTAAGAGGTGTAGCTCTTCCAACTATTTTCCAGGGGAACCCCCTGTTTCTTCATATGTAATACTCAGCAGGTGTACCAGATAATTCCAGAATACTACAGAATGGGTCAGATTGGAAGAGATCACAGTGTATCATCTGGGCCAACCTCCCTTCTCAAGCGGGGTTGTCCTAGATCACATTGCCCAGGATTGCATCCAGACAGTTCTTGAATATCTCCAGTGAGAGTGACTCCACAGCTTCTCTGGGTAGTCTGTTCCAGATTAAATTAAACTATTTTAGTTGACAAATTAATTTTTCTGTCCCCATCTATTTCCCTGGCAGTGCTCAGAGCAAGCCAAGAGAAAACAGACTTCTTGTCCTCTTCCTACCATAACACCTCCTTATGCTGTAGTTCCTGCGATTCCTGGGTACTGAGTGTGCTGCTCACCATCAGGCAATATGCACAGCATTTGCCAGCATCAGCTTCAGACAAGTGAAGTCACATTAAATTTGTGGTGGTTCTTCAGCAGCATCATGACATTGCCATACCTACACCCCTCCATGGTCCTGTCAGATGTCCTGGACACAGTTGCTTCCCCAGAAATACCAAATGCAGGAGGAGGTAGTATGCTTTCCATATCCCACCCAGACACCAGGAGATACTTACTCCCAACAGAATGTGCAGTCAAAGGCACAGTCATTGCCATCATTTTTGGTGCCAGCTGAGCCAGAAAACATACTACTAGGTTTCATAACTGCAGCTGAAGTGAGAACTCATGAAATGGAGCCACTAACAGCAGTAGCTTGAGGGACAGGGCTGTGCAAGCATCTCAGCACTGCCCTCCTGGAGCATCAGGCTCTGCCTTACAGCAAACCCCACAAACTCCTGGAGCCAGGGCATTGGCAGCAAGCTGATGTGCCTGCTTGACAAGTCCAAATGGGATGGAGGATTTGGGCAAGATGGAATTTTTCGTACTCAGACTAAGCCTGGGCTAGCAATCCTCCCCAAAGATGGAACAGGAAAATCTGGGATTGTGGACAATGGACTTTTCCCTGCATGTGCATGTTTAGAAAATGTACTGCAATTGATCTCTAAATGTTTGGAAAGTACACTGGGATGTGTACAGAGTGAGCATGCAGCCCTGAGGCCTGACACCATTACTGCACACAGGAGAGCAGCTGGGGGATCTTCTGCTCAGAGGATGGGGACCACTCACTTGTGTGAAGGGAACAAGGTAATATGAGCAGATCAGCTTTGATACAGAGTGAAATCCCTCCTCATCCTGCTTTAACCAAAATGTAGATGGGCTTTAGCTCCTATGCTCCTTGATGATGAAAGCAGCTTTTCAGATACACCCCCTTTGTCTCTTTCAAAAACCAACAAAACCAACAACAAAATTCCCTTTTTCAAACAGCTTTTAGCTATCCACCAGCCAAAAGAGAGTTAAAAAACCCTGGGAGCATGACAGGAAAGAGCTGCACATCCTCTCTTCAGTGGTTTGGGCAGGAAGTATAATAGAAGGCTCAATTATTTCTTTAAAAATATGACAGGAAACTTTCATTTTCATATCCCATTCATAGATAATGAAAATGTACCAAAGAGAAGGGAAATCTGACAGCATTAATGAGAGGACATTCTTGAAAATCAGAAACAATGGGAAGGAATGGGCAGAGAGACAGAAATAATTATCATAGCAGCAGTGTCTGCAGCACTGTTATTAAGGTTTGTCAGAGTTTCAATGATTTTTAAGTGCTTTTTTATTTTCTACAGAATATGTAAAAATGTTCTGTTTTGAACTTTTGTACAAAAGAGTTTAGTTGTAATTTTTAAAAATAATTTTGGAAAAAAAGTTAAGATTTTCACCTAAATCTTAACTCCGGCTTTTTTACTATTTTTTAAGTCACAAGTATGATACTCACCCATCTGTTCTCAAAAATCATCAGGTTGTTTTAGAGGTGCATTTTTAATCAACTGTAGAAACTATTATGCTAAATTCAGGTTGGCTAGTGAGAAATGTGGTAGTGGGGACTGTCCTGAGCAAAGCTTGGTGAGCAGTAGCTCTGAAGATCATGAAAGAAGATGCTCAGCGGAGTTACAATAACCTGCAAGGCAGTGATGTGCACTGACTATGCTGGGACGTGAAAGAAACCCAGGACTCCTTGGTTCTGTTGCCAGCTTACTGACTTCATGTATGGGCTTGGGCAAAGCACTTAATATCACTCCTCAGTTTACCTCCTTAGAAGATATGAAGCTGCCTCACCCGCTGAGATGCCCTGAGCTGCAATTAGTATCTGTAATGTGGAGGTGCCTGGTAGTGACACAAGCACAAAGTAACACAACAATTTATAGTAGGAAAATAAGTTAGTATGAAAAATCTCTTCATGTGTGGGTTCTCTGCTTAACAAGTTCTCGGATTTTCAGTGTGTGCACTGGGCATCTCTGAGGAGTAAACCCCCATTCTGACCCTTTTGAGACTGGAGAGCTTGGGAGAAATGGGGCGTTTTTAGGACAGTCTGGTGGCTGGAAAGCCAGGCCAGAAGAAAAAGTTGCCACAAGGTACTGCTGAATGGAGGGATAGTAAGGAATTGAAATGGAAACACTCTGTTTGCGCCTGAAATGAAGGTAGATGGCAGGGTGAAGAAGAGTAAGGCAACAAATCTGGAATGCGAAATACAAGAACTACTCCTGCTTTATGACAACAACTGTCTGCCTTTAGGCTAGCTGCAATATCTTTAAGTTCTTTTAAGTACACAGCAAAATTTGACATTAGTTTTTTAGTCAGCCCATGGACTTTAACTCAATGATCAGCAATATATTGCACCTGTTCACACTCCTGTGTAAGTATTTTGCTTCTATACTTTACCTCTACTATGAACCATCCTTCTTCAGCCACGAGAGTTAGTGGAGACACAAATTTTCCTTTTTTGTAGAAAAACCTGTTTGGAATATCCTGTACGTTATAAACATCCATGTGTTCCACAGCTTTCAATTTTTGATATATCTGCAAAGCAAAAAAATATTAGGACACCATATGGCTGTAAAAGTGATATATACACCCATGGGTACATGGAACCACCTGAATTTGAAAAATGGCTAATCCCTTGTAATGGCTAATCATCAGCACATTCAAACCAGGACTTTGCCAGTCCAAAGATCGTGGCTGGACAAAACCTGCTTATGTGGTTTAGGAGATTCTAAAACTCGGATCATAAACACATAGGAATGCGTGAGTTCATGTATTATGTGTATTTACAATACACACATTCACAAATATATACATGTGAGTATACCAGCCTACAGAAACAGACCAGGAGAAATGACACCTTCACAGGAGGCAGCAAGTGATATTATTGTCTTTAGCCTCTGCCACTCGTTCCCTCTTTGTGCTCTTGAGTGGAGAATTAATGTCACCTCACCTGTGTTTCTTGCACTTAGTCAGTCACTATCAAGGGATTGATAGTAGTCAGTTATCTGCTTTGTTGGTTATCTGATGTGAGATTAATTAGCCAAAGCCTGCAGCTTTGAATCTGCACAATGCCATGCAAGTGGTTTATTAATATTAATCATACTGTCTGGAATATAATCACACTAATGTCATTACATCCCAAATGATTCAGAAAATATACTTTAACTATATGATGAAAAAGATGTTCATATGCCATAAAGAAGGCAGCTATTGGAGTCCCCAGACTCTATATTGTTCTTTTACAAGTTAAATATAAATAATCTTCAGGAATAAATAGCTCAGTTCTTCAGAGAATGAAAGGTTCTTCACTAGCCTTTCAGCTAAGTCACCCTTGTGTGTATATGTGTGCCAGATATGTGCACTGATGTGCAGTGACCATAAGGACAGCACCAGGATGTGATGGCACAGTTCCTTCCACCATGACCAGGGCTAGAGAGTGGTCGCCAGTAGTTCTGGTGCTTTGAAATGGGGTAATTCTTAGAGGTGATAACCATTATGTTATAATACACTCCAACTCATAAACATAGTTCTTTAAAATTAATTAGAAATAGAGAATCTAGCTATTGGGAAACTGGAACTGAACTTCATTTTGCTTAAAAAGCTAGCCCTCCAGCAAGAAATCCTAAGAAGAGATGAAGCAAGGAAACAAAACCATAATGTAAGGCATTGTACTTTATTCTCCTTAGGAATATTAGGCTGTTTAATGAGAGAGAGGCATGAGCTGAAGAGCTTTGTTGGATGAAACCCCATTACTGTGTGAAGCTGCAACTTGCCCTTGTTTGAAGGTCTGGCCTATGAAAACAGGGAGCTCTGGGTTAAGCATATCAATACTGTGATCCCCTGTGATGCACTTGCGAGTGGATTGCTTGTGCATGCCTCTAAGACAGCTTCCAGTTCTGGCACTAATTTGAAATGTTCACAATATCACAGATACACAGTTCCTAAAGAGACTGTTTGGGTGCAAAATCAGTAAATATTCTCTTTTAAAAAATTGCATGGACTACAATAGACTGTAACTGGATAGAATATGATGAAGAAACCAAAATTATTTGCCTGGGAAATGGCTTTCCCATTTGGTACATCCACTCATCTATATTCTGACAGCAATAATGACTTCTCATGCATTTGTTGCTGGTTCGACTATAGCGTACTAGTCTATTAGTCAGAGGTACTACATTTTCATTCTTTTCAAGTGGTTTCCAAATTTTTTCTCTATTGTTTTAATTTATCCCTCAAAATCCGGCAGTTCTTGCATTGAGCTTGTGTGGATGACTCAATCCAACATGCATCATCAAAAACTCCTCAAAGGAAAATATTGTAAAAAAATATATTTTGCAATTCTGGACTAATGGAGTTGACTCCTCTGTGGGAGTTTACTGGAATATGAATGCCTGAACCTGCTCCAGATCACATGAAAATCCCAGCTAGAGTGTCAATAAATTGACTAATACAGATAAAATCCTAAAAGTGCATTTTGAGCTAAAATCTTTTAGCTATTTATCAGAAGCTAATAGTGGTGGGGTTTAAAAGCATGCGTTCTTGCCATATAACAGTGAAAGTTCATGCTTTTTGATTTGCCTGATGTCATTTTCCTTTGGAAACCAGCATCATAAGGGTGTCACAGGATCCAAGTCTGACTCCTGATAAGAGCTGATTTTTGCACACATCTCTGAGAGCAGTATTTGGATGTTACGAGAAAACAGAAGACACAATTGGCATAAAAACTGAGAAAACACAAACCTAAGAGGTACAACTAGGCTGTACTCACCTCTGCATGCTTCTCTGGAGTTGGCCAGAGGCTCACAACAGGACCTCGGTCCTTCATTTGTATGGTGTCACTCATATTGATATACTTTTTCAGCTCAATCACTTTATCTGCCCAAGAGATGTCTGTCATCCCATGATCAGAGAAAAGGAGGACATTGATATCATTCTGAAGGCCTTTGCTCTGTGAAGCAAGTGGATGACAACTTTTAGGGCCAGGTAAGAGCTTTGCACTGTGTGTGCCTGCTGGAAAATTTAAATCACCATTTGACCTCCAATGATTCTGTGGAAGTTGGCTGGAAGGATCACGTCCACAAATATCCTGCAATGTGCTTTTTCACCACCCATAATGGTGGACATCCACTTTTACTTGCTGCTCTGGAAGAGTCTGAGAGGTTAGCACCAGAGTTTTTCCAAAATAAGTCCACTCAGCAATTTTGCCATGATACCATTTGTGGAAGAGGCGTTTCTCTCTCTCCCAAACATGAGAACTTAGTATTAGAGCTTTTAATGTTTAGTGAAATTGAAGATACATATTCCTCTCTTCACTGAAACACATAAAAAACTCCAACATGCATTTATCATTCTCAGAAGTATTCATAGAATTGCCATTTACCCAAAGAATTTCTTGCTGCAAAATCATTTAGATAATGTTTTTTTAAAACCAAGTGTAAAGTACAGAGTTCTGAATACTGTCATAAAACCCAAAGTTAATTGTCTGATTCCACAAACCTTAGGAAACACACAGTTTTGATTCCTTCACCTGCAATAAAGTTCAGCTGGCAACACAAGTCATAAACAGAGCAACACATATTGGTTTGTGGCTTCCTGGGGCTACTGGTATAAATCCA
This sequence comes from Dryoscopus gambensis, assembly GCA_013389985.1. Lineage (NCBI taxonomy): Eukaryota > Metazoa > Chordata > Aves > Passeriformes > Malaconotidae > Dryoscopus > Dryoscopus gambensis. The sequence continues at coordinate 175,074 of WEIT01015631.1, read as the reverse complement.
CCAGGAGGGTTATAATGCCATCAATGAAAATAATAATCAGGGCAATAGTGCCTTGACTTCCACATGATCTCAGTAGCCTGTTTCTCAGGAAATAAAAGTTTACAGCCACTGCATTCAGTTACAGGTGTTAAATAGGCTCTTGTCAGTGCCAAAAGGACCAGTTTTAAAAGCCTTTTCCAAAGGCACACAGGAGCTGGGTTTTTGGGTGCCACTCACCTTGATGAGTGAGATCATGTTGCTCAAGGCTTTGTCCACTTCCTTCAGAGCGTTCTTCCGCTGCTGGGACAAAGGGCCGTAGTGGTGGCCTTCCACATCAATGCGCTCGTAGTACACTGCGGCCATTTCAGCGCTGTTGTTGCTGGGCGTGGGACAGAGGGCAAGGATTGAAAGGCTGACACATATGGAGACCTCCTGGCTGCTGGCATTGTTATCTTCACCAGCATGTAGAGCCACAAACCCCTGTTTTCTACTGCCAGTCTGTGCTGTCCTACCACCTATTGCACTGCTGGGCTCATTTTTCACATCCAGAGTCTCCTGAGTTTGCCTGAGACTCCTATCAGAGGCAGCAGGTGGAAACTGCCATATGCAAGCACAGGCTGGCCTGGCAATCCTCTACTAACCTCTTTGAATTAGGAAGGCAGCTTTCCCTTCAGTAACAAAGAAATTCTGATTTCTGTGCTGAATGTCCCTATTAAAAGGATTATGGGAATTACCAGTCAAATGTGCTTTAATTAAATTTTGGCCCTTCTGGCTTTCTCCTGTGTGAGGTCTTCCAAACCACAGAGGTCAACTCAGGATGTGCTCTTCCTTACAAAATACCATGCAGTATGAACTGGGATGATATTTTAGAAGGGGGTTTTATTCAGGAATATGAGCAAGGGAAACTAAGGTAATCTCAGAATTGCATATGTTTAGCTGATCACACTTGTCTGCACTGATTGCTCTCAGCCTAATTAGTCGGGATAGCACACACATCAGTGCTTAATTTCATTTTCATGACCACTTTACTGTTCATTGTAAATTTCCCTGAGAGTAGTTGTGTGGATAAAATCACAAACCTATGCTCATGAAGTTCAAACCCAGTCGCTGTGTGCTGTACTTCATATATGGCAGAGTATGCCATACGAATTGCATGTGCTCATCCACATCAAGATCCCTACAAAAAAACTTGTTATGTCCTGACAGGTCCAGTGTCTCTGATTAAAGACGCCTGGGTAGTCTGGTGTAATGAGTGGGACAGAAGAGGCAAAATCAGAGGTGAGGGACTGAGTGAATGAATTAGGGTCTGTCATTTGCATTTCTCAGTTTGCAGAAGGCCTCAGAGGAGCAGTCCTGTGGGAAGCTAAAGGTATCTGCTGTGGTGGGAATTTCTCCACTGCTGGCCCTGTAGAATAGTATTGTTCCTCACTCTTCAGGATTTTAAAATAATTTAAATGAAGCAGCCCTCCCCTCTCCCCAGTTTAATTTTAAGCGTTACTTTCCATCTGTATTAGGCATAAATTATTTTCTAAAAGTTAACCCTGTAATTTCTCTATTGCATACACAGTCATTGAACCTACTGAAATAGTTCTCTTCTGCTGCAGTGCCTGTAATATGAGCTACTTAAACTAATTTATGTAAGTAAATGATCATTTCAATCAAAATAGAAGCTAAGAAAGAGATTTATTGCATAAAACAAGTGATCTCATTTAGGCCGTGGTGAGATTTCTCAGTGAGGGTGCAGTGCTGTAAGGAAGAATATTTAATTACTTCAATGGGACAAGCTCCAGTAATGCAGCATGCTTAGGAGTTTGCAGGATTTGGTACAGCACATCTGGAGTTTGACTTTGTTTCCAATTTTGCCTGTTTTTCTATGGAAAAAAAAGGGTTTTCTAAGTTTTCTAAGAAAACCCTTATCATGGCTTGCATGGGAGAAGTATTTTGTCTTTCTAACTGTGTGTTAGTCCTGTCTTCTTCCATCACCAGTAGCTTTTGAAATAAATGACTAAGAAAAGATTGCTGAAGAAAGTCGGACAGCATTGATGGCAATACCAAAAAGTGTTTTATATTCTACCAACACACTTTGCAAGTACGATGCAGACTTCATGACACCTGTCCAGGAAGGTAGGTAGATTACAACAGCCCTCAAGTTATAGTTGTAGAAAAGATACAAGGGAGGTTTTAGTTTCATTTGCCAAAAACAGATGCTTGACTTTGTTTTGAATATTCTTGGTCTAAATAGTAGTCTTGAAGCACCTGTTTGAAGAGACTGGGGAATATTCCTGAAGGATGATTTCCTTTTCCAAGAGAAGCTCAGTGGCTCCCTGATGATTAAGGTACTTCTGTCCTTGCACTGATGAAACTTTCTATTTCAGTGAAGTTCAGATGGGTCAGGGCATTCCTTTGCTCCGACCCTAGGCCACCATGCCACAATAAAGGGCTCGCTCTCTCTACCCTGGAGTCCCTGCAAGGTTTGCTAATGGTGGGAGATTAAGTGCAGTTCTTTAACTACTAATACCTGCCATTAGGGCAAATGAGCAAAGCACTGCTCCAGGCAACAGACTGCGCTTGCCACAGGCTGTTTTCTCACACATAGCTAAGGACAGTCTCAGCCTAATGGGCTTTTCCAATTACCTGGAATGTGGAAAGGAAACACGCTGCATTTGCCAGCCTTTGAACAGCTTTAAAAGTCAAAAGCACTTGCAAAAAATATAGATGACAAGCTCAAGACTCTTCTACTCAGAGACGCTGAATCCTGCTAAATGAATATGCCTACAGTAAAAGCATTTCAGAAGCTTTACTTCTTGTGGGCTGGCCCAGCAGCGTAGAACTTTTTCTTCTAACTCTTAAAGTAATAAAAAAAGAGGATGAATGAGAGAAAGAATAAGGAAAACCTACCAGATTTTTAATCTGTTCATTCTCTACCCTCCCTTCTTACTTTAAGTCCCTGCAGTATTTACACCCAAACCTGATTATGAATTTTATCTAAAATCGTTCCTTTTTCCTCTTTCCTGCCTTGTTGGAGACAGGGCAGTTAATTTAAAGAAAAAGAAATCGAGAAGAAATTCACCAGGAATGGTATAAAACAGACAGCAGAGACAGGACCTCCTGCAGCACTGGGATGAGCTGTAGGATTTGGGCACTTTGGAAGACTGGAGCTGTTATTTATGGCAGATACTTTGGTGGCAGGGCTTTGCACTTTTCTTGAAATCATCAGCTTTCACCTCTTGCAAGTTGTTCCACTGACGCTGTTGTGTCCCTTTCCTTTTCCACCGCAGACAGCAGCAGGCAGCCTTGTGGCTTGGAATGAATTAGCTATCAAAACTCTCCAGCTACCCAAAGTAACTTGAAGGGCTTGAAGGGCTGGAACTTTGAACAGTTTGTGCCTCACTTTTAACCATGTTCAATTACAGACCTGAAAACCAGCACTGAGCAGCCTTATACACTGTGCTTCACAGAAACCAGGCAGGAAGCTTCAAGTGTATCTTGACCCATCCCAAAATTATACCAGACCAAAAAGCTTTCTAGAGTAATTCTGGGTTTCCACCAGAAGTCAGAGCTGATGTCTTACGTCTTCTGTTCCCTTTTTTATTCACTGAATTAAAAGCATTGCAAAAGCTCCAGAAAGCCTCCTATGTCACATATGACTTCCTCATGTCACACAGAGGTAACTTTAAATCTAAGCTAAATAATTTCAGGATAAAACCTCTCACATGGTCTCAGACACCTTCTGTCTAAGCCCATGCTGCAAACAACACTGATTTGTGAGCATCTGTGCAGCAGGACTCAATGTGCAACTGGGAGCAACATCTCCAACAGTGCTCTTATCATTTTGGAGCCTTTATTTCAAGAACAATCAACACTCAGCATCTGAATAAAAAACTTTTCAGATTCAAATCGCTATGGAGTTGCAAGTATTGAAGTAGAAGGGTTTCCTAGGATTGGATTAATTATGGAACCAACAAGGTTTTAAAAGAAGGAGCTTAGTTATAGCCAAGAGAAGGCATTGGCTCTGCATGTGGTGGTGCAATCTTCCCTAATTTTACAGCCTGTAGGGAATTGTCTTGTACATGTTTGGATGAGAGATGGTGGAACTTAAAAGCTGGGTATGGAGCATACATTTTTCCTAGAAGTTGTCTGAGAAATATATTCCCATCAGTTGGACTATATGGTTGTTGTAGGTCCCTTCCAGCTGAACTCTTCTATTCTACTCTATTCTATACACATATTGGCACAAAATGGATGCCCTCTTCAAAAATATTTCGCTTGAAGTGTTCTAAAATGAAGAAAAGCCAAAGCATCAGTCTCATAAACAAGTGACTGGAGCTGAATTTCAGAATTTCCCAGTTGCCTCTCTAAATCCAAGCATTTCAAAGCCTTTTCTTGCAGGTCAGTGAATAGACATGCAAAGTCTCATCCTGAAGTTGTTTGAAACAGCAAATTAAAAGTAGTAAGTCAGGATGTCTCGTCTTTATTGCAGCCTACACAGAACAGAGGAGCACATATTTCCCTCCACTCTTAATGTAAGGGCCTATTTCCGCTATGGTGTTGTTTCTATGACGGTACTATAAAGCAGTCTTGGCCCCCATCTTCCTACCTGGAAGCCCATCCTGAAAATCTCCCTGATAGTAAATCCAAATACTTGTCCTAGAGAGAGGAAACCCCACACTGCAAAAATCTAGTGACGTACCACAGAGACTCGAGGGCATCGCTGATGGCATCTGCGAAGTTTTTGTCTGTTGGGACGCTGAAGTACTCACGGCAGTAACTTGGTCTGACTCCAAGGATTTCAACCTCACAACCTATGAGCAAAAAATGTGGTAAGCTCTGCTATTTCACACTGATCACAGACCCCACACCATGCTGTCCAAGCTCAGGTCTGTAAATTCCCTGTGACATTACTTACCTTATGCCCTCCCTGCAGGAAACCATGTGGTTGGCAAGGGAAGAGGGGAGAGAGGTTGGTTTGACAAGTGCTTATAGCAAACTGAACATTGGATCCTTTTATTTCCCTCTCTGAAGGAAGGTCTCTGTGTGACCTTCCCACAATAAAATGTTTGGTTCCCTTGTGGCAGACCATTTCCACCTAAATCACCAGCTTGTTTATATTTTAACTACTGTGGCCATATAGCTTCATTTCCAGGCTTCCAACATAATAGATTTAGATATTGTTCTCTGAAAGTTCAGCAAATACTTTCCAGTTAGACACACTGTATCTTACGTTGTAATATCCTCTATAAACCGTATTTTATTATGTGATACTGGCTCTCTACTACTATATCTGTTTCCCAGGAGATCTTATTAAAACAGTGTAAACCAATTAACTCTCTTGGTAACTTGCAGCCTTCCTTGCAAAATAAAGTCTGTTTTGTGGTCTAAAAATTTATAGCAACAAATCCTACAGGAGAACATGGCCCTGAACATAGAAAAACATGTTTTTGTGAAGTTTCTTTGCCCTTTTGCTCTCCAGTTACTATGCTGCTGAATAATATTAATATTTAAAAGAAGTATGCTTCCAGAAACATTGAATTCATGCAAATTATCATTCCAGAACCCCAGAGTACGCCCATCACAGGCGTTTTCTGATGTATTCCTGGGGCACAAGGAGGAATCAAAAAAAAAACCCCCCACCTTTTGCAAAATGGCCTCTGTATACAGCAACACAGTCTGGTCAAAAAGGCAACTCTAAGCCAAAGCCTGAATCTGTCTACATCTGGGTCCCTCTGCTTCTCCTTTGGGAGGAAAGTTATAGGCATTAAGGACTGTCATAAGTTGACTTGTTGCTTGGGGCATGAGAAGGAGGTATAAGTACAGAGAGGGCCCCAGAGCAAGCAGAGCTACTATCAGAGGTAACTTACCGTGGTTTGCTTACTGGGACACTCAATAAAGTGACCTCAATGATCCACGATGACAGTTGTCTGCAGCCTGGATAAACAGCCAGCAGATTACTTGACAAGAACTGACTGTCTAGATCATCCCACAATAAAACTGCTATACATCTGTGTTACGGTGGTGGTCTGGTGGTGGTAAGCCGTAACCTTCCAAAAGTGCCTCCAGCTAGGAGGCACTTGGCAGGCTACTACACACACACGCACACACAAACCAGATAGCTTCTTCAATAAGTCAACAGCAAAGAGTCCATGAGAGAAGTTTATTCCAGCCACACGCGTGGAGTAGATCCAGGGCAGCAACGGGAGAACGAACAAAGAGCGAAAAGGGGGTGAAAGTGGAAGGGACTAGGTTTTTATACGGGGTGGGTAGGGGCGGAGAGAGAGCATCAGGGACCAACAATCTGAGGGCACGGGGTCGGTACACAGGTGGGACTAGGGTATGGGTGCAAATGGGGAAACCGTGAAGGAGCGGCAAAGGAGCAAGGGCCAGTGGGGGGAACAGGGAAATAGGAGAACCTTCTAGATAAGGTAGAAAGGGGCGGGGAGGCCAACGGGCCAACCAGGGAATCAGAACTGGGGTATATTTTCATGATAAAACAAAGCATCCTGGGAGAGGTCTTTTCTGTCACCATAACCTTGGAGTGCCTCCTAGGGCTCTCCCATCCAGGGAACCCACCTGATCCCTCAGTCAACAGCCCCACTGGACTGCACACCTATGCACACGGCGTTTACAAGAAATTACACTGTGCTGTAGTGGTGGATTCCAGCTCAAACTTAACCAAATCACCAGAAAAACATATGCCTTGAATGGCCTGATATCACATCCAGGAAGTCCCCTGTCATGCCCTGAGGGTGTGGAGCCTCAATCTTTTGCAGGATATGCTGGGTGCTACTAGCAGCGAAATAAGCACTAGCACCTACCTCAGATGCTAGAGGTGATGCCGAACTTTTCTGTGGGCTTTGCTAGTATTTCAGGATTGCACTGGAACTTTGGAACCAGTTTCTCCTTTAATACTTGAGTCTGGTTCAAGATTGTCTCCAAAACCAGGCAAGAAGTTAAGAATGCCTTTGGAAAGTCATTAGAAATGCCTTGTGTTTTAGTTTAGGTAGATGACTGCTCGTAGCCAGTGAGTAATATGATCATTTTGCCTCTTTTTTTCTTCAGATACTGACATCAGATTCTAATTTTCTCAAGTAACATTCCTCAGAATTACTCATGAGATAATTTTAACTGGGAACATTAATCTCATGAGGATCTGGGATATTTTAGTTGCTGAGATATCTTTGCTATTTCTAGATTGTCAAATGATGAGCATGACGTAAAAGACTACATGGTAGCAACAACTAGAAATCATTTTGGCCATGAAATAGTGGTCTTCAAGTGTGCAGTTCATTGACAGCACCACTGGAAATTCAAGCTGCTTAGACACCAAGAGGTTCCTTTTCCTTTTTTTTCCCCCTCTATGATGAATAGAACTGAAATTAGGGTTTTTAATGTTAAGGCTTGTTACAAGTCCAAAATACTGGCCATGAGGACCCTTTAATATTTAAATTTCATTTTGGTAGAGGCCAGGAAAGATGGTAAATTTTCCCATTTAGATATTATGAGAAGGGAAGTTTAAACAGATTTGGAGCCAGCCAAAGGGAATGTTAAGTTTTTCTTGGTTAAACTACAAATAGTTAAGCCGTATTTACTGAGATGTAATGCTAGATACCTTTCTGCATAGTTTTGTATGGTGCTAAACCTTTATTTAAAAACCTGAACTACTGGAGCAGGAATAAGGACTTCTTTCAGAGTGATATATAGGCCCCTCTTTATCTATCTGACATGGAGACCTGAATCTCTGCCAGCCTTAAATTGCATTTCTAAACATTTATTTAACAGTTGGACACTTCATGTCATAACAGAAGGTTTTGAAAACTTTCCAGACTAGCTGTACGGTCTGGTAAATATTGTGTTTAAATGGCAGAATTTGAGTTTAGAGTCCTTTTTCTTCCCCCCTCTGTCTCTCATTTCAGTGTTAGAGTTGTTGTCACTGCACTTCAGCTGAAGCAGTTGCCTAGGCTGCTGGAAAATGAAGGAGCTTGAGCATCTGGGATGACACCACTTACTGGGCTGAGGATGAGGACCACTCCAAAGCTTTGACCTCAACAATACTGCCAGGATGCTCTTGCACTCCTCTGGGCATTCTCTATTGGCTGGAGCAGCAGTGCTTCCAACAGGAAACCCGGATGTGAGGCTGTGCCCTTCATCCCAGGAACAGCATGAAGAAAGGAGAGAAAAGTCCCTACAAACCAAGGCCTTATGTTTTGGCGTTTGGGACCCCTGGCATGATGATTGTTTGGCTCCTCTGCTTCTAGAGTCAAGAGATCCCAGATGAATTCTGCCCATGAGCTGTCTCTGCAGGGTTTATGTTAGGCTCACAGATAAAGCTGTTGTGATGGTTGTTCACATTCGGGAGCCCTCCTGCTCTGTGTTCTGGGGTCTGGATTTTATTTCTTTAAGCACTGACTACATGAGAGAGGAACGTAGGGAAGAAAATGAAGCAGCAGATTTTGGGTTCAGACTTTGCAAAGCTTGGAACTGGCTCTGAGGAGGAAATGGCAGTGGTAAAAGTTAGTCCTGGGAATCAGCACTCTGGCATTTCCAATGCATTCCTGCTATGGTTGATTGGTCTTGTTTGTTTTCACTGCTGGCTAAAGAGAAAACAGCATCTTCCAGAACAAAGTGTGATGAATTAGGCTATATATTGCAGTTCCTATTAAGAGTTTCCCAAAATTTTCCTGCTTGGATCTTTATCATATTTGCAAGATTCATTACTAAGCAGCAGTGTATCTTTAGGCTGGAAAGCTAATCCCTAATAGCAGATCATATGCGGTGCAAATATCTGTGGGATCTCTACTCACGTTGGTTATTAAATCTTGGGGTTTTATTTTCATTTTGTTTGGTATTGCTCCCCATTCAAATGGCTTGTTAAGAACTTAAGCTTTAAAAGGATAGATCTAGAATTCTTAGAAAGGATTTTGTCCTTTATGGTTCCTCTATGGAACTAGAAAATGTTAAAAAAAAAATCATAGAGGGAAAATGTAATAAATGCTGTTGCATTTGGAGTGACTTCTGTTCACCTCAGTTATACCTGGAGTCCTACTTCCCCTCAGCAGCCCTGTGTTTTAGTTCAAAAGTTCCACATTTCACCCTGCTTCCTGTGCCTGACCCTGTATGGCCAATGTGTCCTTTGAGATCATGAATACCCTTAAAATAAACATGTGCTTCAGCTTTTGCTGAACTGAAGCCCTGATGGCTTTGCCAAAGGTCAGCCATCACAGATAAATAATTAAGGAGAGAGAGAGGTATATGTCACAGTCCACAGCTAAAATGCCAGATCCATGCAAAAAATTGCCCCTCTGTGCCATAAGAGAGTCAATGCATACACTGGGGAGCGTAAGCACTGGGAAAAGGAGGGCTCTATTGTTCCTTGCAATTTTCAGCTAGAAATACCAGGCAGTGAAGAGTGAAGGGTATACATATGTATATAGGGATACATATATATACACCTCATATGTCTTCTCCCTGGGAAACACTGCTCAAAGGGCAACATGAAGGAGCTAGGTAAAGTCCAAAGGCATTTAATAGAAAGTGATACTGTTTTTTTGGATCTCAGCAGCTCTCTGTAGGCTGTTACATCTATTCAGTACATAATTATACCTATGGAGAGCAATTACAATAGTAGTTAAAAATGAATAGTCTACAGAAAGAGATATTTTTATAAATTTTTAGAAGAATTCCAACATTCTTGTATAATTTCTATATCCTACTATTTGCCTTGCTTTTAGATCACTTGGGACATCTTCAATAGGAAGCAGCATTTTTTCAGGGCTGATCTAAACTCTTTGACTGCCTCTGAGTCTATAAGGCAATATTGTCACCCTCAGATCTTTTTGCTCTTCAGTACTGTAGAAGCACTCTGGATGGCTTTTCAATGTTTTTCATCTTGGTTTGCTCTTTCTTTCTGTTCCTTAGAATCGTGGGCTTTTTGCCAGGACACCATTAGCCACATTGCATGGAAAGACTGTGGCCAGGCATATGTGCATTGGGATGCAGAGACGAGCTGGCCAGGAGCCCATGGCGTGAGTCAGCTGCCACTGCCCTGCTGGCACTAGCTGTATTCAGTACAGCTCTTCTAACAGCTCTGTGGTCCTTCAGCCTGCACTTACACATTGAGGGTATCTGCAGACTGCTTAGGCTAAGTAGCAGTTAGAAGGTTAAAAAGTTGAGAATCTGGGTACTTTGCAAGGGATTTGGTCTGGTTGCTCAGCTGGAACATCTATTTCCATGTGAGTCCCTAAATGTATAGCCTAAGGGGATACAATAATTCTGTTTGTTGAAAAGGACTCATTATTACACAACCCTAGTCATTCCAGTGGTCCAATATCTAACAAATGAGGAACAGAAAGGCGAAGTCCCTCCAAATGAATGGCTCAGACTCAGAGCAACTGGGACCTCAGATGAATTAACAATGAAGGAGGACCAGAGGACAAGGACGCTTTGCTTTCAGCTGGATTTTCTTATCCCCACAGAGCAGATCATCTTCAGCTCTCAGCTACTTATTTCCACATTAAAACCAAAGAAGCATTGGAGGGGGGGGGGGGGGGGGGGGTGGTGGTTACTGTTTAACTTTGACTGGACCATGAACCATTCATGGAGCAACCACTCAGCATAGCAGAAGTTACAGGTGGGCAAGAGGAACAAGCACGTGATGGAGAGGATGCTCTTCAAGCCAGCACCCTCCTGAAGCTAGCATTTAGTGGAAAGCTGCCTGTAGTGACACTTCAATCTTCTCTTTTCTAAGCATATACAAATTATCATGACTGAAGAAAAGCTAATTCATTTCTATGTGTGGTTAGTAAAGCACATAAAATTCCTATCTGTATTTCAGAACTGTATTAGAGAGCCGTTCCTACAGCAGAGGGCGTGCTCAGATGTCAAGATGCATTGTAGCAATTTTTCACATACTAACCTGGCCAGTAGTACATGGAAACATTCTTTTTAGCTTTCATCATTGTGACCCACAAAGGCTCAGATCCATTCCACCAGAGAGGCAGCAGGCTTTCTTTATTCACACCAATATCAAAAGATACATTTGCCTTCTGGTCCCACATGTAGTTTCCAGTCATCTGATGAACCTCACAGTGGCGACCTTTGAGAGTGGAGAAAAAAAAGCAGCACAATCAGATTGGTGTTCTTCAGCAGAAGGATGCTGGCAGCACCACCACTGCTACTACTGGATCATCTAGCAAATCAGCTAAAAAGCTCTGACTTGAATTCAGGGATCTCTTACCTTGTGACCATTCATAAAATCTCCCTGACTCTTACCTTTACTGAGGTGCTCCAGTTTGCTTACTAAATCCCCCAGTTCAGACACCCAAAAGTTAGTTGCTGAAGCTTTTCAGCCCCCTATGTTCCCTTCACAATCAATGGATAAGAAGAGTCATGTCTATAAAGCAATTCATGCCACCCTAAGACAGGCATCTCAGGTATCTGGAGGTGCATATGCTCTCTATTATTGGTAGAGAAAGATCACAGCCTTTTCCCAGCTCCAGGCAGCCAAATTTTAAACAGCTGAGGCCAGAAGAAACAAATCTCTCACCCCATGACCTGCTCAACATTTCAAACCCAGCCCCACACAAAAACTGTGTCAGCAGCAGTCCACGGGTGCCACATGTTTGGCTGACACCTGGCTCCTTCTACACACCCAACACCTGCCAAGTCTGAGGCCATTTTAAGGTACCCATCAGCACTCACAACCAAAGGGCTGTGGGAAGCAAGCTGTGAACACAAGGTAATAAGAGCACAATCTAGAAACATAGAACAAAGATGGGGAAACTTGCATTTCTTCTTCCTTTATCCACAGGGCACATTGTTTTTCTGCAAACAGGCAAAAACTAAGCAAACACATTTATATGTTACCCTTATTTTCCATTATTGTTAGCTTTTCTCTTTTTTTCTTGTAATGATCATGCTTTGTTCTTGGTTGTGAGCACAGCAATCATGTCATCAGACATGTTCAGGCCTCTTGTTGTATCTGAGGGGCCCTTGGGCAATTTCATTTTACAAGAAACTAGTATATAATAACTGAGAGATATCTTCTACTGCTTGTAATTGTCAGAAGAGAAGATACTGTATTTTAGGAATTATTCTGAAGATGAATTAATAGAAATGGCAAAAGAAATGTTGAAGATTAAGTTGTACTGGAAGTTCCTTATTTCCATATCTTAAAAAGCAACAGAAGATTGTGTTAGACACTGTCCTCATTAGCTGGTGAGTCATGTTATTGCAGGGATCCAGATAACATGCTTTGATTATTTTGAGCCTGAGAATGGTGATCAGAACTGAAATAACCTTGGTATTCTTGTTCTGAAAAGACGTTATGTCAAGCAGAGCACTCTGTATACTTTGCGTGCATGTGATCTTGAAATGGATTTTGAACTCTCCTTCTCTACTAAAAAGTATTTCAATTATGCAAAACATTTCCTCCTTCCTAGAGGAAAAAAGTGGTCCCAGTTTGTGGCAGTCAGTACTTATCATACTAAACCGAACAGGTTTAATATAGGAGAACTGGTGGATTGGATGGGCAGTAATTTGTTCTCTTCAGGCGGTCAAGTGCTCTCTTTGGTGTAAGTCTCAAAAGAGATAGGAAGGAAGGTAGTCTCTATAGTGCATCAAAAACGCAGCCCTACAATTTACAGGACAACCTCAGATTCTTAAAGTCCATGTATTCCTAAGCATCTATCAACCTGATAAACTGCAGCAAGCAATTTGTGCCAGCCTGGGAAACTTGCAGGTCAGTGCTGAAGCTCTATCAGTGTGAAACCTACAGATTAGGTATCTGTATGATGTATTGTGTAGTCTTCATATAGAATCAATGAGCTCTAGCTGCTACTGATCCTATAGGACTTAAGGTCTGCTGTCTGTTTATCTACATTTTTAAGGAAAAGACTGGAGATTGTTCTTTGTAGTATTGTTGGGAAGTTTAATTAACTGTTTGAACTAATACAGAGGACAGTGTTCTGTTCTCCACATTAGATTAGTTCAGTTTTCTATGGACTCCAAATCCTTTTTTAATATTGAAAAAGAGGCCTAGAAGACTATGAGGCATCAGTTTTCATTGCAGACATCCCTGGTTCACAGGGTCAGAAAAGAAGATCAGGTGAGCAACAGATCAAAAGACATGATCATTTAATGCCATTCACAACTGCTTACCTGAGGCCTCTGTCTCAGAAAGACCCTAGACCTCCTTGGAAGACATCAATAATCAACTAATTAATCTCTTCCTTGAGTTGCTCCTCCCAATATTTACCATCAGTAAACACTGTTCAAAAAGTATGCCTGAACTCTAATTTTATTTTTGACCTTTGTTAATCTTCAACCACGGCTATTCTGAGCCTTGCTCACTAGATTGAAAAGCCCTGGAATAACTGGCATTTCTGCCCCTGCCCTCTTTCCCCCTCCAGGATACTCATACACAGAATTAAGGCAATTTCTCAAGTTTCTTTTGGGTCACATGTACAACCCCAGTTCTTTAAATCCCCTGTTTTCACTTGTTTTCTCCAGCCTAAGAAAATTACCTTTGGTGTGCTTCTTTTGAATCATTATCCGATAGCAACATGGTGTTAGGGAGTCACCATAACATTCTGAATTTATTATTTCTTCCATTACTGCAGCTTTCCTCTGTAATCAAACATTATCTTAAGAGTTTCAAAAATAGAAACAGGGCAGAAAGCAATTTCAGCATACAGATGTCATTATTTAAACTCACTGTAATTGTAGTAAAAATTACTCCTTCCTCAAGCAACAGAGGAAAACAAAGAGGGTATAGTTCCCAGGAATATGATAACTGCTGTATCCTTCTGGAGGAGAGCCAGCAAAAGCATTTGCAAGTCTGCATGCTACAGCTTACTTGGACAATACACTTCAGACAGCATTTGTCTAAAGCACATTCCCATGTCTCCAGGCACTTTTGTCAGCATTCAAATGAATCTCTGCAAAACAAATACCAAATTTAAAAAAAACCAGCAAAAGGCACAGCCACTTGGCCACCCACAACAGCAGCACAGTAATGCTGCATGCCGTGCACCCTGCATTGGCTGCATCTAAGATCTGGAAACCAGAGCGTGCGCTCCCGGGGCATTTGCCATCTCTGCACTGAGCAAATCAGATTTATCCAAGAAGCCACAGTGTGCATATTAGCCAATGCAGCAATGGTACTGTAATCTGATTATGAACATCAGTACATGCATTTCACTAAATGAACTATCAAATATTATATATATGCCTTGCCACTATGGTGAGACCTTTCCTCTCATGGCCCACCATGATGTCCCCACTCTCTGGAAAGTGACAAGAGTCAGGGGGGCAGATGCACGCACAGGCTGCCATGGGGCTATACAGGCTGGGGAAGACTTAAGTTCCTCTATGCTAACAGCTGGATGACTTGCCTTGGGAAGGGCTCTGCTCTGCTCATGCTGCCTGCCATAAGGATGAAGAAAGCAGGACTTGGAAGGCACCAGCACCATATTCCTGTTCTGGAGCAGCTATAGCAGTTGCTGTCTCCAGGAACTGAGCTTTGATACATGCCTTGCTCTACTGTTCCCCTGTTGGGTCTCATCTGATCTGCTTTGAAAAGAAAGACCACAGGGTGAAAACTAAACCCCCGTGCTAAACCTGAAGGAGCCTGGAGAAGGCTAGAGCTCATGAGAAGTCTGGGGAGTATGCTGGCCTGGGCAAAGTGGGCCTGCCATCTGCAGACCCCCAAGTAAAACCAGTACTTGCATGATGTGCATGGACAAGTCATGTTTCAAAGGAACTTGCTGGCAAAGTCTTTCCAAATTTTTATGACCTCTAATAACAGACAGAGCCAAAGCATAAACACCTTAGACTGCACCAGGTAAGACTTTGCAATTCAAGTAGGATCAAATCAAAAAGAACAGAAAAAAATCTCTGCTACACACAGCATTATTTTTTCCCTAAAGGGGATTCATTTAGTAAGAGCTTGAAACTTTTAATTCAGTGCTTTCATCATGGGGCCAGGGCTGGGGTGCACAAAAAATTGCTTATAAATCATCCAGCTGAAGTTTTGCAGATGTTTTCTTGTGTGGGAAGTCAGGTCTTGTGTCCTGGAGAGCAGGGACTCCAAGCTCTTGGTTATTCTCCTGAATTGTGGTGGGCTCAGGGACCACTCTGGGACCCCTGAACCCCCAGAACTGGGTGTGGCTCGAGGGCACTGAAGCACCAAACACTACAGAGGGCCTGGACAGAACAATGGACAAAGCTGCTGCCTGCACTA
Organism: Dryoscopus gambensis; assembly: GCA_013389985.1. Lineage (NCBI taxonomy): Eukaryota > Metazoa > Chordata > Aves > Passeriformes > Malaconotidae > Dryoscopus > Dryoscopus gambensis. Next base: position 159,860 of record WEIT01015631.1, on the reverse strand, counting down.
TTAGACAACATATGAGCCTCTGGCAGTGACTTCAGCTCTGGGCTAAGAAATACCTTGATACATGAATGTCCACTTAGCTAACAGCTGGTAGTAGGTACAGTAGTTGCGAGGTTGTAGCTAGTAAGAAGGAAAAAACTCTGTATTTCAATTTGTAGCGTTGTGAACTTGTGTTGGAAAAAAACTTTCTGTTCTGCACTTTAGAATTGTTTCCATTTCTTTAACTGGTAGAAAGCAAACACAGATTTTTGCAATATTTTGTGTGTGAAAGAGAAAAATCTTGACACTTGGCATTGCAGCCTTTCTGCAGGTGGTGAGTAAACAAAGTGAGAGGAAGAATGTGAAAATGAAAATCCTCCTGGTTCCCACTATCTTTTCCAGCCTATTCTTGCTGGGATAGTACCCTTTCCTGCCAGTTAATAGTATTACCACAAACTTATACATGCTGTTTTGCTTCCCAACAGAGTTTTAGAAATGGAAAGCTAATGAGTCCAACTAAAGGAAGGGGCTTGATTTCAGAACTGTATGTCACAAACAGAATCTTTTAAATCTTTATTGCTGCTGGCATCTGTAGCTGTTTAAGAAGACCAAAAAGAAAAAAATCCTTTTCCCTTGTGACTCATCATGCACTCTGTGTCCTTCTGGATTTTTTCTAAGCTTGGACAGTGAAGTAGAGGTAGTTTTAGTTCATGTGTATGTAATAAACTTCCCTGTTGTAATCCTATCCTTCCATTTTCTATGCCTCAGAAAACATGCAGGTATTGCTTACCTGTAGTTAAGAACTTGCTTAACTGCTGAACAGAAATTGTCAGCATCCTTTTCTGGACCAGGCTGGTGTCAGGATGCCATTAACTGTGCAACAGAAAAGAGGCATCCACTAGAACCATCACCAGGCTGGGCTTCCTTCAGGTACTGAGTGGAAGGAGCCTGTAGCTGCTGTGCTTTAAATCAGGAAACTTCCCACAGCAAACAATAAATGTACTAGTATGTGTGCTCATCAGCCAGACTCCAGAGGATTCCAAGGTGGGGAGCCCAAAGGGTATTTTCTCCCAGAAAACATGGAATAAATGGGGTACAGTGTATGTTGATTTGCTGTGCTCAGGGGAAAACAGATGTAGACTGACTGTTTGTTAGACTTTGGCATCATCCACCAAAGCCCCTCAGCAGTTAAGCATGCCAACATCAAGAGTTAAGAGTGAAGGGAAGACTGTTAAACACGGAAGATAGGTGAAACCTTCAGTCTGGCAGAGTAGACCTTGATGCCACCTATCCCTGGGACCTCTGCCATGTTGCCCCATTCCCTACTGCCATGCAGAGGAGAAGGCGATGGCATTTGCATGGAGTCCAAGTGAAATATGACTCTTGGATGTGGGGCTGCACAGCTGACCAGGCAGCTGGCACATCTGCATGGAAGACCTGCCAGAAAGACTTCATTTCTAGTTATGATCTTGGAAAAGAAATCCTTTCTGGATTTTTGTCTCAGATGTGATACTGTCTATTCATGTTTATGCTGGCTGGAAATGTGAGGTGCCCCTGAGTGCTCTCAGCTGGGGGGGGACTTCAGGAGAGCTGGACTGCAGGGAGTCCTTCATCACCCCTCCAACACTTGCAGGTTGTCAGGTAAGGGAGACCCAACCACAGCGTGAGCAGCTTATCTCGACAGATACGGCATGAAGTGCTCTGAAGCAGTAACTCCTGCTTGCAGCGGTTACAGGGGGGACCTCAAACTTTCCACTCAACTTGGCATGAGAGCTCCCTGCAGAGCCAGGCCACAGCTGGGAATGGGAAAAATTAAAAACTCCCCACAGGATAACAACCCAAGGTGGCTTGTGGTCTTAATTCCTTCCTTTGCAAAACAAACAGCACACGGTATGATGAAGGGAGTCTTTTTGAATAGACTTATTTGTACTCCTCCTTCCCTCCCTTGCCAAGCCCACAAAGAGTCCTGCAGAAGCTCTGTCACAGCTGCAACATCTCCTTTTATCTAATTCTCTGTGTTTTTCAGGTCAACAATTCCAATATCGTAACTGCACCATGGAGAGCAAGGAAACCAGGTAGGATTCAGTCTAGCAGCTCAGAAAGCAACCCAACCACCTAAAATGAGTCTTTATGCCACAGTAAAAGCCAATACTAAGAAATGCGGCATAAAGGAAGTTGCTAGAGAAGACTGCTTTTCAAGGAGTTGGATTTTAAGGTAGCACATCCTTGAGCTACCTTGCACTGCAGCAGGTTTTTGTAACAAAACAGCTTCTCTGGTTGCTTGTCAGTGAGATCCCTTTACACCAGCACTGATTTGGCTTTTGTTTGATGCTTCTTCAAGCAACTCTCAGGTCATGATGCCATGCCCTGGCCTGCAGGAAGACTGGAGCTTCATCCCAAACTCTGAATTACTTGGTGATTTTACATGAGGAAGCCAAACCATTGACATTTTTCTGGTTTCTATGCTCTGGTTTTCTTTCTCATAATTGTGGTAAGTGTGCAGGAAAGGAAAAGACCTCTAAAAGCAGGCTCTAGGCTTTGGGCTGAGGCTTTCTGTGTGGCTTGGGGAAGCTTCAGCAAATATCTTCTCACAGGTTAACAGCAGCAGCAGGTATAAGCAGGAGGGGGACCTATGAAGAGCTCTGCCATAGCCCTGCAGCACTGCATGACCACAGGCAAGTCACCTCCCTCCCATGATTCCCTTCCAAAATTTATCCTTTTTGTTCACCGGGCTGGACCCTATTTGTCCTGCTGTATTGGTGCTTCACCCAGCACCTCATCTCAGCAGAAAGGGGTGTGATTCTCATTAGCATACATTAGATAGTTGCTTTTAGATATGTGGCTCTTGGTCAACTGTTACGGTTGCATCTCTTTGGTCATAGCTTTGAAAATATTGGTAGATTTGCCATTTCCCATGAATATTAAATTCAGTCAGTCTGCCCTCTTGAAATCATTGGTAAGGTAAAATATAATGACTAGGAGATCCTGCAGATAGTTGGGCAGCTGTGCTGTGTGCCATTGCTTGTGAACTGCCAGTGCAGAGGAGAGCTGTGCTCTGGCAGGGCTGAAGGCTGCACTTTGGCATCTACACTGAGAAGCATTGGGGCTGATGCTGCTGATCTCCATAACCTCTGCCAGCAGGTCTGGGCAGGAGGAGGAGGTGAGTTCATGTTTGAGGAGACTGACGTGTCTCAGTGGTGATGATATCTGAGGGGCAGAGTCCACTGTCCTCCTCCAAAGCCACAGAAATGAGGGAGAACTTCTCTCATTTAGTAACAACTCAACCACTCTGGAGTCATGAAGGTTGCATGGATGTGGGGTGAAGGGCAGTAGGCAGAAAGGAAGGGCCTTGCTCACAAGAATGAATAGAAGCAAGTCAGATACACACAAACTACAACGCTTTTATACACACACTGTCCAAGACCTGGCAGCCATGTATGCTTCTGAATGGATGTGGAGCCATAAGGCCTTGTGAATAAGCAGAGAAAGAAGGGACAGGAGTATTTATCAAAACAAAAAAACAAATGAAAAACCAGACTGGGATATAATGAACAAGCCAGGGGTGGGAATGTGCAGGTGGGGCCAGAAATTTCTTAAACTGATTTAGCTGAAAGATGCCAATATACTATGAAGACAAATAAAATGTTTTGGAGGTTAAAATGGGAATTTCTTAGCAGCTCATGAAACAGCAGTGTAGAACAAGACATGAAAAATATTTTGTTCCTGATTTCCCAGAAGAAACTGTGGCAGCATTTAACTCCCAGACATCCCAGTTGCAAACAGAAATAAAAGCAGTTACAGTTGTGTCTGCCTGGAGCAGAGTGGATGCATGGCTGGTGAGATGCAATGAAAGCTACCCCATGCCCATACAGCAGCATGAGGGAGACAGTAGCTTGCCATTCCCTAAGCAGGTCACTATGGCAGGATGCTTGTGTCACCCTGCCATGCTGAATTTTCTCCAAAACCTGTCCCAGCTTTCCAGATTAAATGGATGCAGACTCAACACAGCTTAACACTACATCTGCCACATGCTCTGCACTCCTAACCCCACCACCCATAAAACCTCCTTTCAGTGGAAATGTCACCATGGCCCTAAAGGGTAAGAACAGTGCAGCTATGGGATTTACTCTGCTGTCATGACAGGACACAGTCATGGGGTCTACTAACACTCCAAGGGCTCAAGGGCAGTCTTGGGTCTTCCTCTGGGTGTGTTCATCACCTAAACTTAGTCCTCAGTTGGGTCCTGACCTACTTAATACTACTGTGACTCATGTGTTAGGAAGGTGAATTGATATTTGCAATTAAGTTGTATTTGCATTGATACCCTTATCATAAAGTCTGGCAGGCTTGCGAGAAGAGTTGAGTTTGGTCTCAGAGACTATCTTATTGCTTCAGGTTGAGGTGCAGAACTCTACGAAAAATATAAAAAGTCCAGTAGTGGTGTTTCATCACCTGAAACAAAACTCCTTCTTTGTGAGTAAAAAGTAGGATGTTTTCAAAACTCCTCAAAAGGCTGATTATAGACTTCACTTTATGTACACACACTTAATAGGACTGATGACTAAATGTGGTTGGGAGTGAAATGTTGCTCAATTTTCTTCTTCTCTTTAACAGCTCCATCCAAAGATTTTTTTGCACCTATGAATTGTTAGGTTGGTTTGCCTATGTACACCTAAAGAACATGACCTGGAGTAGAACACCTCTATTTTCAGCCACAACATTTATACTGCATTCATAAATTTGCACCAAATAATGGGAAAAAAAACCAAGCCAAAACCAACCCTGTGATGGTTTTGTACTCTGATCAGAGATGAGCAAGAGAAAAGTGTTTCTCTTGAGAGAGAGGGAAGAAGGGGTTAAGCAGTTTCAAAACAAGCTGGGCACAACTGATGTCAGATTTTTGTCTTACAATGGCATCTATTTGCTTTCCCAGCAAGCAGTATATGAATCACTGGGCACTGCATTGTTCCAAGGATAGTGGAAGATGCCACATATCTTAGGAGAGGATAGATTTTCTTACTCCTCCTCATTAGGTAGAAACTCTTGTTTATTCAATAACTCCAGAGAAAAAATCCAAGTAGAAACTCCAGAAAAAAAATCGGTTTTGTTGGGTTTTGTTGGTTTTTTTACTTAACTGGTGTTTCCTTGGTGTCTGTCTCTGAAAGAATTGGCTCAACTGTATTCTCTGCACCTTCCCAGTGTCTAGGTATTCATGTGTCTTCCACATAAGATTAAAAGCAAATCAGCATCATGAAAACTATGACTGTCTTCTCAATTTTCTGAAAGCCTCTCCTGTACATTCAGAAAAACTGCAGGGGAGTAAAAGCAAAAATCCTGACTGTTCTTCCATTTGGCTATTTTAAATTACTACAGATATAAGGACTTAGAGCAAAGTTAAGAAAACAGAAAATCTACTAAATTTAGAAAGAAATTTGATGCTGAACTTGCCAAAAAAGACCTGCTGACTGAAAATAAGTTCTTAGTGTAGCCTCACTCAGTTCACATGCATTTGTATTAAAACCCGTGAGCAGTCTCTGTATTCATTTTCCATGCATTCCCAGTTGGTTTTATGTTCTATATGCTTGCACCAGGGAGCCCCAGCTGGCCATGATGCTGAGGTGTTAGCAAGTAGGGACCTGGCTACACTGTGGATGAGGAAAGGGGAGCTTCAAAAATTAGCTCCAAGCGGCATTTCCAAGTTTGGAACAGGTTTCAGAGAAACAATTCTGGGCTGTAATGCCACAGTGCTTTTAAACTCCCAGCTAAAATCACGACTTGGGTTATTTTTATATCTTCTTTGGAAGAAAAAGTCACAGGGAGCTGTCTTCCACTTCGGCACGGGGAGCTGGCAGCTCTGAGGAGCATCATAGCACAGAAATACAAGTACTCACCCGTCATCAGCGTGTAGTAATTTGGGTAAGAGAGGCTGGGGAAATCTGGGGTCATGTAATCCACCTTCACGCCCATGTTCACAATGTCCCGAAAGCCCGGCAGACCCTCCAGCTCGCTGTCATCAATGTAGTCGAAGCGAAAGCCGTCGAGCAGGAACACCAGGAGCTTGCGGTGGGCCGAGGAGGCGACGGGAAGCGGCAGGAGGGCGGTGAGGGCAGTGGCCAGGAGGGCGGCGAGGAGGCTGCGGCTCTCCATGGCAGGCGGCCGTGAGGGATCTGCGGCAGCTCCGGGACCGGACCTGGCACTGCTGTCCCCCTCCCGCTTCCAGCGCCCGCGTTAAAGCTACAGCGCTGCCCCGCGCCGCGGGCGTGGGAGGTCACAGGTTAATTGCAAGCAGATGATTAACCTCGAGCTGAGGGAAGAGCTCGATACTTCCCAGCTGCATGAAAAAATGCTTCGCAGCGATGGGGAGCACACAGCATAAAAGTAACTGGAGCGTCTCAGGACACTCCACAGACACTGCCGAGGCAGTGCAGGCTTGCTGCCCGCNGCTCGCAGGGGTCTCGCAGAGAGGGGCTGCACTCTTTGAAACACAGCCTTGCATCTTCAGCAGCGCGAACGCGGGCTTTCTTCTCAACTCCCTGACAGTGGCTTCTGATAGCGCTCAGGCTGAGATTAAGACAAAGCATCTCCCTAGCTGGGAACTGCAGTATGTGTGAGTTGAGGTCCAGCATTTTGATGATACGGCGGTACCACAGAGCACCAGCTAGGCAAGCTCACCTCTCTCTACATGCATGCGAGTCTCTGCAAATGACCCTGTCCTCTCTGCTTCCTCTGTGCTGCCCTGGGACTAATCCAGGTCCTGATGTACCAGGAGAAAAATCTAGCTTCAGCTAGGTAATAATTGATACATTTATTTTCTGGCTGTTGATATTATTTAGATATTAAGTGCTGGATGGTGCCTAATTTCATATTAAAAAGGAAAAAATGTTCCCATTTTAGTCACGAGTCACCATCAGCTTCTTCTCCTTCCCAGGAACCTAACTATACCTCTAATGCAATGCCAGCACTTGTTGTACACCATAACTGCACATTGCTTTACTTTAATTCTTTTTCCCAAATAAAAGAATTTCATAGCATTCATAGCATTGCCTAACTGTAGGAAATGTCCTTTGCAGATGTTTACACCTGGAGAAGGTTGTAATAGACAGCTGGCCACCATCCCAGTGTGGGCGTCTGAACTTCTCTTTGCTCCTTACAAAGCTCCCCATTGCACATCCAGCACATCCAGTTACCTCTTACCAAACACTGGGCTATGCAGGCTCAGCAAGATGGCTTTCAGCCCCCTTTGCCCCAAACACTTATTTACCCCCTTGCAAGCCCCCCTTGTGTCCCGGCTTGCCTTTTGCACAATGTTGTACTGGGTGCTGGTGCCCGTGAGCCAGAGCTACTGCCTGCAGGTCACCGCTCCCAGGACTTGGCTGGAGACATGCTGTCCATGCCCTCCTCCCACGGGGCTTCTAGCTCAAGAAAGAAGATGCCCTGTCAGGGGAAGGGGTGCTGGGACTTTCTACAAGAGGTAGTCATTCCAGGAAGGTGGAAGAGGATGGAGTAGGAGCCAAGCAGAACTGCTCAGGCCCTTCAGCTGCCTGTGCTTGTGTTCATCTTCTCAGTAAAGTTCCTCACACTCCCTCCCAATCAGTGGACTAAATGCACTCTTCATGGACATCTCCCTCTCTGTGATGTGCCTAGCCACGTTTTTTCTTCCCTTTTTTTCCATGTGCCCCTTTTTCCATTCCTATCTTGGAGTCCAGCACTTGGGACATACACTCACATCAGTTAAACCTGAGCCAAGGACTTGGAGCATTTCTAAGCTCCAGCTCAGGGATCTTTAAAGCAACACAGGGATCTAGCCATTCAGGGCTTTATCCCTCTTCACATAACATTTACTTTCAAAGCCTTACATTGCAAGCTATCATAATCTTGACAACTTTAATTCTATGTTTTGACTTTTCTTATCTTGCTTGGCTTCAGTTAATTTATTTTCTCACAATGCAGCAGCAGTTTTCTCAGCAAAAAGCAACCCAAGGTCACACAGCTGCACCGCACCTCGTGTCAGAGACAGCTGAACACTGGGGCCGTCCATAAAACTTCATGCCCACGAGAGGGACATCTGGACTGTGGTCCCCAGTCTGCTGGGATGATAACAGGTCCTGGTCCCCTGAACAGACATTGCCTGGGACAGCCAGGCAGTACTGGCATGCTCTAGCCTGAACTTTGAAGGAAAACACACAAAGCCTGCCATGCGGGGGAAAGCCACAGGGCTGCGTGACCCGGGCAGTCAGTCTGTGCTCTGACAGCGTCCCAGCCTGTGCAAGGCTGCCACTGCCCTGCCCGCAGGGACGAGGCTGCAGCTGCACACCAGGCTGCTGCGCGACGTGACAGCCTGGGCAGTGCTGTGGGCAGCTGCCCGCCTGAGGGATGGCACGTGCTGCATGTCACACCTATGGACAGTCACCACTCTTCTCGGCCGCCTCCAGACTCCATGGAGTCTCGGCCAAGGATCTGCCACTTCATCCACCTCCTGAAGGGAATATGCACATCCTTCTCCTGCTGACCCTGGCTGGACTTCCAGGATGGGAGGTGGCCCTGCAGAACTTGTGTTCAGAGATAGCACTTCTACCAATGCTTACTGTGGATTTTCACTAGAGCAAAAACTGTATGTTATGGGCTTGGAGCCATCTGTAGTGTCATGTCTTGGCCAAGCCACTGTGGTAATTTATTATGTCCATACTTATGTTGGATGAGCTCAGAAATATGTCCAGAAATGGGAGGGAAATATTATTATGCACCTCTTGGCAGACCCATGAGGACATTCACATTTATGTCTTGGCTTGTCCTCTAATGGGTGGCCTCTGGGATTACCAGCAGGGCTCAGCAGGAACAACAGCTGCTACCCATGAAGGAATGGGATAATAAAGGAGAGACAGTAAAGTATCTGAGATGGACTCTCACCTTGAAAGGATGACCAGGTTTTTGAGGTGGTTAGATGAAGAAGCCAGGCTTCCATCATGAGATGGTACAAAATACATGTCTTCTTAATATTTTAAGGCCATTAAGAAATAATGCCTTCCTTTCAAAAGGGTTGCAATCTTCTACTTAACAGCTCCTTAAGAGAAAGCTCTATCTGAGCTGACAGAGTGGCATGAGAGACAATTGGTACAAGGTACCAGGGCTCAAAGTCTGCCTTAAGAATTGGAGATTCACAGGTTTCCACTCAACAAATAAGAGTAAGGCCTGAGAGGGGTTAAAGGACTAGTGAGCCACGTAACTATGACGCTATACAATACCAACTTGTGTTTTGAGAGACAATCCCCCTGAAGAGTGGGACTGGAGCCAAACAGTCTAGCTTGGCAGAGACAGATCCTAGCAATACATTTCATTCCTGCCAAGCAATGTTGATTTGCTTTGGTTCACATTCATTTGTAAGCACCCTGTCTGCACAAAGCCCCAGATGGCCGTGGAGACTCCAGCACAACAATATTTTGATACAAATGCTCTTACAAAAGCTATCAGAGCCTGAGCTGGTGTCCAGGGACAACAGTCCTCACTAGTTAGCTGTTAGACAGGGTTTAGGAAGAAGCATGCATAAAGGAAAAAAATCCCTCAACTCAAATTGTACATGAGGAGATACCTCACCGATCCAAAATTGTTTGAGAAAAGATCCTCAACCACTTAGACTGCTCAAGAAATCTTCTTGGCAAAACCTGCCTCCAGTGTCCTTGAATATATTTTCTTTTTTTCTCAGTCCTACAGAAATCACAAACATGGCAACAGAAATGAAAGAAAATTCTCTGAGCTCACACCAACAGTTCAATCCGCTTTGTCAGATGTATGAGCCTTCCTGGCAGCACAACTCTATCTGTGCTCTTAGGTCCAGGAGCACATGCAAGAACAAGAGCTGCTAAAAGGAAAATATGGTTTCCCTTTTCCCCACTGAACTAGAAAATCTAAGAGGAAAACTTGTCCTTCTTGCTCTTCTGAAAGAAAGATAAGAAGTCATAACATGAGTCATTGTCAGCTTGTGATTCCTTTTCAGTTCCTGTTCTCCTTCACACACAATAGTAGTTGGACACTTTGGCCAACACAGCCTGACTTACTAGTTTAGTTGTTTCTTTTCTCTCATTTGAGAAGAAGGAAGGCCACATCCAGACATAAAAGCCTGGAGCTGCTTGCATTTCTTTGAAGAAGAGGAAGAGGATTTGTGTCAGTCTGAAGTTTTAATTCTACTGGACTAAGCTTCTTCTTCCTCTTCTCCCCACCAGACCCAAGATAAAAAAGTCATAGGTGATACTAGCCCCTCTGCTGACTTCCACAGAAACCCTCTGGCCATATGTTAAACCTCTGAGCTGACAGAAGGTCTTACCTTGGTGGAAGTCATTGGCTGCAAGAGTTTAGTATCAGTTTCTTTGCTCCTGCCCTGTGCATTCTCACAAATGCTTCTGCATGGAGGTGTGCATTAGGCAAGGCATCTGCTGCTCCTTCTGATCTTCCTGGATGATACTTTACGTCAAGTCAGTTATTTCTGTGATCTTGTGGTGTGCAGTAGTTCAGTCACGAGGAATTCAAGACATAAGAAGTGGGTTGCTCTTGCTGTCAGTGATGTATAGAGGTACATGATGAAGTCTCACACTTGTTAGCTACAGCGCATTTCAAAACTGGAAACTCCAGCTTTTCTGGAGAAAAGCAATGATCTTTCACTGTTTCCTGAGGCAAAGTTTTCCTCATACTCATCCAGTATGAGATTTGCCTTACTGAAAACATTCACATGCTGGATAATGAGTACCTCAAAGTGGGACAGTGACCACCCTGTTTGACAGCCAGGGGCTGTTTAATGTTCTTTGAAGTGCCTCAGTTCAAGCAATTGTGATGTTTAGAGAGGACCTCTCCAAATATCTTACTCTGTCCTTCACTACAACAGTCACAAGTCATATCAATAACTTTTCTAGTTGAAGATATCTCTTGGAGATGAAGAAACTTAATGAACTAGTGGAGACCCCCCAATGGCTCTCAGTTTCCTTGCAAGGAGCTGCATGGGCTTGGAGCATCATTGTCAGCACTGCTCTGTGTATGTTCCCTGACAGTGGTGTCCTTGGGGAATAGGCTGTGCTTTCATTAAGTGTAACTAGAACGAACAGAGAGGGTGGCTCTTCACACCATAGCATTATTCGGATGTGCAAGGCCTTTTCCCTGGAGACCTGACTGTTAAAAGCATAGGTGGGACAAATTCACAAGAAGAAAGTGCACCCAGGGCTGGTAAACACAAACAGCACTGACTCCAGGCATTCTAGAACTTTATGTTCTTAGAGGGTGAACAGGAGTATTTATTCAGTGGGAGATCCTTTCAAGTGTTTTACTTAGCACTTCTCTTAACCCCGTGTTATATGATCGCTACCCAGACCTCCAAGATCACCTTCTCTTAATGGTTTCTCTTGGGCAGTAATTGCAGCTCACTCGCCGACTTCACACAGATATCTGAGCTGCTGCAGTGGACATTCATAGCCAAGAAGAGAGGAAAAGGGTTGGGGGGACAGCAGCAGGGGGAATATGTCTCCAACAGGACTGAACACAGTCAGCACTGCCTGATATCAGCCCCCTATATCAGCCAGCTGCTGCCCAGCAGGAGAGGCTGCACATCTGCACGCCTGAGGTGGGAAGGAGAGGATGGAAATATCACTTCTAATAAGCTCCCAAAAGAGGCCCCTAAGGAAAAGCATGTTTCATATAGCTAGTGTGGGTTGGAATAACAATCTTAACCTGAACCCTGCAGAGCCATGGAGGGTTATGAATTACTTCCTAGTGGTCACGAAGGCAGTTAAGAAAAATAAACAGTTCACCAGTGGGCTTAAACTCACTACACAGGGAACCTCTGTCACTGAAAGATATGTAGGAGCTCAGGTCAGGAAACACTAGGAAGCCTGCACCAGCTGATGGCTGCATGTGGCAAAAGACCACCTCCTCCCTCACCCCATGATGTGTCAGCCTGAGCACAGGACTGTCCATCTCAGGGGGCCGGTTTCATTTTCTTGGACTGAAACCAGTCTTCAGCCCTTCCAAAGAATTTGAGTTTTGCTTGGATATCAACCCATCTCCACCATCACTATTTCTGCAACATTTATAACTCATGTCTCTGCAGCGTTGCTACCTAATTAGCCCAAGACCTTGCTTGTCTGAACATTGGTGTCCTGTAACACAGGAGTTTTTACCTCATTGAGGAAACCTTATGCAATGCATTTCTCTGTCGAAATCAGAAAGGTTAAGTTTGCCAGATAGCAAAACCAGATAGTCAGTCCTAAGCACCTAGATACTTTATATTCTACTTCATCTCTGCTGTGTGGTCATGGCTTGTGTGGTGGGGGACTGTGGTGAAGGATTTTACTGCTATTCTAGAAACAGAGGTCAACATATCATGGTGTGAGTGGGAATGGAAACTTGGCAAGCTAAGCAGGTTGATCAAGATTACTTAGTTTTTATTTAGTATAAAAAAATAGAACTTTAATCAGCCAAATAAAGAAGGTGTTACTAATCCTACTGTGTTGTGACACTAACATGTTCTTCAGGACTTGAACTCAACACATTCATTCATATGCTAGTGGCTCCTCCAAGAAAACAACAGGGTATTCTGCACGTCGACCAGTGCCTTGCACAGCAGTTCCTACCAGTTTATGACCTTGCTTGATAATCAGCCTTAAAAGATGAAAGTATGAGATTAAAGTCTAACAATCTTGCACAATCCTACAGCCATCTAGTCCTAGTCAAATGTAGACCTATTTAAGCAAAGTATTTGAGTTTCAGATTTTCCCATTAAATGAAGGATAATTTGAGAGGTTAAAATATCTGGCAAATCAGCGTTGCAGTGCCTACTTTCCAAGAATAAAATAATATTCTATGTTTGATCTTTCTGCTAGATTTCTAGAAGGAGCACAAAAAGACTTAAAACATTAGCTTGAACTTAGCATATGTACAAAGTAAACTGTCCAGGTCTAGCATAAAATGCCATTTTAAAACTCAAAAATATTTGGCATCCTTTGTAGACTGGAGGTTATATAGAGTTCAGCTTTAACTTTTGACATTAGTGCTTAAGAACTGAGGGAGCTGGGCTTGCATCATAATCTAACAAAGAAACAGGTCTTTATTCTGACGGTAGTTATTTAAGCTAACTTGAGAATATTTATAATTAGGCACCAAAGTCTGGCCTCTGGCAGGCTGCCTGCAGCAAGCATGCCCTGTGCTGCAGAGAGTTTGCTGCCTACAGTTGCCCTTACTTTTTTTGATGTGCCACTGCAAATGGTTCAGCTTGGCTTTCATATTTTTGATCTCATCAGTCCTGGCTTTTCATTACTGTATCTTATTCATTTGTAAGGATATGCTGGAGGTTAAAATCCTCACCTGGAGGACACAGCTTCAAGTCTCAACTTTGCCCATTGTTCAAAAACGACGAGTGTCTGGTTCTCTTCTTGCTGACTGCTGAGTCACCTCTGGGGAACTCGTTCCCACAGAGAAGAGACAGCTGTTTTACAACCCAGACACTGTTCTGGGTAGAGAAATATTCACATGGTATCTGTTTCCCAGCTTTGGGTGTTTCTCCATCAACAAGCTACAACTTCTCAAGCAAAGCCTTATCTGCATCAGATTTTCTTACCGGTAAAGTCCCATCCCTGTCTAAGCACCATGGATGACGTCCTTCCCCATAGGAAGGCAAGGTCATATCTTGACATCAGGATCAGCATTACTTTCTCTCACTAGCTGAGTGCTCAGGTTGGGAAATTCCAACATATTACTGATGGCTGGAGCTGGTCTCAGTGACGGCAGGAATCTTTTATCTGAGAACAGGAGCTAGAACCGCCCTCAATCCTGGGGTACCTGATCTGATTTTTCCATCTGAGTACTCAGAGGTCTCTGTCTGAGACAAATCCCTTGATTTCTGTCCTCATTATCTCTTAATGCAAGCCAAAGCAGACTTCAGCAGGATTTCAGTGGGATCTGGATGTTGCAGATAGGATGTTCAGTCTGCTCTGAATTCACTATGCCACATCTGCATCCTATTTCTGTTACCTTGACTTTGTGGCTTTATATTACTTCTCTTCTCCACAGTACTGAGATTTATAATCACATCTTCCAATTCCAGTAGTGAAGACAGTCTGTCATTTGACATTCTTCTGGTCTCTGTTAAGGCTCTTATCATAGACTTGAGTGAAATCGTACTTTTCCCTGAAATATGCCCCAGTGTGGAGGCTCCCCTTTAGTGCTATGTAAACACTCTTTTCTGTTCACATGGACATCCTGAAGTCAATATGTTTTCAGTCAACCTCACCTTTCCTAGAAAGCAACACTTCATGCTGCCAGGAGAAGCTGACAATCTGAAGAGCCCTCACTTTCCTTTTCTCCTTGCTTTGTAAATGACTCTGGACTCCAGGGGCCATCTCCTGCCTGTGCAGACAGCTCACTGCCTCCAGCCAAGGGGATCCTGCTTGTGCTGCTGTTTACTCATCTTCTGGTGGCACAGCTTTTCCTCTAGCCCAGATAAGCCCACCTGGACCCTGGCAAACAAGCAAAGGGGGAGTATGTGTGAAGCATGTCTGTATGCGCACGCTGTCGCCCCCTTTGCCTGAGTGACTGGGCGCTGCGCTGCTCTCGAGTGCTCCCTTCAGCCAGAATGACTCAGAGAGGTTAAGGCTGTGGTAGTTCTATGGTTTTCTTGGAGAAGAAGCTAAACAAAGCTGTGATCACCTGAAATGAAGAGAAGTAAACAGTAGGAAGGCTTCTTGGGCAACCATAATACCAGGGGATCCAAGAAGTTACAGTGCTCTGTGTTCTTTCTGGGAGGTGCTTTTCTTCTGGTAGCCCTCCAGCATCAGCTGCCTGATCTATCATCTGTTTGGGGGGCAAGGAAGGTTGTCATAAACCCAAATCACTCCAGGGTCTTGTTTCCCCACACTGTTCCCTGTAGCTATACCTGAGGCTGACCCAGGGCAGGGAGGAGTAGGGTGGGCTGGAAGGCACCACGCTGACCACCAACAGAGAAGCAGGTGAAAATGTGCCCTTTACCCTGCTCAGGATAACCAGTAAAAACTTTTCTTTCTCATCCTTCCTCTTTTGTCACCAAAACAAATAGCACATGAAAATAGCACATGCATCTTGACAAAATGACATGCTCTCAGTGCCACTTTTAGCAGGCACCACAGAAAGGCATGGTTTTCACTTTGTTTCCAGGGAACCCAGTGCTGTGCCTGTGAGTGCTGGAGGCCACAACTTTTTCCTTTGATATACTGTGTCAGAAGTAATCAGCTCCCCCCGCAACACATTTTTTGAGTGAAAACCTATTTCAAAAAAATGGCTTCTTGTTTGTCACAGGTGAGGGCTGACCAGGGCTGTGGTACTGGGCTCAGGACTGCATCCTGTTAGGCAAGTCCCTGGCTACTTCCCATACAGAGGAGTGGAAAAGCATGGCTAAGGCCACATAGGCAGAGCAGAGGCAGCTGGTGACCCAAAGTGGAAAGCATGGGCTGTTCCTCCAGCACTAGTCCCCTGGGGCAGCCTGACGCCAACCATGCTCTCTGCTGAGTCTGTTTTAATAGCACATGGCTCTTATTTTCTGTGTTTTTCCTCCTGACATTATGCTGATGTGCTAATCCACGGCATGGCAGCAAAAAACGTCTGAGATTTCCTGCAGTGCTGTCAGCTGCTGGAACTGGACACCCTGTAATAACCTCCAGGGCCAATGGCCCGCTACCTCCAATTCCCAGTAAGGACTTATTTTCCTTGGCATGGCCAGCACGTGCAAAACCTCACTCTGATGGTTTTTTGAAAGGGAAAATAGGTGGCAAAGTGCTTAGCTCTTTCAAGGAAGTTTGGAAACGATGGAGAGCAACCATGTGAGCACTGAGTGTGGTTGTCCAGCTTCCAGAACAGAGCTGTAAATCATCTCCTGAATAGCAGTCACAAGCGCACCAGATCACAACAAAGAAGCTATTTTTCTTTCATCAGGAGTGCTCGTTCAGGATACAGCACCACTGCTAATGCATTTAGCAGGTGCAAGAAACATTTGAAATGGGTATCTTTTTTTTCCAAGAAATAAGGTTAAGAGCTTGTTTGCTCAGCTTGTTTGGAGTTTGGCTTATTTTGTTATACTCCCCCACAGCTGCAGTTTCTTCCGCATGCTGGAAATGGTTGCACCAGCTCAGAGGCAGCAGAGTCTCAGGAAAAACAGGAATATTTCCAGTACTGCAGGCAGGGATTTACAACATGCTTAAAGGAACATCTCAAACTGTGTCCACCCTGGCCGGGCTGGAGAAATATGGAGGTCTCCACACCTGGGTGCGAGGCCCAAATCTGGAAGGTGGTCCTTTGCTGTGGAAGCACAGCCAGTGCCAACACGCTCTCCATGCTCTGTGCACAGTACTGGAGTTATCCAGTCCCTTCCCTGGGGGAAAAAGTCAGTGCCACTGTGGCTGACACCAGCTTGAGTCTCCCTGATGTGGTTTCCTCTCATCTGAATGCCAGCAGCTCATGCTGCCCCTTGCCAGTCACCACACCATTCCCCAGGCACTTTCTTGTGCCCAGCATCTCCAGGCTTTGCCGGCATGGCTCTGCCTGCATGGCAGGCTGGGAAAGTGATTTCCAGTTTCCTTTCCCCTTTGGGAACTAGTACTGCACAGGGGTCAGGCGCATCCCTTGGGAGTGCTGTTGGGTACCACTCCCTGCTCATTCAGTCCTCATCAGCAATAGCACTGCTGCCATGGTGCAATATGCCACAAGAGTCACCTACAAGCAGTAGATTGGACCAATACTTTCTAAATATTAATTACAAGCATGTTATTTTAAAATGTATGACATGAGCATCTGTCAGCAAGACACTGGATGAATAGTAATTAAAGATACATTGTATGAGCCATTAAATGTTTTCCTAAGGATGGCACTTGGAGCACATCTGAAGCCAAAGAAACTGAAGGGTAAATGCCGCTCATACCCCAGTGTGAGACAGTTTCCTTAGGAAACTGTCTGTGGGTGGCACAGCATTGCTGCCACCAGCCAAAAGGCAAGACTCAGAAGTGCCCTGGAAGCAAGTCAGCACTTCCAAGCAGCCAAAACACTGGACTGAGCAACTTCATCTGTGGGATACTGATCAGACGAGTTTGGAAAAGTTCTTCTGAAGATGAGGAGTATCAGTTTCTGAACCAAGTTTCATTCTGGATAGCCCAAAGGCAGAAACTCATGATTACTCATCCTAAGCTGTTGTGTTTTATGTGGCCCTTGTGCAGCTGCTAGTATCCTTTACCTCAAAACAAAAGCATTATATGCTTTTATGAAATGTGAAACCACTAATGCTTTACAGCACTCACTCTAAAATAATACATTGTAACAGATAAGTGGGTTTTGTCTGCTTCTTTTGAGCCAATACATCAGATTAAATAATTGAGGTGTGGTCTCAAAGCAGCCCCTTCTGCTGTGGTTTGCCACGGCAGAGGCAGTGTTTGCCCAAGTGGGCACCTCCAGAAGCAGCTGGTTCAGGAATAAGGCTTCTGGAAGAAAACTCTAATTCTTCAAGCGCTATGATAGCCTTGGTATAATGGAAGAGGGTTATGAAACCCCAAACCCTTGCTATTACCCTTGATGTATATTGTTTGTGCTATGTCAGACCGTTTTCTCCCCAGAGGATCCACCAGCCATACCCCTTAGCTTCGTGGCTGAGCCAGGAGGAAACCTGTCACTAACGGATGCTTTCAGTAACTGCAGGGGTTGGTGATGGGCTTGTTCCTCTCCAGAAGTTTGTTTTCAGTGGCTGTTTCTACATGCCAAGATCAACTCTCTGCTGTTTTGGTTTTATGCTGGGGAGGCAGATTGCATGTGGTGTGATGGCAGCAATGTGGCCGTTAAGATAAAGAGAGGGTCTGTATCAAACATAAACAGTGGCCATAAACACATATGCATATATTTGAATGCTGCATGAAGTAAAATATACTATAACTAAAACAATATGAGGGACTGTTTTGTCCTTAAATGGGTCAGAGTTTAATATAAAGTATCTCCGTGTACATTATGGAGTTCAAGTGTGTGTACAGAGCAAACAGTTTATAGTTCCACAATATCCCCCTGCACCAGCTGAACCTAAGTATGAATCCCCCGGATGTCTGAAATGGGATATCTGATGGGAAATCTGACAAGAAAGAACACATATTGAAAGGTTAAACAGCAACAGGAAACTTCCTGGGGAAACATCAGTGGCAGGATGCCTGCTCTGTCAGTATGATAAGATCTGCTCTGACTCCATCTGACCCTTTTAGCAAAGCCAGCTCCTGCATAAACACTATGGACTTTTACCAACAGGGCCTAGGGAGCCCTCTTGCACAAGAATCCCTCCCAGTTTTGTGGGGAAAGTAGAGCACAAACACGTTTTCCTCTTCCTTCGCATACTTACAAGCCTGAAGTCTGTTCCTGCAGCTCCAGATAAAATGCCTGTTACAACTTTTTTTTCTGACTGTACCATGTGAAAGGGTCAGAACAGATCTAGGTTAAAAATAGAAAAACACAGGTGAAAGGTGATACAGGGTGATAACTGTCCAGCCAGTGAACAACTGGAAGACCCCAGATCCAAAAAAACCCCACTGGAACAGGTACATAGACTGTAAGGATATAAAAGCCCAGGGATTCCTTTGTTTGTGGTCCCTCCCTGTAGCCACCCAGGTTGAGCTGTTCCTATTGCTGTACCACTCAATTATCTAATGTTTCCCCCTCCCCCGAAATCAGATGCTTGACTGCTGCAGGATACCTAGGGTAGAGAAGTTTCCATAACAATATTTAATTCTACTTTTGAGTGTTCTATCGTTATTTTCTTTGGTCTTTAATGGAGCAAAGATACTCGCGGGCTTACGGGTCAGGTCTCTAACCACGTTAGAAGTACTAAGCCAAAGAAATGTCCTCTTCATTCTTCCTTTCAGACCACCGTAGGTGTGTTGGGAGGAAAGGCCCCCTCCATGCAGACACTAGATGTCAGCCCAAACACGCGAGTGCGTCTGCTCCGAGCTGCAAACGCCTTCCTGCGAATCCACGGAGGAGAGCCCGGGAGAGCCTTGCGCTACGCCGGCAACCTTCACCCTCGCAGGGAGGGGAGCTGTAGCATTGCAATGGCAAGGGGGGGAAGGAAGGGTGGGCTCTCGTGTCTTTGCACAAAGTCCCTTTTATAATAAACATGCATTTCTACAAGCCAAAATGAGCCACATTTTAAGGGGTGAAAACTTTCACCCGAAGTTCCTGCCCTTGTCCCAGGTGTGACAGAAGGCGGCTAAAGTGTCCTGGAAGCCAGGAGCTGCCCCTTCCCTGCCCCCGCCTCCCGCAGGCTGAGGCTGGCCTGGAGGATCCTGCCAGGGAAGACTGACAGCTGCCGGGTTCATTGCCACTGAGAGGGAAAGCAGCTATCACTGCTACCTTGAAGAAGCTACGAGCTGTGGGCTCTGCTGAGCTCAGACTGAGATGGGGTATTTTGGTTTTACAGTGAGTGCAACCAGTGGCAGGGAAACAGCACTTACCAGAGTACTTTCTGCATGTAGTTTAAAGCTCCATTAGTGTTTTTTCTCCTCGCAGCATTGTTATCCCAGAGTGGTTAGCTCACAGACACCAGTTACCAAGGCTAGTGTTGACTGAAAACCCTGAGAGAAATACATAAATTGCCCAGTGCAAACATAGCATTTCCTCATATTTCTACTCTGTCTGGGGACAGAGGCAATTTCCCCTTCCCTTGTTTAGAAAACAGCCTTCCTTCCCCATTTCCCTCTCATTCTCCCAAACTCACACTCTGGCAGGCCAGCCTGGTTACAGGCTGCAGAGGTGAGATGCCCTTGCGAAATCCAGTGATTAAAGGCTGGCAGTTAACACCTGCTCCTTCACCTCTGTTCCTGCTTTTCCACCCTCTGTATTTTAAAGAAATGTGTTTGAGTTTCCCTGTCCAGTGCCTGTCTTTCCTTCTGTCCTGTTATGCAATGAGAGGCATTCAGGAATCACCCAGGCAAAACCCAGGTGTGTTGCAGCCCTGTAGGGTGCAGTGTATTTCCCACATGCTTGTTTGGGACACCCCTGGCCTGGCAAGGCTCACCATAGCAGGGATGAGGTTCCTGCATCTGAACTGGCTGGCACAGAAAGGGCTCAGGCATCCGTGCATCCAGGCCTCCTGCTTCCTTGGATTTGCCCCTCATGGAGACAAACCTAGAGAGACCTTCAAGCTCTGGCACTTTTAAAAACTCCTCTTCTTTCAATGAAGGGATTTTCAGCAAAGCAAATGCAAACAATTCTGGGTCAAAAGAACAAGTATTTAAGCTGCTCCAGCCTGCTATCCTGCAGTAGGTAGCCTGTTCTGTTGGCTTAGCTGCTTGGTAAGATGTGTTTCATTGTCTGAACCACTTCCTTAAACAACAGCTAGATGGGTGGTGGACACAATTTGTTCTTGATTATCACTGGGAGAAAGTAGCACAAACAACCACATGCACTGGTTGGAGCAGTGACTCTTCAGCCGCTGGTTCTTGGGTCAGCCGTGGCAAAGATGGATTGCAGGGGCCATTGCGGAAAAGTGCGTGTGACGCCAGGCAGAAGGGGAACTTGGATTTCATTGGCTTGACATCACGCCTTTCCATGGTTTGATTTTTTTATTTTTCATTTCCTTTACGACACTCTGCTCCTGGCCTGGATCCTGGCAACGCTTCATTACACAACAACAGTTGCCATGGCCACTGAAGTGGAGGCAGCAAACAGTGCTGCAGCAGTGCTGGCAGGAGCTGCCGTGGCTTCCCAGGCACACGGATTCATGGTGCATGGGTAGGTGGGTGCATGGTGTGCAGGTGCATGACTGCACTGGAGCATAAGTGCATGGGGGTGGGAGTGCACGGGTGCATGGGGGCAAGGGTGGGCATCCCACTGGGGGCCCAGCATCCCTCTGGTCACTTGCAGGCATGAGCATCCCACAAAGGGCCACCAGCCAGGAGCAAGCCATGCCTCACAGAAAAGCTCTGATGTGAATGGGCTGAAATACTTCGCATGGGCTCAGTATGGGCATCTGCAACTTAATGCCTGCTTTAGAAATAGGGAGGAGTGCTAGAAAGGGAGGGGGTGGAGCTGCAAGGTTGCTCAACACCCTGCCAGCTCTCTGTGCATGTGCAAGTCATGAAGGTGATAAAACCAAAGCCAGCACCTAGGAGTTCAAGAAGTGGGCTTCTCTGAAGAGGCAGCCCACCCCTCCTGTTGGTCCTCTCTCCTGCTGTGCACAGGGCTTGTGAAGGAGTGGGAGAGATTTTCTGAAGTTGTTGGGACTCACTGGTCTGTCGATGCACTGCAGGTAATGCGGCCAAAGGGGAAAGCAGGGCCCAGCAGCTGCTGGCCAGGCAGCTGTCAGGAGCAAGTGAAGCCGTGTACAGTGCATACTGGAGCTGGCAGTACTGAAAAGAGGGGTTCTGGTGTGGGGCACCAGATCAAGGTGTTTGCTTTTGTTACCTCACCTCCATACAGATTTCTTGAAGGCCCCCACAGAGAAGCTGCTGCTAGGGGTTACTCGTAGCAACAAGAAGCTCTTGCTGGGGTAGCTGGGGAAATCGCCAATCACTGTTTCCTCTTCATCCCTGCACTGCTGGAGATACTGGGGCAGGATCAATGGCAGCAGACCTGCACTGGCCACCCAAACTCACCCAAGTTTGGTGTGCGCTTCTAGCCTGGAAGAAGTGAGGATTTGAATCCACCATGCAGTGGGCTGCCAGGGGAGGGGAAGCTGCACTGCCTGTCTTGCTGCTGCCCCTGTTGGAGCTGAGATGCAAGAAAAAGGACTGGTAACTTAGTGCAGTGAGACCAGCTAGTGTTATTTTTGCAGAGCTCTTGGTTACTCATAGTACATTCATTTTGTTTATATTCTGTTCTATAAAACTAAATAGTTCCTCTCTCAGTGGTTTTCTACTCTCTAAAGAGCTCTAGCCCATTTCTCATTCCATTTTACATTTGTTTGCTTGTTTCTCAAGCCAGTTCTTCCAGCATCTCTTAAATCATGTCTACTGTTGTTTGAATCCCTTCCAGTCTCTTGCCATCTGCTCAGTGCCAAAGTGAACAAAATATTCATGGTTCGTAGCAATATCATAGAATAGAATAGAATAGAATAGAATAGAATAGAATAGAATAGAATAGAATAGAATAGAATATATCCTAGCAATTCATTACTATGACACAGAAACAGGAGCCTTGTGCATCTGAATTTTTGGGCCTCTCCAGTCACATAACATAAAGATTAATGCATTGATCTTTGTGCCTCTAGTGACTGTATCTTTCTTATGCTTTTAACTTACAAAAGTACATCGGATTTCCTTAGGTTAGATTTTAAATCCTCTCCTCCCCTCTCCATCCCCGGCCTTCCCTGCCCTCCCCTCCCCCTTCCCCACCCATTCTTTTCCGGGAATCCAGGATTTGCACTTGTTTTGAGTTAAGAACCCACAAAGGCAAAACTTTAGACCTAAGCTCATTGCCTGTTATGCCACTTCTGATCTCTGCACCATGATCACTTACTTGGGCAGTGTTTCTGTGCTCTGCAGTCTCTTAATCATAACACTTCTTCATGGCTTCAGCCATACAGTGCCCTGAAATCTATCTCTGACCTCTGTGGTTCAAAATTCCATGTGGACATTTGAGTTGCTCTGAACTCAGATGGGGTCCTGGTTTGTTAGACTTGATCTTTATTTTGTTGTCAGAGTCCCAAGAGAAGCTGTGCCCCTACAAAATCCTGAGCAAGCCACTCTTTTGATGTGTCTTCAATCACATTTTGCTCTTCTCAGATGTCCTTAACATAATGTTCATGAAAAGCAACCTAGCTGATCTTACCATTCACTATTAATTCCTGGAAACTGTGAAAATCACTTTTACCTTTAATCCAAGAGAGACAACCATCCCCAGGCTTTCTTGCCTAGTCACATGTCCCATTGTGTCGCCAGAAACCTGCTTCAGAGCAAGACATCCTGTTGGCATCCTCCTGATCACCCAAGCACCTTTTCTGTGAGGATGAAACACAAGCCTTCAGACATCACTGCTCTTACTTATAGCTAGGTCATCTTCTCAGCTGTAGATGAAGCTCCTCAGCCACATCAGCCTTCACAATGCAGTGTCAGCTTTTGGCACACCTTGTGGCAGGGTAAGGCTGACCCATCAGAGACAGCAGCTTGGAGCTTGGGGCTTGCCTTCAGCACACACTGAGCAGAAGCTACAGAGTTTGCTTTTCCGGCAGTCTTGGGTTTTATAGCTGTTGCAGGACCAGGCAGACTTCTCTGTAAATGCTACTGTTTGCTGTGTCTAATTTATTTCACAGCAAATGAAAGTGCACATGATACTTATCCCTTCCCTTCCCTCGGAGAGTAATGTTGATTCTTAAGCCTTTCCCTCATTTAGCCAAGACGTTTCCCCTCTGCTGCTTTAAATGTGACATTTTTCTCTGAGGTAGGTGACTTCACAGCTCTGTTGGCTAACCTTGGTGAAAACTTTTTCCCAGAAGTTTGATGGTGATGGTGATTCACTGGCATTATCCAGAGCACAGAGTCTCCTGTTCAAGCAACTCACAAAATTTCTTTTAGCAGTGTGTCTGAACACCAAAAATTGCCAAGTGATGACAAGCCCGAGAAGGGCTGGTGTTGGCAGAACAAAATTTTTTCCTGTCATGTTGAGGTTACAGACACTTTAGTGGGTCTGTTCTGGATGCACAGCTGTAGATGCCCTCAGGAAGTGCCTCTTCTCCCCAGTAAGATCGTATCAAAAAGAAGTATCGATCTGAATCACAGTGAAAAGATTAAAGCTGTATTGCAGAGCGGGGCGTTGAAAGAAACCTCAAGTGAATGTCTGCATTTGTATTTAGGTCCTGCAGTCTTCTGCTCTTGTTTCCTCCTGTCTTCAGCTCTGCAAGTGGAAGTGAGGTTCAGTGCAAACTTCGGACACTTTGTTCCATATATAACTTCACATGTAGGTGGGGAAGGGGCCAAGGCTGAATTTGTTCTCTTCTAGTCTCTATAAACAACTTGAACATCTTGCAGCTGTCAGAGCACAGACCGTAACATCTCATAAACCATCTGCAAACCTTTATGTGGTATGGAAGGTAGAAAGAACAGGCGGTGTCTGTGAGTTGTTCTCATTAAACCATCTGATTCAAGTCAGTCTGATGCAGTTTTTCCAAACTGTATACTGGTTTTGGTGTATGCCAGTGGGTCATGGGGTAGCCTCACACTCACATGGCAAAAACAAGTACTCGATGATAACTTTCCCATGGGGAAATGCATTGCGAGAATGATCTTAACCGTCTCAGCCCACTAGGGAACAGTAAGACGTCCTCGAGCTATGGGACAGTAACTTTGTTTCTGCAAAAGTTGAGCAGCACAGCCTGAAAACAGAAATGGTAAAAATCTTGGCCGGGGTGGGGGGTGGTGGTGGTGGTGGTGGTGTGGGGAAATGCCCCCACCTCAGGGCAGCCATACCTTCCTTTCACCTCATCTGAGGACTCTTGGAGAGGAGTTGCTGCTGCTGGGGGCTGTCTCTGCTCATCAGTGTCACATGATTCATTTCTGTATACTCTGGTCCGGACCATGGCACACTTGCTTTGCATCTAAATCCACTTTGTCAAAGAGCTTGCAGTAGTGCAGGTCCCTGTGTTTCTTTTCTCCCTGTACCGTTTTGTTAGAGATAAATTTCAGTTCCAGAATACAGGTGAAACGATTCCATAGAAGCAGCTTTGCTGGCACCCTTCAAAATATTTGCAGAAACTAGTTAGAAAAAGTTGCTCAGTTCATGTTCTGCTGAGCAAAGCTCTTGCCTCCATGTCCATCACAGCCAGACTCAAATACACATTTCAGGGGATGGGAAGCTTGGGCTGGCACAAAGAAACCTATTTTTAAACTGTCTCTGCTGCATAATCTAATATGAGATTAAACTGCATGATGGTTACTCGCTAATTGCTTACGGTGAAGCCACAGGAGGCCAGAGGGGTGCGATTGGGGTGTTCTGACATCCCTGCACCCCCCACTGCCTCCCCAGGGCTGCGGGGAGCTCCGTTGCCTCCGAGCTTTCGGAGCGCGGTGCTAACAGTCAGACTTTCAGGCCCTGCCCAAGAGCAGGTTTTTCACTTTCTAAGGCGTGCAGTGGCTTTTCAGCAAGGTTTCCTGCATGGCTTGTACTTTCTAAGAAAGGAGCTTAAGCAAAGCCCAGCAGTCAAGAAGCAACTCTGCTTACCTGCCCCAGGCACAGCAGGCACTATGTACATGCCCAGAAAAAATCCCTGCAGATCAGATAGAGATGTAAAACTCCATCAAACCACTTGAGAGAGGGAGTAAGAGGTTTTTTACATGAACAACTTGGACAAGATCTCTTTTAAACTTAGCCGAAATGAAAGGAAGGTGGGGAGTTTTTTTATTGCTACTAGAAGCATTTTTCAGTCTAACCTAAAAATGGCATGAAACTCCAACCTCAAAGTAGTTTATTTACAGGCTCGGGTTTAAAGAAGTACCTGGGTGAGGGGGAGAGGTTATTTCTCAGTCAGCAGGCAGAACTGGAGCTGGGGGCATGGCTGGTGGTTTTGACTCCTTAGGTATGAATTAGGTGGGACTGCTGTTGGTAACTGCAGCCAAGGGTAAATATTTGGATGAGGGAGCCATAACTAGGCATGTAATCTAACCAATCATAAGCTGGGTCTGGACATCAGAAAATAAGAGATTTGGTATCTATCTTCCCATGAATACCAGAGGGATACAACTGCTTTTCAAAATGAAGAGATGACACAACTGCTTTATAAATTTATAAAAAGTCAATGTGGCAGCATGCTCAGAAAGCTAAAGACGGGGTAAGGCAGGGTCTTATGGTGGTATGGAGACCACTAGAAAGACACAGAAAGATGTGGGGAACAGATTACCAAGGACATACCTCT
Organism: Dryoscopus gambensis; assembly: GCA_013389985.1. Classification (NCBI taxonomy): domain Eukaryota; kingdom Metazoa; phylum Chordata; class Aves; order Passeriformes; family Malaconotidae; genus Dryoscopus; species Dryoscopus gambensis. Next base: position 134,014 of record WEIT01015631.1, on the reverse strand, counting down.
GATCCAGGTGGCATTTTTTGCAGGGAAAGACCAGGTTATGACAGTGAATGGGTACAAACTTTGAGGAAAGAACGGCTGCTCCATGGCACGGCCGGCCATGGAGCAGCCAGGGACAGTGCTCTCTGCCCTGGGCTTTGCCTAGGGAGTGGGGCTGTAGCTGAAAGGTTTAACTTGGTGCCCTTGTTGGTTTGCAGAGCAGTTTCCACTGGGAGCCATCCTTCTTCCAAGGTGACTTCAGCTACTGATGCCTTCAAGGCCTGATGCCATGAGGTGAAGAGCTCTAACAGCATGCAGAGCTGTATTTTGGCTGGCAAGCTTTCCTGAGCAATGGCAGCTAAGCCTTGTATCTTTCAGCTGTGTTGCATCAGTATCTTCTCATTCTTTTTGTTTAAGTTTAGGATTTGCTTGTTTGGTTATTTTGGGTGGCGCTTTTTTCTTCTGGGGGTGGGTGGATGGGTTTGCTTTTTTGTTTGTTTGTTTTAGATTTTCTTTAAGCAGATGTGGTGGAAGAAGGTAGGACTTCATGGGAAAGGCAGTTGTTCCTTGCCAGAAAGGGATGAAAGAAAAATTGCAAGGTATTCTTGTCCAGCCTCAACCCGTTACTTCCATAGCTGGAAAAAGCATTTTGTTTTATTTTCTGCCATGTGCTTTGCTGTGCCAAAGCCCTGTGGTGACACTGAGACACAGCTATCTGTGGCTCTCTGACCATCTTAGCTATGCTCAGCCAGCCATGCTCTGCAAGGGGTATCGGCCTTGCTCTCTGCAAAGCATGATGCCAAGCTCAAGGCATCACAAATAATTACCTTAATGGGAAGAAGGAATCTTTGATGGAGGGTGGAGTGCCACAGCACAACCTTGTTGTTCATTTTGGGGTAATTTTTAATGCTTCAGGCAACACCTGCCACCAAAGGCAAGCAGTTGTACTCATCCATAAGGGCAGTTTCCTGAGTTAGATTTCCCCCTCCTGCCAGATGTTTCCCCATCACTGCCTTTTTTGTTACAGAAAGGGTTTGACAACCCATCACCAGGTGCTTGGACTCCCAAGCCATCCTCTGCACACTTCCCCTCTGAGGTGGCTGGGGCTGGGACTGGACCACTACTGGGCCAGCCCTGGTCTGTTATTGTTGGCCACACAGTGCAAGTTTGCATTGCAAATGGACCACTGGTCCAGTCGGATAGAAACATACGGATATGAGCAAGTGCATTTACAGTCCTGGAAATAATCTAGTCTTCAATAAGATCAATTAGTCCTTCTATTTATGAAATTTCCAGGGTTATACTACATGGCAAATCCTGTATGTTCCCCTGCCACAGTTACAGCATACTCAGTATAATTCAAATGTTGCTAATAAGTTTGTTTAGTACTATTTGGATGTACTTATTTCAGTACATAGGGGAGTACTCAAGACTTTTAGAACAAGTCATACAGGAACCTTCTACAGGGTATGATAAAATACAATGACTGGTAAGAAATTAAAATTTTGGCCATCTCCGAGAAAGAACTGTGCGTGATATCCTCATCCGAACCAGCTGCCTCTGAGTCCTGCAGCTCTCTCTCAGTAACACCAGTGCCACAAGTACCAGCCCACTTGCCATAGTGGTGCTTGTACTGACAAGTCAATATGCTACCAAGCACAAAGGCATGCATTTAATGCTTAACACATGAGAACTTCCATTAGACCAAGCATGTGCTGAAGTGACTTGGTGGACTGTAAGAAATTTTGGTGGAAGTAATTTTAAATCCTTTATTGTAATAAATACACCTTTATAATAGGCAGCTTGGCAAGTACGTAGTATGTCTTGATACTTCTTATGGTAGTGGGTAGCTAACTTTAAAGCTTTGCTCTCTTGTTCAGTTTCTTTTTTCCCATTGGGCCACATAAATGAATGGAACATTTAAATAATTTTAGTTCCTGTATAAAGTTGCTGTAGCTGACCTTTTATAGAATTAATAATTAATTTGGGGTTTTGGACTGATATACTCTAATGTCTATACCAACCAAGGGGAAAGAGTTCCAGGATAGTATCCAGACCTGATGAAAACAAATCAGCACAATTTTTCACATATACTTTTGTTTAAATGGAGGTAAAACTGTGTAAGAACAAGGTCCCAGGGCCCTCAGCTGAACACAGCAGATGAAGCAGTTTATATCTCATGAGGTGCTGTCCCAAAATTGTGGGGTTGAACTGTCACCATGCTCAAAGAGGTACCATCACTCCTGCCATGCTTGGCTGTCTATGTCTCTCTGTGTTCATGTGTTTACATTTCCACTTAAATTTACCTGCATGTCTGATTTTTCTAGAGTTTTAACATACTTTGTTTTGATAGATAATTGCTACAGTCCTGTGATATGCTTTACTTAGAGTTTATTAATCTGCTCCCAGCTATAATTCCATCTTAGCCTAGTTTTGTCTAAGAAATATGAAATGTTTTGTTATTCCCAGAGCAACAGATGTGAATATCATCCTGAGGATGGCAAGCTTATCAAGTGCCCAGTACAGTACTTTTCACTGATACTTCAAGAAATTCTTTATCCTGAGTCTCTGAGAGGAGACACTGCTTTCTGAGCCTGGGATCACACTGAAGTTTTATTTTATGGAAGCTGTGGGGGAGCATGCCATAGTTTTCATTTATTTTCCCATGAAAATTGTAACTCTGTGCATCTTTCATGGATTAGTCATATACACTACAGAACAGTGCTTGTGGTTATCCCATCTTTTTCCCTTTTGCAGTCTGAAAAAAAATTTACCTCTTTTGATTAAAATTGGTTTTGACCACACCTGGGAGATGCAATGATGAAACAAAAGGAAATATCAGGGTCTTTTTCACACTGGAGCAGAGTTGGCAAGTGCCTGGTGATAACCTGTGAGGTCTCTGGTTCCTGCTAACATGTTGTCTTCCTAGAGTTTAATAGAATTTCAAGCTAGATTTGCACTAGAGTTGATGCTAAAATTTTCCTGCTTGCCATTTAACCTTACCACCCACCCACTTTTGAAAGTCTGGTGTGAGTTCCCATTATGCTGCTCTCGGCCTTCATAAGTGAAAGTTGTATTAACCATTCATCTGAAAGTCAGGCCCACACTTCTACTGTGCCAGAGTATTTTGAGGGATGCAGGCACAGAAAAATAGTCAAGGTGCTATTTCTTTTTTGGGCTAAGATAAGTATGTGATATGACATGCTAACCGCAGTGGGTGTAGAAAGCTGTACCTACTTTCATCTAATGCTTCCCTAGTAACTCAGAAACTGAGATTTTAATAATTTTTTGCTAAATTTCACTCTAGAGGTAGTCTGAGATTTCCCTCTGCATTAGAAGACTCCAAGGGAATATTTCATATAATGCCAGCTGGTAATTAATACAAATAAGCGACAGGAAATAAGGAGCTGAAACTGTTGCATTGAATCAAGCCATGCCTCCACAGACTGTAGCATGGGAACTGCTCACTGTGAGGTTAGGAAGTTCAACAGCCTTTGCTAAAAACAGTCCCTTTTATTTAACTTTCGCTTCTTCTCTCAGTTTTGGGATGATATGATTCCAAAAAGAAGTTCCTGTTTCTTTTCTCTTCCCTTCCATTCAGCAGGCCTGTGCAAAGGGCTTCTGGAGGGGAGGGGGGGGCGAGCACTCTGCCGCTGTCCCGTGCCATGCCAGGCAGCCCCTGCGCCGAGCAATACCAAACACGGGGTGTCGAGAGGGAGCCGACCTCCCTGTTGAGAGGGAGCTGCTCCTCAGCCTTCTGCTGGCCTTGCCCGAGGGTCACTTGTCAGCAGACAGCCTGGGAATCAGCTGCTGTTCAGCATGCTCCTTCTCACTGCCAATTCCCAAGGCCGCACAGAGCGTCCTTCTGGGCACAGACACCGTGGCCACCCTGGCTCAGCACACATGCAAACCACTGTCATGCAAGGTGAGGGTGGATAGTTGGAACTGTCCCCACATTTGTGAGGAATTCCTGTGTAATGAAACAGCATTTCATCCACGACTGCTATGAAATGGTCGAAGTATTGGTGAGGCAGTGAGATGAAATAAATCTCAGGTTAACACTGATTACCCGTGCTTATTTCTTTGAAAAGCCCGTGAATAAGAAGAAAAAAAAATGGATTCTGACAGGTTTGTGGAGAAGCAGGTGGCATAGCAGTTAGTAAATCCTACTCAAAAATCTTCTCAACCCAGTGGCCACTTACACTCAAGTTGGGAAAAAAGTGTACAAGATGTCTGCAGCCAAAGAGAAGGACAGAGAAACGGTCAGTATTGTCTTCCTCTCCTCTCCCTTCTGATCTCTGTCAAGTCTAGGCTTTTGGCTAAAGCTTGCAAGACTCCCCAAATACAGGGTACCATGTATGGCCCCTGACTGACAGCTACATTTGTTTCCAGGCCTGTTTTGTCACCTTAGAAATTTCTCTTTAATCTCTGCTTTTTATCAAGTAGTAAATTGTAAAGAGAGCCTGCTGCCCTTCGCACTGCAGGGACAGCCTGTGTGCAGGCACACCTACGCACAGGCAGGAACTTGTGTGCCCCCGGGCTGCCAGGGGAAGGGATTCTGGCTGCAGCCACCCCTCCCGGAGGCGGGGAGTGATGCTCAGCACACACAGCTCCACTGAGCACGGGGCTTTCTGAACCAGGCAAAGCGGGGCCAAGCTATGGCCAAGTGTCCTGCAATTCCCCCTCACTGCAAAAACAAATCCTTTCTAAGCACCCACTTCCTCTTTGAAAGAAAGTAGCACTCCTCAGTGAAAACCAGACAACGGTCTGAAAGAAAAGCTTTTTAAAAAACCTCAAATACAGGTCTGTTCATTGCACACAATGTGCTTTTTTTCTTTACGTGGTTGGAAGTACAGATGTGCAAGACATTTGCATGCGCTGCCTCTTTGCAGAGCGCAGGCAGCTGTAGAAGGCTTCCAGAAGCAGCAGGGATGGGTTATGCAGTGGCTCATGCTGGGCTGCTCAAGTTTGAAAGCACTGCTCATGCCAGCTCACCCCAGCTCACGCCAGCAGGCCTCCCAGCATCGGCAGTGCTTCCTCCAACACACCTTTCATACAAACCCCCACGCGCCTGGCACAGTGCTGGGCAGCCAGCTGCTGGTTTTAGTCTCTCAGTATGGTTATGCTGCTCTAGTCCATGCCATGGGTCCCTTAAACAATGGTCAGCCCCCGCTCAGGCTGGTGCCCTGGGAAGTCATCAGGGCCACAGTGCTGTGGCGCCCGGCACATCCTCTGAGTGCCCTTCTCCCGGGAGCACCGCTGAGGAATGGCACCCGCTTGTCTCCACTTGGTCACCCATTAAAGCCAATTGTTGTAGGTCTCATCTGGGCTCCTGCAGAGGCGGGGCCAGTAACGTGTGCCCAGAGAGTGTCACTGAACACTGTCACTTGCAGATGCATTTGTCCAGGTACCTGAGATTTAACATGTGCCCAAACCACTTGAATGCATGGTTCTGGGAAATGTGAACATATAGGGCATGTCATCACTTTCCTAGCCGGTATATCTGACAAAATCAGAATGCTTGTTTTATGGTTAAATTATTAGGCAATTGCTCTGAAGCAGTTGAAGAGCAGTACTTTTTTATACAACCTGTATCTGGATGAAGAAACTCATCGTCAGGGAGTATTAGAGTGCCCATTTGTGCAAGGTGTGTCCACTGGGATTAAATAAGTATTTGGATACAGCCTCCAGCTCATAAACTCTCCAAAATGCTGATTAGCAAATGGTGGGGGGATTTACCAAGGACAAATTCACTCTAAACTTGTCCTGGCTCCAATAATCTTGTCCAAATACTTATCCAAAATCTTGGAGACAGGATACCGGTCCATTCAGGCCAGCAATCTGACGCACATCCCCGTCCTCCTGTTGTAAAAACTACCGCATGGCTGTAATAATTAATCAGTTGGAAACAGCTCAAGCCCAAAGAACAATGTCATGGCACTGAGTACATATTTAGTCAGTCAGGGAAAGCAATGAAAAAAGGAGTTTCACTCCAAGCAGAGCAGAAACACCTACCAGAGATATACAAAAGCTGAATGAGAGTGCAGTCTCAGTGGAAGACGTGATTGGACTTGGCAAAACTGCTGCCCAATCATGATGGAGTTGAACTGAATGCTGTCGAGCAGTACTGTCCATCTGAGAGTAACTGCACCCATATTTGCAGGAGACACCCAGTTTGGCAGGATTTTAAATAGAAGGTAGGCAGCTTGGGAACAAGGTGGGCAGGCTCTGCCATGGATCCCGGAAAGCGGAGATGATAGACAGTGTGGGGTTCTCGTTGGAGAAACAATCGTGAGTTTCCAGGGCAGCACTGTGGCAAAAGCAGCTACTGGCATTTTCTGGATGTGTAAGAAGGTCTGCAGATGGTCAGCTGAAAGACATTACTGACTGAAGGAAGGACTTTGAACTTTGTGAAGGGTGCTGCTGCTACAATAAGGAGCATGTAAAAGATCTTCAAACCAAGCTGAAGGCCACGGACACTACTAAGAGTAAGGTCTTAGTCTGGCCTCTGACAAAAATCCAGAAGAACTGGTGCCAACCAATGCATATAAATTTTATCAGGCAGATAAAATTCTCAGCATAAATTTGGCACAATTTTTTACCCAAGAGCATGATTTACCCTTCCAAGAAAGCGGGTCCCCACTCTTTTCAAACTGACACAGCATTCAGAAGGGTGACCAGAGCTTTGGCCAAACAGAGCTGGTTTGCTGCAGGAAGAGGTGAATAGGAAAAATGCAATTGGCTTGTGAGTTACAGCAGTTCCCACAGCCCGAGCCCTCTGGACTTCAGGGTATGGCCATTCAGGCCCTGCACCCCTGATGCAGAGGTACCCCAGGCAGCAGCATCTGAGCTGATGTGGGGATATCCTGGAGGATATCATTACTGTCTCTGTCCTAACAAGGAACTTGAGGGGTTACTTAGCACATCTTAAGGGATGTAGCACATCTTAAGGGATATACCATGAGAGCTGTTGTAGCTCTGAGGGACAAACCATGTTCTTGTCTCCAGATCTACAAAAGCCATTGGAAAAAGCAGCACAGGTGCTGGGCAGGACATCCTTCCCCAGACTCCATGACAGCACTTCTCTAGAGACCCTCAAGCACGCTTTCCTCCACCCTTGGTCTCCAGCAGGGTTCAGATCCATCTAGGGGCTTTGGAGCCGTACCTGACGACCCAAGGGCCGTACCTGATGGCCTTCACCTCTTCTACTGGGGGCAGCTGGCTTGGGCCAGGCAGCTTGCTCTTCCTCACGCTGCTCTTTCAAGCTGAAGCCTATCCTTGTAACAACTCACTTCAAGTTAGCACATGGAGAAACATCCAAAGGATGACCAAAATAACGCAGGCAGCTTCATGCCTGCTGAGATCAGGCTCTCTTTTGTAAGGCAGTTGAGTGGCTTGGCATTGTGTGTCATTTTAGCACAGGAGAAGAAAAAGCACCTCTTGTCCAGAGGGTGCCAGGCGCTGCCGGGCAGTGTGCATATGGCCACAGGCACCACCTCCCAGCATGCCGCTGGGGCTGTTTGTGCTGCTGCCAAGGGAAGGGAAGCCAGTGCACATCCTGTTGGCTTCACCTGAAGTGACCCAGCTGGGACATTGTTTCAGCTTGGCGGGGCTGTGGTGATTAGGTGCACTGAGAGTGAGAGGGGCAATAATTCTAACAAAGCAGCCTCGGATACTGCTGTCCTGCACCTGAATGCTCTGAGTCCCACAGGGCAGCAAGAAGCTTCTTACACAAGAAGATGGTGTTTGGTTAATTAAAGCATCTAAATAAAAATCACATCACCCTGACTCACTGGGATGGATGTTCCTTTAGCTAATCCCCATTTTTCCCTTCATCAAGGCTATGTAACCTCAAATTAGCATTTGCTGCAGACAGAGTGGATCAGTGGGATGGGATAACTTGTTCCTGCAGCTAAGCCTGCAGTGAACTTGATTTAGTATCATCTGTCTGCTTTTGAAGACCTTATTCAGATGGAAACTTAAGAGTTTAACTATTTAGAACCCAGTTAATCAGATTTCCATGAATAAATGTGAACTTTTCGTAAATGTAATTCCCTACTATTTATTGTGCTGCTCTGGTTTTGCTTCTCTTCTATCCCATCTGGAACCTGAAAGTGTAAAACCATAAAAAGAACAGGCTCAGGTGAGGATAACTTCAGCAGAGGTGGCCACTTGGCTGTGTGAAGGAAGCCCTGCTGTTACAGTGTCCTGAACTCCCCAGCTCCCATTTACCAGTTGCTGTGCCAGTGGGGAGCACCACGCTGACACCCTCCAGCTGTGGCAGGAGTTGGCTGGGACATTTGCATGCATCCCACTCCCCAAGAGAGGGTGCTCAGCTTGGCACAGGGCATGTGGGTGCCCAGGCAGCCTCCCCAGAACAGCTGAGGGGCCAGGCATGGCAGAGTGGGTTGTTGATCTCTAGGTAACTGATCCTAAACTGATATTTCAGGGTTTTTCTTTCAGAAAGTTTGCACTTCCATTTTAGTCATAGAATCATTTACTCTTAGATCATCAAGTCCAACAATTAACACTGCCAAGCCCACCACGAAACCGCGTCCATAAGTGCCACATTTACACACAATTAATTTTAGAACTACTCATTCTGTGTAGAAAGGCCTGGAGGGGAAGCCGTGTGAGGAGTGGCTGAGGTCACTTGGTTTGTTCAGCCTGCTGAAGAGGAGACTGAGGGGAAACCTTATCATCATCTACAACTTCCTTGTGAGGGGAAGCAGAGTCAGGCATTGATCTCTTCTCTGTGGGGACCAGTGACAGGACCAAAGGGAGTGGCACAAAGCGGTATGAGGAAAGGTTTAGGTTGAAAATCAGGAGAAGTTTCTTCACTCAAAGGCTGGTTGAACACGGGAACAGACTTCTCAGCACCAAAACTGACAGGGTTCAAGAAGTGTTTGGACAATGCACTCAGGTACATGGTGTGACTCTTGGGGCTGTCCTTTGCAGGGCCAGGAGCTGGATTTCGATGATCCTGGTGGGTGCCTTCGACCTCAGGAGATTCTATTGTTCTATATAATAATTTTATGTAATTCGTTTTAGAAGAACCCTCTGAAATGCTCATGAAGAGGTCTTGTATCAGCTTTGCTTGTGCTCATCCTTTACATTTTCCTTGTAAATTTTCCCTCTGCCAATGAACATCAAATGCTCATAAAGTCTGTCTGTGATATCAAGACACTTGTGTCTCCAAACAGCAGTCACCAGAGTAGCAATATTCTCCCAAAATGCACTGAGCCATGGCACTGTTTTTCCTTCCAGCAAAACAGGAATTACCTCATTTTCTCCAGCAAAGTATGGCAAATGCCAAAGGAAGCTGCAAAAAGTGCACATACAAGGATGGGTCACACTGCATGTGCTGGGGCAGCGGAAGCCTTTGGGGAAACAGCTTTTAGGGAAAGACATTTTGAATGGCATCGTCAGCAGGGTCCTCTGCCCTCATGCCGGCAGGGATGTGGCTGTGCGCAGTGGGGGACTGCAGCACCCCATGGGAAGGTGCAGCACCCCCAAAGGCATGTGGGCTGTGCGGGGGGGTGGTGGGTGGGTGCATGTCCCCCCAGCTCGTGCTCCTTATGCCGCATTGGGGCAGGGGAAAGCCCCACATGGGTGACTCAGGGCTGCCCCATGCCGTGTTTTATGTCATCCATGTGAATTGGTTTATCCTCTTCCATCGTGGGGCTGTCCGCTGGAGGCAGAAAGGCTTAGGTGGCACAATGGGCAATCCAAAACACAGCCTCCTCCTAGCACTGTGAAGAAAATCAACTCTATCCCAGCCAAAACCAGCATGTTCCCCACTCCTTATCCCACACCATTTGTCATGCTTAGGTCCCACAGTATCCAATACATCCTAATTAACCACTGCGCCCTTCCCACCCTTTGATAAAATATACATGTATCATTCCCTTATGACCACCCCTGCAAAATGTCCATTAAATGTCCATAAAGTGTCCACAGAATATCCATTAAGTTCATTTAGTCCACGACTTTGGCCCCAGCCAAAACCAGCACACTGCCCCAAGGGTGGTAGAGCATTGAAGCATTCCCTACAGATGCCCAGAGCACTGCTGGAGGCTACTAATGAGAGGATGAAAGCACCAAGTCATACAGAAAAATGGAGGGTGAGGGGATGGGGGTTGGCAGGCACTACAGACGGATGGAAGGGGGCAGGAAGGCACCCAGGGAGGAGGGATAAAGGAGGACCAGACTGAAAAGGATATGAAGCAGACTCCAGCTGCAGGAGTCACACGGTGCACAGGTGAAATGGCTCAAACCTGACTAAAGAAACCAAAGATGTGAAGGGAAGCCAAACAGAAAACAAAAATGAAGGCGGGAGGAGCTGGGCTGGGCTGCAGCAGCCTCACAGATACCCAGGTGGCTGAGCGTGCATACAAATGCCATGACCTGGAGGAGCGACACAGCCTGCTGGGGCCCTGAGGCTGAGCCTGCCACAGGCACTGAAACGCGCTTTAACAGCCATCAGCTCTCGAGGGCTTGCACCAGGAACAAACCCACGCCCCTATTTATATGTCTGTATTTTCTTGCCCTCAAGAAAACGGTGTTCAGAAAAGTGTCCCAGCTGCTGGACCTGACAGACCTGTGCCTTGTCATGTGCAACAGGAACAAAAAATGGCCTTTAAAATGTTACAGGGACTTGTGTGGCAGTACTTAAAAAAAAAAAAAAAGGCAGAAAAAAACTGCCTGAGAGTAAAAATACTACTGAAAACTGAAACTTGACAACACTGACTGTGAGAGATAACATCTTTAAACAGGCACATAGCACCCACCCAACTTCCTGCTGCTCCCCTATGTTTCAGGGCAGAAACTGTGAGGGGTTAATAATGCAGCACCCTGGCAGATCCCCATCCTGCTGCCTGGGTTTGGACACCTTAAAAGTTCACATTCTCCTAAGAAACAGTCTAGAGAAACATACACAAAGGCACTGACTTTAAAGGGGAGGATGAGGTGTATACATCAGCTGAGAAACCGTACATCAAATGAGCAGAGGGAATGAAGGCAGTACCACAGCAGGCACTGCCATGTTCTCCAGAGAAGAGCTACAGCACAGGGGTCTGAGAGGGGTTTTCCTTACAAAATTAAAATTAAAACTGTGACTTGGATTCCTCTCCACTCTCTCTACACCAATATTAGCCTGTATAAAGCAAGGAGCTATTTCCACTGACATTTCACTGTCTGACACCAGTCCAAAATCAGCTCTGAACACAAATTCACCGAGTAGGCTGGGCAGTGCTTGGAGTTGCAGTGGCGAGAAGATGGGCAACACAGCTTTTAGCTGCTGCTGAATTATTTAGACCATGGGTGTGTAATTGAGAGCAGAACTAGCCCAAAGGAGCTACCTGTCATCAGCTGCTCATCAGAAAGTAATACACCAAACTTGGATAGGGCTTCCTATGCCTTTGCTGAGTTATTTAAAGCTGCCACACACAGAAAAAAAGCCCATTTGAAGAGCTGTAATATACTATAGCTGAATTTTGTGCATCCCAAGCCTTGGTGCAACTGCCTTTGCCTCCTCAGAAGGTCTGGGGTCCTGGGCAAGGCACCATCTGTGGTCCCCATGGTTTCCTTCCTCCCCACTACTATTTTCATTATTGTTGATAGAAACGTTGTGCACCTGCTGCTGTTACTGCAGAGGTGGAAATCCCCCTCAAAGCACTCACCAGAAAGGTCACTGAGCTGTTTGTTCTGCTGCAGCATCATCAGGGAGACAGTGCAGCCTCTCCGGCTTAAGAAACACCCCCTCATGTGTCAGCAGTCCCCCTCACTAGCCCCTTGTAATAAATCCAATCAGCAAAAGTAATTAACAGACAGACTGCAAAAGCAGCTAACCTAAGGCAGCAGGGATGAAGCTAACCTGGCCTGCCACCTGCACTACCAAGTGGGATGATGCCAGAAGGGGCACAGGGGCACAGAGTGTTGCCCTGAGGTGCCTAAGGATGTGAGGTGTGTGTCCTGGCCCCCAGCCCTACTCCACCTCCTTCCACCATCACACGGCCCCGTGCTGTGGCCACCTCTTGGCTCCCCTGCCAGGTGTCTGACCCAAGCCAGTGACAGGGAGGGAGGGACTGGAGCAAAGGATGTGTAGCAGTACCTGTTCTCAGTTTGGCTGATGCCCCAGCTGCAAGCAGAGTGGGAGAGAAAGAAGAGAGAAAGAGACACATCTTGGGTGAGAGTGGAATAAAGACCCAGCTGGTTTTTGCTGGCCCAGGCAGAAACCCTTTAGGAAACCTGGTGACTCCAAGGACCCCTGAGGAAAGCCAAAGCATGCGCTGGCACGGACAATTTTCATGCTTCCTACAGACACATCTTTCTCCCATTTATCCCAATGCAGAGTGAAAGTATTTTGCAGTCCTATGGGGAAGAGATATTCATGCACAGCTACTGCGTCCCAGGAACTCCAGCAAAGGCGCAAGTGCATCAGGCTGTGCACCACGCTTCCCCGCCTGCCCAGATGCTGATGCGTGCAGGCAGGGGAGGGAGTGGGGCGGCCAGTGCTGACATGCAAACAGGAACTGAGGCCATCCCTACCTGCTGGGAAAAAGAAGAATAAGGGCCTGGTCCCAGGGAATTTTGAGCTGACTCACCTAAGTCCTTTTGAATGGGATTTGAATATCTTTGTGCGTGAGGATATTGCCAGACTACAGGAGGATGTCCAGCAGGAACCTGGATTATAACACTACTTGACTCATGAGCACACCTGGATAAACTTATGCTCGGGAACATTAGTTTTTTTCATGCTCTCCCTCATTTTTCCCATTACATCAGTTGAATTATGGAAAGGGTGATCCTACCTTCACAGGAGTCCTTCAGTAGTAGTCTTGACCCCTCCCAAACCAAGAAAAAAAAATTACAATTATTCATAAACTCTCCTGCAAAAAAATGGACATGCCTGGTCTTAGCTTTCCTGAGCAAGGGAATAGATCCAATCCAGCTTCCCTTAACTGTTTTTTCTGTAAATTCGTCTCCCACAAACAGGTGTGTGTATATATATATGTATATGTATATATATATATATAAAATAGATATATTCTTCCTATGGAATTCCTACCCTGAGGCATCATCCACTCAGTAAACTATGTATGTATGGGATGGGAGCAGCAGAGCACGTAAAATTAACCTCATGCCTTGTTTCAGGCTTGCATCTTTTGAATCCCCAAGACCCTGTACATGACCTTTTTCTGCTCACGCGGTAGATAAATATTTATACTTCACTTCCTTCTCCAAGTGAGGGTAGGCTAACTTCAGGTGATTTTGAAAAGTGTGAGAAACACAAGCTCAGGTGATGGATATTGGCGATAGCTCAGGGCAAAGGCATCCATAGTAAGAGGGGGGTGATTCCCCTTTGGTAAATTTGCAAAGACAGAAGGAGCCTGTGCTAAGATTTCCTTTTTGCTAAATACTGCCATTCCTCACTTTTTCTCAAACTTCAAACTAGCTCTCTGTGGTTGCAGACCAACTCACGCAGCCAGATACCCAGCTGATAACACAGGTAGACTTCAGCTCCACGGACTAAATCTCTGATTTATGAAGGGTATGCGACACCATCATGCTGGACCCCATCAGCCTGTGCCCCTCCCTGCCTGACCCAAACTGTTCTACAACTAGATGTGTCCTACTAATTAAGAGTTCCTAAGAGTTTGAGAAAACAATTCCCTGGACAGAAGACAGCTCTCACTAAGGCCTCACTGAGGAAGAGGCTGCTGTGTAGGGGAACCCTTCACTATAAAGTTCATAAGGAGACTGGGTGGTGGGAGAGAGGGAGGCTGTGTGAGTGCCCTAACCTAAACAGGGGAGCTTCAGAAATACCCCCATCCCAGGAAGCACCTCCGAACACAGCCCAGATCCCAAGCAAATCTATCTTCTCCAGTTCTGCTACTCCGCTGGTAACTTTTCTCCTACCTTGTGGACGTCACTTTCGAGGGGATCAGACTTTGCCAGAGATCTTGGTATCACAGCTCCTTGCTAGCTGAGCTCCCCAGAGGGGTCTACTGGAATTGCCAGAGCATGGGCAGTGCCTTGGCCACAAGCTTTGTGGTAGCTGCGCAGGAAGAGCCTGGCCCTTACCTCCCTCCCAGCCTGCCATCAGAGATTCCTGCAGGCTTGCTGGCTGAGCACATCACAGAATTGCACTACGAGATTCACTTGGTGTTGCTTGTTCACTTGTGCAAAGTCAGACATTAAGACGGGCTTTGCAGGCTGTCACAAGGCCTCTGAGATGCTTCCTCAGTGCCATGAGTGTGGGGCAGGGAGTTCAAACTGCTCCTAGGAAGGAGGAAAACCCACTGCCCCTCACAGTACGAAGTGCACAGGAAGGACACGGCTGCTTGCCCGAAGGCCTGCAGAGATGTGCCCGCAGTTCACATCACCAGTATGAATGGTGAGGAGAGCAAGCCATTGTGGAGGTGAAATAGCAGCCCTGCCACCAGGAAAGCAGAAGCCTGGAGTCAGCTCTATTTACTTTCCAAGATGCTTCAGAGCCCCCCCACAGCTCTACCTCTGGGCTTTCCCTCAACCTAAACCCTCAACGCTAAAGCCAGGCCAGGGGCAAGAGACTGACTACAGACTAAATAATCCTCAGAGGAGGAGATGAGTGCCAGCGCTTTGTTTATATTGCATGACACTTCCCAGCTCCACACAACTGAGGTTTCTCTTTCCCTCAGCCCTGAATTTTGCCCTCAGCTCCAGCACTGGAGCCACTGGAAAGGTAAATGCACAACCAAATGAAAGGGACAGAAACTAGGAAGTTTACACACATAATTTTACCCTTGCAAGTTTTTAGTCCCACTCCAAATACTGCTTGGGCATTCCTCTTCCTCCCAACTCTAACCAAAGCTCTAACCTTGTCTTCCCAGGCCACTGGGCTGTGGGTGACAAAATTGCAAGTTTCACATGGACCTGTGATGAACCTTGGAACTGTAGGATCAGATTACGAACATAGCAAAATTCTTCTGTTTACTTTCCCATTTCAGCCAGCACATCTCCCGGTGACACAGCCGTTCTTGTGCACGCTATTGCTCATCAGCCCAATATACACTGCTCTCAGCTCACACACCTGGCAGGCAGGTATGAGAATGGTAATCACAGCTGAAGGGCACTCTGTGTCCACATGTTTTACATACCTGGATCAGTCTGTGTCACATCCAAGAGCTTAAAAAACTGCAAGAGGGTGAGTGCTCTCAACTTCTGCCTGTGCCAGCCCAAAGTGCACAGCACTTTGCAATGGACACAGCCTGCCCACCACCACAACCATGCAAGTCTTTGTGCACCCTTACTGAGATACTCTACAGCTTTCCAGGAATCAGAACTTGCCATCGCATAGTAATGTTGAAAGCCCAGGACAATGCTTATTTGATTTCTGATTCATTCCATTAATTGGTTGAAACTGCAAAGAGATTTTTCCAGACAAGGAAACTGCAAGGAAGCCACATGGAGATCTATGAGGAATGGGGGAAGTACAGCTGAGCTTGCATTGGGTGGGGAATGGATTATGACAAGATCCCTTCCCTGAGGTGACTTGTTCAAAGCCCAGCCATGGAATAACAACTGAAGAGGTGCCCCAGCTCCCAACCTCTACATTCCAGGCCAAACTTGAGTAAGTCACCTTTAAGTTCTAGTTGCTCTTTCCACCTCGAGCTGCCTCAAGCACAGTACTTCCCATCCTGTTGGATGGATGCTCCAGAAATTGTAAAGAGAACTTAGGCTAATTGCTCACTCTGAAAGGCCACATTCACCTATCAAACCCATGCCAGCTGGGGCTTCTGAAAGATTAAAAATGAGAGAAAAACAAGAGAATTATTAAAAATTTAACTATATACCATATTTATTATCAATCCACAGGATAATCTGATTGCTACATGAGCTCATAAAAGCTATTTCACCTTTACAAAATTAAAAAAAAATGTGCCACAAGGATGTCATAACTGCTGATAACCAAGGACTGAATCTTAAAATTATAAATTTTGCTGTAGAAAAGATTAAAAAAAATTATATTCACTTTAGAATTTTACTTTGAATAAAATATTCCCCTGTATAAAAAATAAAAAAGCTTGCTCTGGTTAGAATTAGAGTATTTTTCTTCTTTTTTAAATCTGGGAATTTGCATAATATCTCTGTAATAAGTTTTTTTTTTTCTATTGTACCACGCGGCATTCAAGCATAGCAGATTAGAAACAAACATGATGAAAGCAGTCTCAGAATGTATGAAATCCACATGGAAAGTTTTAACTTCCTTTCCTTTCCCCTGTTCTTTAAAGACACTTTAGCAAGAATAGCCTTGGAAAAGGATACAGGTGGAGAGGGACCTTCAATGTGCCATTAAGTAGAGCAAGGTAATAAAAGGCCTTTTGTAAGTGCTTTCTTAATAAGGTGCAGAAGCAGACTGCAACTTTGCTAGTACTGCCCTATGTACAATATTCACAATAGATTTTTCTTTATTTAAAAATATTCCAGCTAGTTCACATTTTCTCTCCCATTCTGAGGCTTTCAGTTCCATCACAGCCTTGACAGCAAGAAGCGCAGCAGCACCACTTCCCTTGTGGTCAGTTGGTCCTCTTATGAAACACTGGAACCTGTGAGTGGGCCAAAGTTCTTGGGTCGTTTTCCTATGTGGCAACCTTGGAAATACGGGTTCAGGTATACATACTGACGGCTGGAGTCCTGAGTTAAACACACTCTGGCACTGGAGTCAGACACAGCAATGTTCTATATTGCCAAGGCTTTACCTTCGGATTTGTCTCGTGTGCGTCAAGGGATGAACCTCTCTTAGAGAAACGTAAAATACAAAACCAAACAAAACAAAGCTAAAAAACCACACTGTCAAAGGCTTAGCAGCTCTTGACTCTCGACTGGGTGATGTCTGATGTTTTCTTGATGACGCTGGCCCGTGTCTCACGGTCTGGCTGGCTGCTGCTTGTGGAGGCTGTGGACACTACTTGTGGCAGAGGGATGTCTGGGAAAGGAGGCCAGGAGCTGTTGTAAGGCAGTGGGCAGCTTTCTTCTTTGATGGTGACTTGGAGGTCAGGCTTGTTGGCTACAAAAGTTGCCATGCCAGGAAGCATATGAGAAGTGTTCCTCATTCCTAGATTGCTGAGATACTGTTTGCCTTCAATGTTTTTTTTCTGCCAATGAAGTCGTCCCTAGAAACGGGGGAAGAAAGAAGGGAAGACTGTATGAGTGAATGCAACTTTTTGAAGTACTCCAAGTAAAAAGATGAAGATAGAAATCCCCACAAATTGCACACGAATTACCCCATCTCAAAGAGCCTGAGCTTCTAGCCACTGGCTTAGAATGTCTTTGCACTCTGCCATTTTTCCTTTTCTGAAGTCATGTGCTTAACTCTTGCTGGATCTTCAGCACTCAAGAGGCACTACCTGCTCTTCTGAATGGAAAGTAAAGGCCTTATTCCCAGTATGCCAGAGACAAAAATGGACATTTAGAACTCCAAATGGTAGTGTCTTCTCTGTTATGGGAGAAAGCATCTTCCTGCCAAAAGGCAGGCACAGCGACCCAACACTATCCA
Source organism: Dryoscopus gambensis (assembly GCA_013389985.1). Taxonomy (NCBI): domain Eukaryota; kingdom Metazoa; phylum Chordata; class Aves; order Passeriformes; family Malaconotidae; genus Dryoscopus; species Dryoscopus gambensis. The sequence continues at coordinate 116,499 of WEIT01015631.1, read as the reverse complement.
CACTGGCAATGCAGGTGAGGCTGCTAGGAAACCTCTGTCACTTGACGGTGCATCCCTCATCTCAGGGAAGTTCACCAAGGGAAGACGAGCATCCAGTTGTTTGCCCACCACAGATGCTGCAATGGCATGTTCTGTCAAAGGAGGTCTGTGGAGTCACTACTTGCAGTCTACATATGGGTTCCACCCCAGCCAAGGCAGGAGAGACGAGGTGGGTCAGCTGCGTCATTATACAGATGCACAGCCTCCGAAGTGGTCCTCCAAGAAGGAGGATTCAGAGAGCTTTCAGTGGGGGACGTGGCAGGAGAGAGCTTTGCAAAAGGCCTTATGTAAAAATGCAGCTGGAGCACAGGGCATCCAAGAGCCCTCAGGGAGCTTCCCTTGGCCTCTAAGTACACATGGAGATCAGTAGGTCTGGTCACTTGATGGCAGTCCCAAAATAAAAGTGGTGTTTTTGTATACGTGTAGCTCAGTTTATTTTCCCCATGGATTCCTTTCACCCAGCAATACCCAACTGACTGCTCCGGAAAGCTTTCTGCCCCACATACCTCAAACACTCAAGCTTCATTTTAATCACACGTGAAAGCATTTCCTCCAGTTATGAGTTCAGGTGCCATTTAAAGAAAATGAAGTGAGCAAGCTTTCAACCACAGTAAAATATTTGCTACCCAGCAACGTCAGTGCATCATATTAACAAACTAGCTGACACTGCTGATGGCTTTGCAGAACATCTTATTATGCAAATTAATCTTGTAGTTTGGACAGATGAAGAGAAATGAATTTGTAGAGATATTAATTCTGTGACAATCATCCAAATGTCTGTATCCCTGAACCTTCCTGGTCTGCTTTTCTCCCTCAGTTATTAACAAAATGAATATTCCACTTATAGACTGAGTTGCAAACAGAGAAGGGGGAAAAAATATCTCAGGACGTGGATGTTGCGGCGTGCGACGATGGTAAAAGTGCCACAACCTTCCTCAAAGTGTCTCTGCAGCGAGCCACTCCGGTCGGGCCGCCATGCCCCAGTCGGCGAGGGTGGATGCGCCTAAGCGTCCCGGCTGATCCCCTTCGGGAACTGTCTGTGCCAGGCTCTCAGAGGAGGGAAGAAGCATCATCCCCCTCAGCCGCCAGAGCAGCAGGCACACACACACATGCAGGCTGACAATAAAAGAGTCCGGAAAGGGTCTCTGCATGGTCTTCCACGACAGGGTTTATTGCAGCCACATCGGGAAGGGTTCCAGCAGCAAAGACCAGGGAACAATGGAGGACACAAGCTTTTATACAGGGGCGGGGGAGAGGATCAGGACCAATGGTCTGAGGGCACAGGGGTGGTACACAGGTGGGCCTAGGGTGAGGAAGCCAATAGGGATACCTTGAGGGAGGGCCTAAGGAACAAGGGCCAATGGGAAAGCAGGGACAGGAGAATGTTCTAAGGAACAGACATATAAGGCACAAAGGGGCAGGGAGGACAACAAATCAATCAGGGAAACCGAACAGGAGGGTACATTACATAACACATCCTAGGAGAAGCCTGTCACTCTAGCATGGGGGAGGATCTCCACTCCCAGGGACGGCCCCCAATGGGCCCTTATCCCATGGGCCACCACCCATGGAGCTTGAGACCTTGGTCCAAACTGCTAAAAATCTAGAAAGCACTTACCTCTGCATTTTCTTCATCACTTGGAATGCTGTCAGTTGTTTCACTTTCTGTCAAACAAAATAGAAACAAAAATGAAACTCATGCTGTTCTATCTATAGTAACAAATTCCAGCTCAAGAGGCCTGATGTACGTCCAACAAATGGAAACAGAGTCAAGTCAAACAACCAGAAAACAATTGAGAAGCATGAAGACCCTGCCACAGCAGGGCTAGACAGCACAGCTGCCTTGAACAACTGGGGTAAATTCACATGATTATCACAGTTAACATGACTATATCCTGGAACAGACAGCAGTGGAGAGGGAAGAAGTAGATTTGTGCTTTCTGGGCAGAATCTCCAGCAAGCAGGAGATGCCCCCTCTCCCTTGTCCCTCTATGGCTGCACCTGGCCCTGCAATGGACAAAGTTCTGTCCAAATCTTTATCTCCCTGCAGAATCAGCAACAACTCCATTCTAAAGGAGATAAATGTGGTTTTATTTCATGAACTGTTATCTCAGCCTGGCACCTCAAGGGCTTGTTGTCATTTCTGGGGCTTTATTACTGTTTATATACTCTAGTACAGTTGGTATAGTTTGGCTTTTGCTACCACTCCCCAGCCTATTTCTCAACCCCTCACCCAGCCCTTGAGCAAGCAGCAATACTACAGACTCCAGCCCCATCACCTCCCCCCACTGTACACGGCCTCCCTCACCCTCATCACTTCAACCAGAGCACAAATACAGGGGCACAGTTCCAGTGGGACAGCCATCCTCCTGCAGCTGCATCCCTCCCTTGCAGAAGAGCCTGAAATCCAGGAATTTTTACTGTCTTTTCAAGCCTACATGTGTTTGAAGACAGGTCTCCTCCTGTCTGAGAGTCAGGCATGGTGGGTAGTTGAGACTGCTGTGCCTCAGATACATCTGAGACAGGGCACAAACCCCCCTTTTCAGTCTGCAGCGATGGCTGCTGCCTTCAGCACAGCCACTGGTTGCCCAGACCAAGCCAGTGGAGGCTGGGATTTCAGGTTCCCTTCAGCTTGTGGGGTTTTCAACCACTGTGTCCTGTTTCCTGGGAGGATAACGCCAGGCATCTATCAGGATACCAACACTCCAACCCCTGCAGCAGGGCTGCACAGATATGGCTCATCCACAAGGAACACAGAAATCATACAATTCAAGGAATGACGTGATGAATTATCATAGCAGGCAAGAGAGCTCTGAAGCCCCAGTTTTCACTTTCAGCTCTGTGTTATGCATTTTAGTCCATGCAAGCTGCTTTGCACAGCCCCTGCAACCCTGCCTTCCCAGAGACTAACTCATGTTCTGCACTGGACGTAACACGAACGCCAGGAGTGCATGGATCGTGCCTTGTGGATCGTGCCCCTGCACATCTTCAGAGCCACTGGCAGTACCTTGCCATTCTCTCATGGCTCGGCTAAGCATTAGTTTTAGGCAGAAGGCTGTAAACCAATGGGCTGAATCACTCTCTCGGACCACAGGATCTAAACTGTACCCAAAGTCCTTCTACTCCAGCCCAGCTACTCCAGACTGCTACTTCCAAAGCCAGCACCTCTCCTGCACCAGAGTCTCCACTGCAGTGTGCAGCAAGCAGAGGAGCAGCCCAAAACATTAAATCGAACTGCAATGCCCTGTGAAGTTAATGCACTGCAGGGCTTTGCATTCACTGGCCTAGGCAGAGAATGATGTGCCAATGTGACTAAGCTGGCTAATTAAGCCATACTGGGGGCAGGAGAAGAAAAAAATATTGGCACAAAGGAGAAACGGCCCTGAAGATAGAAGGAATCCACACAGAGACAAGTAACAGATATTCCTTGACATGAAGAAGCATGTCACAACAAAAACAGAGCAATGCAGCTGAAAAGGAATCCATCCTTGGTGTTTATACATAACAAAATGCTAAGCGAGAGATAGCACTATAGTTAGCAAAGCCAGGGAAGCTGGCCACTCAGGCATGGAAAGTTAAAGAAGCTATTTCTATCAAGAAGGGTATTTGAATCAGTGTCAAACACAACAGGCGGTTGACAACAGCCTCGGTACTTAAAAATAACAGACTTCATAGACATTAGCAGAAATACAAAAAAACTCACATAGGCGACTCAAATCATTTGCCTGAGTAACCTCAGAAAGGAACCAGAGGTGTTTTGAAATAAACCAGATTTATGTGGGACAGCTGATATATCTGGCTACTTTTTTTGGTTGTTGTTTTAGAAGAGCTCAGCTAACTGTTCCTGCACAGCTGTTGTGGTCATACTCTTTCCTGCCATTCAGCCAGGAGCACCTGACAGAGCAAACCCACAAGCACAGGGCCAAGGTTACTGTGGTTCTATACAGGTCTGTGTGGAGCAAGACAAAGCAGAAATAGTCACAAGAGTGTCCTAGAAATTTCAGGGTTCTAACACAGACTCCTGTCCTCACTCCGACCTCAAGGGCAAATACATCCGTAAAAAAAAAGCAGTTCATAGAACAATTCAGGCTGGAAGGGACCTCAGGAGGTCTACAGCCCAACCTCTTGCTCAAAGCAGTGCCAGCTTCAGGACTAAATCAGGTTGCTGGGGGCCTTATCCCTACAGGTCTTGAAAACTTCTGAGGATGCAGGCAGAACAATCTTTCTGAGTATCCTGCTCCACTGCCTGACTGTCCTTGTAGAGAAACAGGTGATACTTTTTCTTATATCCAGCTGGACTGAGTTTTCTTGTTTCAATTTAGCCTGCTGTTTCTCATCCTCGTACCATGTACTGCTGTGAAGAGCCCGGCTCTGCCTTCTTGGGAACATCCTTGTGGTAGAGGCAGCTGCTATGAAGTCCTCAAACCCATCTCTTCTCCAGGCTGAACAAGCCCCAGTCCTTCTATCTTCTCACAGAGTGAGAGCCCATACCCTGCGTAGCCCTTCTCTGCACTTGCTCCAGTTTGTTTGTAAGTTTCTTGGACTGGGGAGCTCAAGACTGGATGCAGTACTTTCAAAGTAGTGCAACTAGTCCTGAGTAGAGGAGGATAATCACTTCCCTAGATCTACTGTCCATACTCCTGAAAACTGGTGGCCTTCTCCGTGGCTGAAGTGCTTTAGTGTCTCACACTCAGCTCAATGCCTACCCACCTTTCTGCAGAGCTGCTCTCCATACCACTGGCCCCAGCTGCTATTGCTGCAAAGAGCTCTTCCTTCCTATGCACAGTGTCCTTCCTATGTTTGTGTAGATGGAAAAGTTTTCCAAGACACATTTGTAAAGGGGAAGAATGTTTCAAAGGCCCTTGTCTCCCTGCTGCTAATAAATTTAAGCACTCTCACATCTCCCTGCCTTATGCTTTGCAAAGGTCTTCTGAATGTATTTGTCACTGCAGACTAAACACTTTGGGAAGCATAATCATTTATCAACGTGTGTGAGATTAACAGTGGAGACTATCCAAAAGAACATCATACTATTCACTTAGTCCCAAAGATAAAAATTACTAAATACATACTTTATGAAAACGTGTCTGGAAGTATTTTCAGTCTAATAAGTCAAAGGCAAAACCATGTGTAAAATAATAAAATGCATGGAGAATAATTTATACCTAAATTTGCCTTAAAAGATGACATTTGTGTTTCTTCTCCTAAGGCTTGCAAATTAGCACCCTGTTAAAACAGAAATGACAGGTTGGATCTGAAACTTCTTCTGCTTTCAAATGTGGCTTTGTCCTGCTTCCTATGAAATAAGGCCTATATGATTGTGGGGACTCTATATAGCATGTCCATACATACATTTGTGTCTGTTCTCCCCTGAAAACTTCTAAACACACTGTAAGACTTGGATAAGGGATAGATGAGTGCCAAAGACTCTTAACTTCCTAACAGTTATAGGAAAATAAGGGGCCAGATGAAAAGAGAAACCATAACCACCCTCACTGGGGGTAGAGGGAAGCCTGTTATCTCATCCTCTTTTTAGGTATCAGAGAGTCCAGATGGGAGGCAGACGTTGGAAGCCAGATGTCCACAGCTCTGCTGCTTGCAAGATCACTTGTTATCAGTCACTACATGGCTGTTCTAGTCTGCAGCAAGACAGATCCACTCCCCCCGGGCCCTCAGCTCCGTATCTGCATATCTACCATTAGTGCAGCCTTTAGCACTGCACACTGTGCTAGACACTGAGTAAACATAGAGCAAAAAAGACCTTTAATCTTTAGTAAGGCAAGAGGCATGTCATTTGTACCACTAAAAATCACCCTCTAAAAGACCTTTGCATTAAATCTAAAAAAGTTCTTTTTCCATTACTCACAGGCTAAAACCTGCAGCTCACATTTCCAAACTCAGATCTGTCAAGTTGTTTCTCAAGGAAATGAGCAGAAGACTGTGTTTTTGAGTTTCATTAACAACTCAGAAGGCAGATGAGTATGCATTTCTGAATCTTTGTTAGCTACTCTGGAAGAGCCCTCTTTTCCCCAGTGTCTTCCAAACATTTCCAGAAAAAGGAGTGTAAAGAAATGCCAAGTTACTTACCTGCATAGGATGAGACAGGGGAGATCTGTAGAGGGTACAGCTGGCTCATGCTGAGGGGTTGTTCATCACTTTCTGTTGTCACCTCTACTACCTGACAAACATCAGGAGGGTTGGCAACTATCACCTGCTCCTCACTGCTGCCATCAAGGTGCGGCTGTCCTACAACTTGGAGTTAGAAACAAAAAAATCGATTTACATCTCGACCCTGTTGAATCTTCAAGAGCCTGTCCCTGGAGCCTGCTTGGTATTTGACTGAGTCTTCAATAGTCTCAGCACTTTTTCCATGCCCACCACCTGCTTTCAGCGGGTATAAGTTTCAGTGAGAGTTCTAAAGGAAATCTGTGATCCTCAAAGAGCAAGCTGCCAACATCCCATGGCCTCTGAATGCTCTCATGTAAACTATACAACAGAAGACCAGAACTGGCGTGCAAAAACCTGGCCACTGGGTCAAGCAAAACATTGTGAGACTCTGATGTACATATGAAATGAATCTATGAACAGTTTCTGCTCCAGTTAGATGCCTATTCTCACTGACCCTCGCAATGCCATTGATGGTATGTAGAAAATCACAGTTGTAATCCCCATGGTCTGTGACAGAAAGCTACAGTTTGGTTAGTTATTAACAGAGGGGTTTCCTATTCCCCCAGGCACATGATATTTAATACCAAAAGAGCACATGAAATTTAGTATCAAAGGAGTGTTGCTTTTTTCTACAAATTAAAGCAACCACAGATGCTTTCCAAGTGTCCTGAAATGCTTTGCAGACATTAGTTGTTCTACACAACAGCCTTTTGAAAAAGGTTGACAAACCAAGGTACCAAAAAGTTACTGGGCAAAGCAAAACGATGGTGAAAGCCAGAATCTCACTTCTCTGAAGCTGCTTGACAGAATTTCCTCTGTCTTGTACAACTCCTCCTTTAATCCCATCACTATGAACACATGACAAATGCATTAATCCAGAACAGAACTGAAAGCCATGAGTTAGATCAGAAGAATGCACAGGGATGGAGCCATCTCGGAGGATGGCTAACCTGAAATGATGGTTATCTAAGAGAAAGACTACAGATATCCTTTCACTGAACATAAAACTTCAAAAGGAACATAAGGCTAAATTCTGTACAAACACAATGCTGTGTTGTTCAAACAGTCCATTATTTTTCCTTGACCCATGAGCAGAAAAACATGTAGGCAATGAAATACAATAGATCTTGCAATTCTTAAGGTTAAGTAACCTGAGTATACTAATTATTAAATTTGAAAAAGTCAAAAGATAGCATCTATTCCTGCGTGAACTAAGATAATCAAACATGAATGCACATGTCTATACACACAATCCACTCCTGCATTCTATCTTTAGACAGGGCTTTTTGAAAAAGAAAAGTGACAGGCATTTTTCTCAGGGAAAAGCTGCATATTATTTTGCTTTGTGAAGTGCCAGGTAACCACTGGAAAATCTCCAAAAATTAGATGTGTATTTTAAGAAACAATGCCAGCATAAAGAAAATTACATACATACCCGGATAGACTTTTTAAAAGTTGAATCACAACAATTACTACAATTATGTTTCAGATATTTCGTTTCCCCTTTATTTCACCCTTCCTGGTTCTGAAACAACCAGCTTTTTACTCAGTGTGGTGAGAGTGGTGCAAGAGCACACACAGTTAATTTTTTATCTGGAAGAGACCAATATTGCGCAACCCACTCAGGGTATGAGCGGGCCATCTGCACTGTTTTATCTTTTTCCTCAATACCTGACGAATTCTTACCCACCCTGAGAGATAAAACGCACAGCAAAAACTACTGCTCACTTGGGCAATATGCCACAGCTTCCATGAGCTGCATGTATGTCAGAAACTCTGCAGGGTGCTGTTTTTCTTTCATCCCCTCTTGCTGATTTCCCATCTTTCTGCAGAACAATTCTAATTTACCTTTTCCTCCCTGTTTACATTAAAATCCTTTCTCCAGTCCTAAATAACTGCTTCATTCTCTAGTCTGGATAAGCTGCACACCTCAATAATTAAAAAACAGTGGATGACAGCTCCCTACCCAATCCTCACTCAGTGAACACGAAGCACTAATAGCACTACGGTGCTACTCCTTCAAGTTATAGCAGGAGGAGCAACAAGCATGCTCTAATACTCTTACAAAGCAACAGCTGATTAAATGAACTGCCATAAAGAGAGCAAAACTACTCACAAACTCCTCAGCCACACAAGTACTTCAGGGGAATGACTATGCAAAGCCCTGTGATCTAAGAAATGGGGATCAAAAACAGTCTCTGCACATGATTTCTGCCATCTCTCCAAGGAGAATACTAACATATTTGTCATATTTAAAAGTGGAATTCTAGACAAAATGGTATGTGGCTCATATTACTAGGACCTCTTGCTCCAATGACAACCATGGCCAAAAAACAGCTGTCAAAACCCAGTCCAATTATTCTACTGAGGACCAATTATTCACATGCTGAGATGACAGCTAGTTTCCAATGTACTGGTTTCTAAATGCAGTCTTCGATGATCATTTTTGTTAGCTCAGTGATGTTAAAAACTACCTCATCTACTGAGGTGTCAGTAAAAAGAACCAAGTTTCTACATTTTGCCTGCTGGTTTGAACTCCCAAATAAAATGGTATTCTATACAAACCTCTGCTTTAAGCAATGGGAAACTGCCATCTGACTGCAGTTTAACTCCCACAGGACATACACTACAGTCTCCTCATGGCTGAGGACTACCCTGTGGAAAAAGTCCACATCATGAAAAGCCAACTTAGAGTGCCTGCAAGTGCTTTACTCTCCAGGCAACCATCACACTGCCACAGTACTGCTCACTGTCTCTGCAAGGTGGTGGGGCTGACCTGCAACCACAGTCTTGCATGGCCTAGGCTATTGAAAAATGGGTCTACCTGGCTGCAAACATGGCATTCCCTGAAGTGCAAAATGATGATGGAAAGATAAGTCTGGCAGACCAAAAGAGTTTTGAAGTCGTGTGTGTGTGTGTGTGTGTGTTAAAAAAAGCATAGGAGTACTTACCTACAAAGTTCACTGTACTGTCAACTTCATTTTTTATACTGGAGGACAGGAAATAGTCAGAAGTGACATCATTTAGCCCATTAATCCCAAAAGATGATTCAACTGGCTCTTGCTAGAATGAAAACAGTACAGTTGGGTCAGCATTGCTTTATTTTAGGAGACAGTTCATCTCTTTGTTCTGAGATGGTAATAAATCCCATCACTTCTGCCTGCCATATACCCCCTGCTCTCTGCAATACACTGTCTTAGAATGAATATTTCCCTGAGGAGAAGCCAGAGACTACTTCATTTCCAAATCTTGGGCTTTTAAATGAAAGCTCTTTTTAATTTTCAAATTTAGAGTAAGCCTTCTGAGAGCAAGGAAGTAGTAGGCTATTTACTACAAGAGATTAACATTTGAAACAAACAAGGAAGAAACACTGCTTTAAAACGGTAGTCTATTTAATATTCATCCTCAGTCCCTTCCAAATAAGCTCTATCTCTTTGTACTCTCTGAAAGGAAGCCTTAGTTTCTGTGCAGCAATTACTAAATTCTAGCCTTAATTTTTCTCTACAGCAAGCCTGAAAGCAAACCAAAGTGTTTACACTAAATACAGCCTTTTAGATCACATCATAAACATTACCACAGGGCAACAGCATTGGGAAAACACCACCTGTTCTACACAGACTGAGCTCTCCACAAGATGCATCTCTGTACGCCTGGTACACTCAAGCAGGAATCTAAAAACATTCCTGCAGAGTAGACACCAAATAAATTAATTCCATAAACTCAGGCTTTCTTTAAAAGGATTATTCTACACGTGCAACTTCCTGCCTGGTATTGACTCTCTCACAGGTTTATTGGTTACAATGTCTAAAGTCTTTTGTTCTTACTCTGCCAGACCTGCAAGGCTGCAAGTTCTTCCCCACTTGCTGAGCCAGAGACACCTGCAGAGAGGTGCAGAGCTGTCCATGCCGTGCTCATTTTCACTGCTCTAAAGCATTTCATCAAAGGCAGGGCAAAGGTGAGCCTCAGGACCTGCGGTGCCAGCCCACCCCAGTGCTAACCATATGAACCATATCTTTGGGATAAAATACTGGGGGCATGGTGACAGGTTTCTTCTGGGTGTCACATGCTGTGATTGTGATCTACTCAAAAAGAACTGTCACTTTAACACGAGCACCTTCCCGGACACTAAAGCAAGGCAAACATGCACCCTAGCACATCAGAAGGGTGCAAAGTTAAGTGTTAACGGCAACTAGGTCTCTGAGGAGCTGCACCAGTTGTGCTGGCCCACAGGTCAAAGACTTGGAGAAGCTGGAAAAGATAAAATTAGCTGCTATTGATCCATTGAGGATCACGATAGCAGAGATAGGTTAGGGCTGCACACTGGAGCCCTGAGTATCTGGTGTTGTGCAACACAGCAAACACAGCAGGCCCCATGGAAACACTGTGCATGCAGCACTTGCTCAACTTTACTGAGGCTGATTACAGAGAAGTTTATTTAGTAGCCCCTTTCAAGCTCCAGAAACAAATACACATCTTGGAACTCAGGTGATGGTGCCAGATCCACAAAGAGACTTGGATACTGGCACAGTTAGTGTTACACCACCTAAATTTTCAGTGTCCAGATGTCTAGCTTAAGCAAAATGCATGGGGAAAGCTGTCACTAAGATTTTAAAAATGTGTCTCAATGTGGAGCTGCATGGTCTGGGAAGAAGTAGAAATCAGGCCTCAGTTCTGCCCGTTGTTTCAAAAGAAAGAGACTGGTTTTATCTGGGCTGCTCTGATACTTCCATTCCCTTCCCATTACTGAGAATTCATTTTTTAATGAATTTGATGAATTATAATGACAGACTCTGCTTGCCCCAAAGCCCAGCGATAGGAGACCTATCTGTGGGGTGGGAGATTTGCTTGCACCTTTGCTAATGTGGAGCAGGGATTTGGTAAGGTCCAGGACTCTCACATCCACAGGGACAAGCAGTGAGTGCCCTGAGCACCCTGCTCAAGCTCAACCCACCAGCAATTGCTGTGGGTGCCCACAGGGTCCAGCAGCGGCAAGAATGGGAAGCTCACTGCAAGGCTTTTGCTATGCTGAAGTCCCTTTGCAGATCTGTGCTCAGATTCTCAGCTTCTCCCTCTGCTGCTATCACCCCATTGCAGTTACCAGGCAAATCGTGGAGTAGCCTCCCACTGGGCTCCACTAAAAGAGATTTTTCAGGGTAACTGTAAGGTGTTCAATTCAAAACATGCAACTCGGATCTCAGGAATTCACATCATCAAGCAAAGCAATTATAAGCAGCTTTCATGCTCAGAAATGTGCATTTGCTTTAATTCACCTACCCGCCTTCTTCACTACTACAGCCTTCAACATTCAACAGTCAGCCTAACAGTGGCTGAGTATGGAAAGAGCACCTCTTTGAAAATCCAGGCTAGCCACTGCACACATCTGTCAGAATAAAGAATACCACCTGGCCCCAGCTCAGAGCTACAAGAACTAACAGTAGGTATCACTGGTAGGTAGGTGTATGTGCTGGCACACTGCTCTGCTCCGACCAAAGCAGTTTTAGGGGCTCCCTCTGAACAACAGCTACCATCAGAGTCTCTTTCTAACAACCACATGTGGCTGTATGATCCAAACAGGATAGTTAAAAAGTTGTTCCTTTAAGACAATTTAGAAGTCATAGCATTCTGACACATAACTCCACAAGTCACAACTGCTGGGGCAGCATCTGCCTTCCAAACCCAATTTCAGTGGAGGACTTTTTCCCACATTTCTGGGTTCACCTGGCCCAGAGAACCTCCTGGCCAGGGGCTGCAGAACCTGAACCCAGGCATGGGTGGCACAGCCCTTCACAAGTGAGCAGAAGGGGACCAAGCTGCCCTTTCACTGTAGACACAGCTGCTACACACAGCCCAAGGACACCAGTTTTACAGAAAGTTGACAGCCTGAAATCTCTGAGATTTGCTTTTCTTTTAAAAATTAAAGGTGGACAAAATCCTGCTGGTGTGTGATACTGACCACCTCACAGAGGCCCTTGGCAGAGGTGTGAAAGCTAGGAAACACTGTGCTCCACAGAGACAGCAGACATCAGTCTGGGTCCATGCTCTGAACAAGCAGGAATCTCAGGCTGTGAGTGAGGAGCTTTACAGCTGAGGCCTTCTAACTGACAAAACATGAGCACGAGGTGCAGCTCTGACCCTTGCCTAAATGAAAATGAATTTCCATGCCTTACACACAGAAATTAATTGCTCCGAAAGGTACCTCTATTGTTCAGAAGCATTCCTTCCATAATTACTGTATTCCTCCTTACAGAGGCAAACAAATGGCAAATGTATTGCTGAGACTGCCAGTTTTCCAACCTCCAGGCATTGTAACACAAGGGCTGTGTCCATTGATGACGTAAGTCACAGCTTTAACAGCTTTCACATTTCAAAAAAAACAACCCCAACCATCCCGGGTAACTGTAGTTACTTAACCAAACCACAAGCATTCGCAAGTACCCACCACAATATACTGTTGAGGCTATTAAAAAATATTTGCAACAGATTGTGTTCACAAGCTCTCGCACTATTAAACAGCCACTTCTTACCTTAATTTGTTTGAATTTGTCATCCTTCTCAGACTTTGTTTTTTTTCCTGCAACAACAGAAGGAAGATTTCGTAAGGTCCTGCGTGCCATGAGTTATCCTTCACACTTTCTATATTCACCAACAAATAGCCCCGAAGTGTGCCTCAACATGGCAGGACTTTCTAGTGAAAGGGACAACACATTTTGCCTAATTTTACCCTTCCCTTAAGGCCTGGGAAGCAAAAAATTCACCTTGAATGCTCTGGCTTTGTGTTTCTTTTTTAAAAAGCTACAAAAGAGAACCACTATGGGACCAAGGAAAGCAATGGCACTCAAAAAATCAAAATGAAAAATACAGAAGAATGACAAAAAACAAGGCCTGTTAAAAAAAAAGGAAGGGGAAGAAAAATACTCTTAAAGGGAAAAAAATCAAAATGTATGTCTCATCACATTTCTGACATTTTCTCTGTAGCTAGAGGAAAAGGGAGATTGTTAATTGATTTAATGTGAAAAGAGATCACAGTAAACTTCAATCAGTATTTTTGTAAATAGTTGCAACCTGGCAGGGAAATACATATTACAATTCATGCAAAAGTGGTTTATGCAGTCATGCTGGACTTGGGAATCCAGAAAACCACACAACATGTGACCCTCACAAAATGTCGTGTGCCTTGGCAGACCCCAGTGTTGCTGCCCCTGCTCTGACCTGATGTAGAAGCTCAGACTTGCTGGTGCAAGCAATCTCACCTCTACCCCACTCTCAGCACAGACATGTCCCAGGATTTTCTCCCATCTCTGCTACATGATACACTGAAAATTAGAAATGTTTGCAGCCAAATTCTTTTGCTCCCACACATAAATTTAGCCACATGCCACAAAAAAGGGCATGTAAAAATATATATGAGGCCCAAACTATGTCAGAGTTTTACAGTAACTGGACGTTCTGCTGAATCTTCTCCTGCCACAGCCCCCATTCCCAGAATCTCAGCTTTAAAGATGAGCTTTTGTAGTTCCTACACCAATCTACTGCCAAGGGACATGTTATGGTCCAGGGGAATGTGCCTAAGCATACAAGATACACTTTTGACAAGAGACTGGAAAGAGTTTCAAAACAAATGTTCTACCTTTTGCACATTGATCTCCCTCTCACAGTATGATTCTACCCCAAAACTGCCATGGTTCATCGTTTCCAGTCACAGTGACTTTAAACTGAAGATTTGCCTTTCACTTCTCAATCTAAGAAAATAGCAAACTGAGCTACTGGAACTGAATAGGATCTCAGAGGAACACTGAGTGGTTGGTTTGCAGGTTAGCTTTTCATCCAAAATCCTAGAAAACACAGGATACCAGAGGACTAAGGAAACCACTGTTATACTGCATAAACCAGTAAAGAAGCCATAAGAAAGCTAACGAGTCATAAATAAACCAATGTTTCTACTTTGAAAGAAACTGAATGCTCATGAGATTGACCTGTTGGTTAGATCTCCTCCTGGCAGGCAGGAGATTTAATCCCTAAATTTGGGGATTCAGACAGTTTCCCATTTCACCATTATTGTGCTCTGGGGGCTGGTTTTTCATAGTCTTTGTAATTTACAACATGGTTTCATGGTTTAGTGTTTTGAGCAGAGTGTACTGCTCTCACTCAGCTCAAGACAGAGCCAGTTTAACTGTACCCTTGCTTGAAAAAAGATATCAAAATGTCTGCCACCATATTCTGAATGACCCCTACTGAGTCAAATGCGTTGACCTCTAATAGCCCCTAATCATATTCCTCGACTGAAGGAGACCTGGGACTAGATTCTGAACACAATTCCATCAGCTTTAACAGACAAATATCAACAGCTTGGGGGTATCACACATCATTGATACTCTCTTCTGAATGTAGCCCATTTTTCATACAGCTGTTCCTAAGTTCCATTCATTTCCCAGCCAGCCAGGGCACCATGTGCAGCTTGCATTGGTGGCGTGTTGCATACTGAGCTACCTGCAGTAGGTGTTTTTCTCAACACAATTCCCTTAACAGGATTTCATGTTGACAAGCTCTCCCCTCTACCTTTTTTGGAAGGTCTTTCAGATAACGGCAGCATCCGGTACACCCTGAAGGCATTGTTTCCTTTCTTTATACTTTTGTCCTTCACTTCTTCTATGTCAGGCAGGGAGTTCATAGCGCAACGGAAGTTTGCCTTCCATGTCTTTGGATCAGGTTTATCTACTCCTGACTGGTATTTTCCTAAGCAAGAAAAGAAAGTTAGGCGCATGTGACACATGATTGAAAACCTAAGGCAAATTAATAACAGCGTAGGTTAGCTTCAAGGTATCAGCCTTTGGTTCCCATGACAAGCATTCAAACAATAGCTGAGGTTGCAAGAGAGTGCTATGATCTCATTCTCATGCACATTTCTAGAACAGATGATGAACAGTTTGTGCTCAAGAAGGACCCAGGGCACTGCAGATCAGATGTGACTCCATAAAAACATGGAAAAGCTTGCACAGCATTTACCTTTATTATGTCTGGCTCAAATCCATAGAAGGGCATAAAAAGCCTAAGGGCCTATGTGTACAAAGTGCTGACTGTGCTCTACTCTGGACAGTTTTGAACCCAGTGTTGTTAACATTTAAATCAATTAAGTTTTACTGTGTTCCTCAATGCAAGTGAGTTATGGCACTTCAATAAAGCTGGAAAGTATCGTAGGCCTTGAAAGCACTCAGCCTCCCACAAATCTGGAAACTTAAGTTCACTCTCCGTGTTAGTAAAAGCAAAGACAAGAAAAAAGGAATATATAACTTTAAAAGGGAAAACAATGTGAAAATCTGTCCTGCAAAAAGAGAGTTCCAATACCTGTGTGAATTGCCCAGTTTCTAAATAAGGGAGCATCTTTTTCAACATCCCATCCATGTCTTGCGGCATGCATCCAGGGAATCTGAAAAATCTTCTTCTCCTGGAAGGGAAAACAAACAGGAAATGCCAACACTGATAGACTTGAGGGAATCTTCTGATGACTTTAAGCCACTCATTTATAAGCACAATTTCAGCATCTCCAAGTGTTTTTTCTCCCTTCTAGCCCAGTGTCACTGTCATTGAAATCAGCAGGAAAATATCCACTAGCGTCACCAAAAGCAGAATACAGTCCAAGTATATGAAATACTCAGAAGCCACTTCATGGAAGATGAGCCTGGCAGCTTTCCAAGCTGACACATGGGAAAAACATGCAGTACTACACATTTCTGAACTTTCAGACAAAGGATAGTTTTGTCAGCACAGACACTTTTATGATTAGGAAAAAATATATCTGAAACTAAACAACCATAGGAACAGAGCAAAATCAAGGGATTTAGAATTCAGCCAGTAAACACTAGCGTAGTGAAGAAAAGAGATCTTGCAAATTTGTATGCCAAGCAAACAGACATAAGAATATATCAACTGTAGACATCTCTCCAATTGGGATAAAAACACCAGACACTCATGTGGAGAAGTGCACATTTTAGTTCAGAAACTTCAGACCAAAGAGAAGTGCACTTAAAGAAATGCAAAGGAAGGCTTTTTAAATTTCTTTTTTTTTTTAAACACACAGATAAATCAGGGCATGCCTTACATGGTGTCAGTATAAACTGATTCCCCAAGGGATCATGGAAGATCCCTGGCAACTATTTAAGATGATAGTTTTAGGATGTAGTTCCAGCTCTGGAAGCCCAATGGCTTTTAGAGCTTGAAAAGCGGGTTTCCTACACTCCTTCCACAAGCACTTAGCACACAGGATACTGGGCCAAAAGGATGCTGGATCAGATGTACTTTTATGTCACACAACACGGTAATGAATTCCTCTGTCCTGACCTAGAGGGCTGCTTCAGAACTCTTCATGCTCTTTTCTGCAAAGCCATACAAACGGAGCTTGTTCCACAACACTTGTTTTTTCTCCCCTGTTGGGAAGAGTACTTCTTATCAGGCTTCACATGCAGACATCTTGCACTATAAACTCTGCCACTGCAGGTTTAGATCCAATTATCGGCCTGTGAAGAGAAAAAACTTGCAGGGCAAAATCCACCCTCCTCCTGCAGCAACCACCTGAGCTATGCTGCTTGAATCTCACCCCAAAAGACCCTATTTCTCTCTACCGACTACAAATAACTCTAGACAGGCAGCTCTCATTTAAATGACTACATTGTAGATATCTGGCCAGGTGAGATGAATCCTTCATGCTCTCCCCTTCCCCCAACAACCACTTCTCTATCTTCTCTATCTGGTTAATATTTCACTCATGAAAAGGTTAGGTTTATTTCCCGTCCTTCCCACATGATCTTTTCTTCTTCTGAGCCTGTGTTTTGTCCTTCAACTCTTGTCTTTAATCCTTTCTGTCACACTCACTTGTTCGGAATTGCATTCTTCCCTTCTCACTTGGCTTCATCTTTAATTTGGTGAGCACTGATTGAACCTGTTCCTCATTCCCCTCAAGCCCTCACACTCTCAAATCTTCCTCTTAATGTAGTTCCATCACTTCTCTCATGTGTCTGTTGCCTCTTTACTCTTCCCTCTATGTATAAGTAAATCATCAACAGAGATACCTCTTTCCCCAACTCGAAGCAGCCCAAAGAAAGCCTCAAACCCATTATTTGTGGTCCACAACACTACTTTAATGATCAGAGCTAGAATAAGCTTCACTGCCTTTACTCTTCCATAGACTATAAAAAGCATGGGAAGGAAAAAATCATATTTCCACGGAAAACAGTTTCTATCAACAAGAACTTTAAGAATAGACCAGATTAAAATAGACCATATGATAATTCGAAACCCAGCAGGCTGAACAAAACTCCAGACATAGCATCCTGTCATCATCAACTGCTTCAAAAGAAGGTGCAAAGACACTCAACAGCAGTCTAAGTGGTCCTTACAGCGCTTCTGTACATTACAGTTCATTATGGAAAGTTCTTCCCAATCCCAGATGTCTTGAAGCACAGGAATTATGCCAAATTATAACACAAACAACAAAATCACAGAAGCTATGTATCTTCTAATTTTATAATACATATATAAATTGACACACTTATATAGAAAATACAAATTTTCTTCCTGACTATCAAATATCTAATCTTCCCTGAAATCTTGCAAAGACTGCTGATTACATCAATACCATATAGTTGAGTGTTCTGCCTTAGTTTACCTGGACACTTTCTATTTAAATACTACTTCTTTATTTCACACGTTATCAAACATTACCTATATTCTTCTTCAGTCAATGCTGCCTAATAATGACCTTAACAGGAAAGGGCTCATCAGTGCTTTCTCTCACAGACTTGGAAAACCAGGTGCTGACTGGTACAGCATTCCATCACTGGACTTTTGTGTAGGAGTCTCGAGTTTCTGTTAAAGAATTAGCCTCACCTAAAGTCAAAAACACAACCCACAAAAATTTTGCAGTGTAACAGGAATTGCTACCAAACTCCAGTGGGAACACCAAAAGGGAAAAGCTGTGACATTCTTAGAAACAGGCATGAAAAGGAAAGTAGATCAAACCTCAGCTGGTTAGAGCATGGTGCTACTAACACCAAGGTTGTGGTTTCAATCCCCATGTGGACCATTCACTTAAGAGTTAGACTTGATGATCCTCGTGGGTCCCTTCCAACTCAGAATGTTCTGTGATCTGTGATCTGTGATCACTTGGAACTCTAGCATCGCAAAATGCTTGGAGCAAGTGCTTGAGCATGAGACCACACACTAGCTAAAAAGTCATAGGACAGATCTTAAATAGCAGCATCCATCTCCAAGGCAATACTCCACACATCCATCAAAGCAGCAGGTTGCCTCTCTGTTACAGCTACTCAGAATGTTTCCATTCTAATTTCCTCTCCCAGATCCATGAGGAAGACTGACGTCTCATAATCCCCCTCCTGACATCACCTCTACCCTCTGTCATTTCCTTAACACCTCCCAGTTTTGTCTCTCTGGGGAGGTAAAGAAATTCCCTTCCTCCTTCATACCACTCAGTAGGATAACATTTTCACCAGAGAGGTACACAAGTATTTATTTTTTAAGCGCTATAAGGATGGGTTTGTTCTGGAGGTATAATGATTAACTGACAGGAAAGAATTATGTGCCAGCTGTACCTGATTTGTCATTTCTAACTAAGAGAGGTTTAATTCTTTCCTCAGTTTGGAAAAAATCCCCAAGAACAGCCAGTCAGTGTCAACCCAGAACAGTAATCAGTTCTTTCATATTTACATTTTATTTCCTTAAAAGCTGTGCACACACACGAGTTCCATTCTCTTGATAATGTGACCTTCTTTTCTAAACTGTGAACTGTCCTTTACCAAACTCTGATTAAAATATATAAGTCCCAAAATCCTAGAGCCTCCAAAGTTGATTCTGTGGGTAGAGAACAGGTTGTGATACATATGACACCGTATCATTAATTCTATGCATGGCTTTGTTTATGCTCAGGATTCACAATAAAAATAGAAGTATTTTTGGTTTAATGATCCATTGTTAGAATGAATGTTTAAACATTTTTAAACAGAAATGCTCAGATGTGCATATATCTTATTGAGCATCCTAAAGGCAATCCAGACTGATGCCAAATCAGAGAGTAGAAGTGCGGAATCAGAGTTTAATAAACCTCAAGGCAGAGAAATTATTTCAGTATTAGGCAGGAATGTCCAGCAAAGGACAGCAGACATGGACTGTCAGCAGGAAACCTGACACCAAAATAGAGATATTCAATGAGAGGGACCCGAACATGAGACTCAAATTACACAGACAGTAAAAACCGGTCTCCTCCTCTTAAGCTGTGACCCAATTATTCAAGAACAAGGACCTACTCAAATTCACAGGGCAGCTAACTAGGGAATGGATAAAGCAATATTTATTTACCCAGCCACAGCATGTGAGAGTCACTGATGCAGGCAGTTCTTGAGAAACAAGATTCATAGCTGAAATTTAGAGCGCTCCTGATAATTTCATAGTCATGAGCATTTCTAGCTTTGAAAGCTGAAAAAAAGTAGTAATTTCAATTGTTATTCCTCTACTCTAAAAATGAGCACCTGAGTACCACAACTACTACTGCCATAGGGAGGATACCAGACTATTTGGGTTAGTAACTTAACCAGAGAGGCAGTTTCTATGTTTCTGCACCTGATTTTGTGCATTTCCACCCATTCTGATAATAAAGTAGCCTCTGTAGCAAAAACAGCTTCATGCTTTTCTGTGTGGTGAATTACTCTCCTGCATTGTGCAGAAAGCATGCAACATTTCCAGAATTTATTACTAGTCAAAGTCTCAAATACATTCCTAGGTTTTACTCAACCAATCACAATAAATTCACACTGGGCACTGACATTTCTGAGCTCGTGCTTGTGCTCTCAAAGTGTCTTGAGCACTTAGTAAGAGCTCAGGACCAGGAGTATTAGGTTTGAGTCTGGCAGGGGAAAAGTTACCCTATTTTCTTCCAGCTTGAGAAGTATCAGAGAAGTCACACAAGTTTGAAACAGGAGATTGTTGCTTCAACTCAGAGCCTAACACAGAACATAGTCTTCCACCTCAGGAGAACATTTTGATCTTATCCTTCTGATGCTACTTGTTGAACAATGTGTTCTTAGGTTAAAAAAAAACGTCCTAGCAGAGTCTCCAGAAACACTCACTTCAACAACAAAGAATTGGAAAACGCTTTCAAATGAGCCACAAACCCACCAGACTAAAGCAGGACGCTTCAGATCTGGCAGGTGAGGCCGGAGGAACAGGTTCAGCAGGAAGCATTCAGCTTTGCCCTTCCTCCCCACGTCACCCCTTTGAAAACCAGGAACAAGCTGATTTACCTAGGCAGACCTCAGTCACTGCTATCAAGCTCCCTTTCAGCACATGCATGCACACCCCCCCTTACCTTATTTATCCATTTCAGCCCCGGTATTCTGTTAGAGTTGATTTGTTCTTCCAGCCAGGGCCGCATCCGCATCCTTTCGACAGGCATTGTCACCCACTTGGGAAGAAGCTGCAGGGAACAAGGGACAAGGTTACTTGTTTGGCAGGCAGAACCCCCAGGCAGCTCCTCCACCTCTGCACAGTACACTTACTAAAGCTTTGCAGGCACTGAACAATTGTAAATATAATCATTATTTTAGATCTGTGTGTGAGCCTCCCCTAAGAGCAACTGAGATGATAAAGTCTTCTTTATGGCAGAAAATACTCTTCTAGTACACTTGGATTAGGAAAACCTTCACCTGAAGAAGATACAGGATATTGGCAAGAGCTTGTCTGCTGATACAGGTGGGATACCAGAGGGCACAAAGAAAAACAATTACTCTCTTGGAGATACCTCTTTTTGGTCCATATACCTGCATTTGCTCAAGACCTTTTTTTGCCAAGAAAAAATTATGTAATGAAAAAAATTCACATGCAGGAGGCATCATTGTACTAGCTAAAATGATGCTCCTGCTAACCAAAGGGCTTTCAAATGGCTTTTTCAGTCCCATGAATTTGATTAGAATTAATAAAAATACATTTTACATCACAGCAATTTAGCAGACCACTTTGGTTGTGGCTGAGTAGTTTGACCCCCTCCCTCCAGCTTTCTCTGACCAATATCTGATTTTTTTAGCTGTTATTTTACATTTCAGTGCTGTTCAATGCTATGAAGAGTGCTTCACATACCCCTCAGCTGCACTATGCCACCTTATATTATCCAGTTAAGACTCAAACTGACTTCTTTTTCTCTCTGTCTCTCTCTCACACATGCACACGTGACCTTGATGCCACTTCCCCGTTTAGAGCTGTAAATTATTGACCTAAGAGTCCAAAGTCTTGAACCCGAGGCAGAAAATTTTAAAAACATTAACCTATCTTAGGCACCCTTTTGAATGCACCAACTGGCACTAGATGCAGATTAAAGCAACACATTAAACGCCTGTTAAGCAGCCTGGAACCCATAATTTCCACACTCAAGTACTTGCATTTAGGCTGCTGCTTCTCCTTGCCCCCTCTGCACCGGGCTCAGCTCCTTCCTCTCTCTTTTGCTCTTCACATCTGTGTTCTCTGCATCATTCTTAACTTCTCTGCTCCACTATTCTTGTCACCTTTGATCTTAAAAAATAAAAGAGGAAAAAGAAAAATTTGAAAGCACACAGCAATGGCACAAATGTAAATGGGTTTGTTCTCGCTTCCTATGGGAGTACAGGCATGGGACAGACTAACAATTAGGCAGTACCAAGCCCACACCCAGCGCAAGAGGAAGAAAAATGTTCAAAGTTTCCTCTCATTGCTCTGAGGACATGTATTTCCTGAAACTAATAAGGAATTAAAACCTGAATGTAACAATAAGGTTCTTTGATGTGTTCAGAGAATTTACCAGCAGCCATGCTCACACTAATCTCTTAGCAAACGAGCGGAGCTGGTTACTTGTGCTTCAGCTGCAGCCTGTTGCAGTAACTACGAATTTCTAAAATAACTCAGAAAACAGTTGCAACTGCTCAGCTCCCTTTCAGGTTCTCTTCACATATGAAAAAATATCCAGCCCCAGGAAGGAATAAGGCCTTGTGCATATCCCTCTCTGTGTAAGAGGCAAGCTGTTTTCTGAGCGAGGGTGACGCGGGTACAGTCTTATCAGCCCCCAGATTGGTGGCAAACAGCCGGCTGTGCCGCTGCACCACCCTCCCCTTGGCACCAACAATCCTCATCCAGGTTGCAGAATGTGTACAGGAGAGCTCTACCATCTTCCCCTACTACAGCTTGAGTCAAAGCTGAAAAATGCAAATTGCAATGTACTAAAAACATGAGCAAATTTTTATTTGTCTGACAAGGAAGAAACAATTATCTGCAACAGATGCATTTCTTTGTAAGGTATCTTTAACTATGCATGGACTTTGAGACAATTCCTGGAAACACGGTGCATCAGACTCAACATTCAATATGAGTGTTCCCATTTAGCAGTCAGACCCCTCTTGTCTTCTGGATAATGAGCCCCTAAGACAAATTTCAAGCCCATCTGAATGAACAAATTAGACAGAAGGCAGAAAAGACATCTCGAAAGCAGCAGCAATGAATCCCACTTGGGACAGGCAACATGGAAGAAACAAACGCTGCCTTTGTGCAAAAGCAATACATTTCAGGAAACAAGAAAGCTGCCAACAATCGCTACTACAAGGAAGCCAGTCTTGCCCAAAATGGCAGAGTTGAGCCAGCCTGTCTCTTCCCTCCCACATCCCTGGGGGCTTCCCCAGCTGCTCCCCCGCAGATGCTGCGGAGAGGTGCTCATCTCCTTTTCAGCACCCTGGGATTCCTCTGGGATTAGGAACTGCAGCTGTCAGCACACACCTTCACATCCATCACCCACACCAAGACAAATTAATCCAAGGTAATCAAGAGAGAAGTTTGGCTTGTGAGAAGGGAGGAGTGGCTCCCAAGACCTGTTCATCTGAAAATAAATTCAAACTCAGCCAAAAACAATCCTACAGTGATGTTCAGCTGGAGGGAACAGTGGGCATCTTCTGGAGTTATGTCCTTCACAGAGGGGCAAGTACAACTGTGCTTCTGCTCATCCAAACACAACCCCCACCTCATGCTCCTTTAAGAGCACATGCTGCCGAAAATAAAGTTGGATGTCTTCAGAAGACCTTCCCACACCTGTCTGCCTCAGGACAGCACTGACCACAATGGTGCTAAAATGTAGCAGGGTTTTTGGCAGTTGCATGTCAACAACATCCTTTTGAGGAAAATAACAAGTCAACTCTACTGAGCAATTGCCTGTGGGAAATGAAGGTGCCATATCTCCATCCAGAGCTGTCAAATGCATAATTTATTTGTACAGAAAGAAACATCAGCTTCTGCATTACCTTAAAAGTAGCTCCTGTCTGTCCATAAATGGCATTACTGGGAACACTTGAAGCCTTACTCCACTGGCTTCAGGTGGGAGAACCTGGAGTCCATCCATCAGTGAGTACAGACTCAATCACCTGACACTGAGAATCATTCCAGTCTGTAAAGACCTTTGAAATACTCCAAAATAGGCAGCAAAAGCATGTAAAGTTTCAGAGGTCATTGCCTAACACCACTCCGGCTTCACCATCCAACAGAATACATCAAATACAAAACAAACCTACAAAGTCAGAAACTAAAGTAAGCCCTACAAAACAGCAGGCATGTCAAGTTTCTTGCCAGCCTCCCTCCAGTGTTTACCCAGATGGAAGAAAAAAAGCAGAAACAGTCAATCTTTTTAAGGAGAACAAAACATCAACATTTACAATCTGGAGCAGGCTTTAAAACTAAAAGCACTTACACACCTACTTCCCACTCCTGGTCAGCGTTAATGTTGCACTTCCCCTGCACATTCACACCTAGAAGAAGCTACATGCAGCTACTGGTATTTTTTGTACTGGAGGCAAGTGCACGTCTAATAGTATTCTCAGAGCTGCCAAGGCACCCAGTTCCCACTGGCTTCACCACTGCCCTGATCTCCTGCACTGTGGGTACCCATCCACTGGCCTAAGCAAACCTCTCCAGAAGCCTGGTTACTTTTGCCTGCCTGAACCTTCACACTCTGGTTAACCAGGAGGAAAATGGCTTAATGACTGCCTTGGGTCACTTGACACTATCTTCCTCCACCCTGCAGAGACCATGGATGGAGGTAGCCAGGGAGAGGAGGCGAGCCAGCTGGGGGTCCACCACTGGCAAAGAAGCACCTCATACTCCACCACTCCATCACCCTTCAGTCCCATCCCAGTTTTGATGCATGCTAACACTATTCTTTGCATAGGCAGCTTTCTGAAGAAGTTCAGGAACTCAGCAGGCTTCAAGCAACACCTCTTTCTGCAGGGTCCCTTTCATCTGTTTGAACCTGGACCATGGCTCCCATCCTGCTCAAAGGCACACACGACAGCACAACCAAGAAAGGAACGTGCTCTGGCGTAGGAGTGGGAAGGAGCAGTTGGGAAGGACGGGGAGGAACCCCTAAATCCAAAACTGTTCCTGTGCTTTTAGACAACAGCTTTAAATCTGGATAGTATTGGCCCCCAGCACCTCTTTGCAGAGAACACAGGAAAATACTTAATACTCCCAGAGACTCAGTGTTGGAGTCTTTGTGGCATTATATTGAAAATAATTCCTGTTTGTTTTTTCTTCTGGTTTATCACTGTCTCATAGTGGAGGAAAGGAAGAATACTCACCAAGAAACACAGTTAACTGCAGATGGGATCTCAGAAGGCATTGTTCCACCCTATCTGAAAAGAGGAGCTCATTCAGGCATTGTAAGTAGAGATACCTGCTAGGATATCACTTTACAATTCTTAGTAAAACATTCTTAGTAAGACAGCCAGACTTCAAAAACCAGTATTTTTAACCATGCCTCCTACAAATGTATTGACTGGTAGCTCCATGAATATAATTCCCCTTTTCTTGCTCTATTTTTACCACCTATCTCAATATTAGAGGGGCCACAGTCAGGGGCATTTGCTGTTTTGGGGATGCAAGCTTAAATACATCAATGGACATTAAGACATCAAAAAAATTATTCCCAAACCAGCGGCGAGTGGACAAGGCATCAGCCCCAACTCACTGGCATGGAGGGGGAGGCCACTCAGAGCCTGTGAAGACTCATTTCCATACAAGAAGCATGGTCCATGGATGGGCTGCCACCACAGTTTATGGAGGGATTATTTTGATCTTCTTCAAAGATTTTTTAAATTTTACTGCACTGTTCGTGCTAGTCCTGTGGTCAGTTCAGCCTATTTTTTGCAACTAGAAACTTCAAGAACATGGTGAAGGCTACTCCCCAACAAACTATAAACTGGTTGCAATCTGCATATACATATTTTCACTCTATAATGTTTGATAAAGAGCTTGTAGTCCTCCCTACTCTCCACTAGAACATTCTAGTGAGTCTGACTTGTTTTTTCCTTGACAGAGATGACACTCCTGCCATACAGAAAGTGTAACCTTTGAGAATGAAGAGCTCTTGCCTAGAATTATAGCAGCTGTAGACAGAAAGTGAAAGCAATGGCACGGCAGGCATTACATCTGAGCAGTACACGATGTTCTCTTTCCTTCAGTTTCACTCTGGAAGCATCTGGATAACTGAAATGGCACAAAGGTTATCCCAAAAACAGAAGCTACTCTATGCCTGTGGGTACTTTCTTAGAAATACATTTCTNAAGCCAGAAAAGCAGTTGTTCTTTCCCTATCACAAAGTACCTAGTTAAAAGATTTGTCAGTAGATGGAAATATTATTAATGGTTGAGAAAAGTTAAGGTGAGGTAAGATCTTGGAGGCACATTTGTGATGTAGGTCAGAGCCTTTGCTCAAAGCTGTGGAAAAACATCTCTTCCTCAGAGGACGTGCAGAATATTGTATGGTATTGATTTATCTTTTCTCTGCAAATACAGAACCGGCAGTATTATTTTTTTGCCAAGTTATCTTTACTTGTGCTTTGCTGATAAACTTTTAAACTACTCCCTTTGTTTGCTAAGGCTGATGCAGTTAAGAAAAGAATCAATCATCCCGTATGACCAAAGAGATATGCTGAAATGACACCATATGCTAATTTTAGGATTCAGAGAACTGGGTTCTGTGTTTGTGTCTGTGCCAAGACTGTTCCAGCATACAAGGAAACACGATCTTTTTTTAAAGAACAGTACTTGGAGCAAAATTCTGCTCTTTGGTTACAGACTGAACTCTGCCTTCATATAGGATTTTGCATATATGACCACCTTTTTCAGCTATTCTGCTGTGAATACCACCTGCAAACATTTAACCATTTGTACTCTGAGCAAAGCCCTGCTCAGAAGTCAAACTCGTCAGAAGGATAGAGCCTTCTCCCAGGTAAGAAAACCTGTTAGACTAACTTGCTCAGAAATACTTCAGAAATGTGAGAGTGACACTGAAAGGACAACAGAAGTGTACTTTACTCAGCTGCTTCGACTGTGGACACCTGAAATCGCCCTGCCCGCAGTCTGTGGGGAGACAAAACCTCTGCCTGGTACATTTTCTGTCTGCCATGAGGTGGAGGAGAATCTTACCACAGGTGCTGCAGAACATGCCTTCTTTCTGATAATCCTAAATTATGCAAATATCCATATCTTTTTTTGGAACCAACAGCAAAACACTTTATTAAAGAGTAGTAAATGAGGAAAAGTGGGAATTGCCATTCTTAGAGGTATAAGCGTTACAGGTTCAAAATGAAATCCTCGCTTAGAAAACAGATACAAAGCAAGAAAACCCATAAAAACCAGTAACAGACTTTCTGGATTCATAGCTAGTTAGAAAGCAAACCCTACTCTCTCTGGTCTTTTAATTGCATGCAATGGTGCCTCTTTTTTCCTTACCGTTATTCTGCCCGTCATGCCCTATTGAACTGGGAGGGATGAGGGAAACATCACTGGCAGATTTGCTTCTCACTAAGCACCTCTTGCTGCGACGCCCCTTGAAGTATTCGCCATGGCCTACTGCTCCACAGACTCAACTCCTGTGTTGGCTCTGACACCTGATCCACATTGTAGCAATGGCAGTATTTTTCCTGCTCTTTCCTAATGTTTTGGTGACAGCAGAAAAGCCTATATCCTTCCTGCTCATCACCAAGAGAGAGTTCACTGCAGCCAGGAAAGGTGGTACCTTATTTGCTCCAGTGCCTGCAGGAAGGAGGCAACTTCACCAGGACAGGCCAGAAAGCCAAGAATTGGAGAGCAGGCAGGGTGGGAGAGCACAGGTCCTCAGCACACTGGTGTAAGGCATGGCCTGGCCATTAAGAAGAACCTGTACAGGCAACCTCTGGGCAATACTTCACCTGCTTCCCTAGGTTCCCAAACAAAATGTGGCAGGGCTAGGACTATGGATGTTATGGGGAAAGCGTTATGGGATGGTGAAAAACCAGGGAAACCAGGCTGCTTCATGACAGATTCCTGCTAGGAACAGCTACCCAACTTTCCAAGGTTCTGCAATGCAGTGTCCAGGTTGTGCCCACCTCATTGCAAGGCAGATGGAGGAGGAAGGAAGCATTCAGCATGCGTTCTTCTCCTGATGCTGTACCCAAGAAAGATACACAAAGTAGAATGAAGAAAAGCCCTTTTATCCTCAAGGCATGGAGGGCAAAAAACAACCAACCTTACTTTCCCTGAAAACAAAACAAAAACTGAAGAAAACAAAGGCAAAAATAACTCAAACATGTATTGAAATCAGCATTACAGACTGCATGTTAAACATGCTCAGGAAAACGTACAGTGAGAACTCATACTGTATATAGAGTATGTTTCATCAGCCCTACAGCATTTCTGTTCCACCCAAAGGGTGTTAACATGCCCTGGCTGGGATTCAGACGTTACACATCAAAACAGACTCTTTGGTTTCCATGTAGAGCTTATTTTCTCTCAGCAGCAAAGACAGGAGTTGTTATTTTGCAGTGATCTAAGGCCTCTTTAAAGTTAGCCCTTGGATTTGTAGACTAGAAGTTCACTGAAGAAAAGGCATCTTATTTTAATACAATAAACTCAGAAGGCTGCTCTCTTTTTTTTTTCTAGACTTAGCCATAATGAAGCAAGGCTTCAGCCTCTCAATACCCACAATGACATTTCCCTTGCGCTGGCTCCTGTGTTGAACACTATCATGACACTTGAAGAACACAATGTCTGTGGCTGAGCACATTCACTTCTCTGGCATTGCAGCAACCTACATCAGCTGGAAATGTGGGCCAGGCTTTCAACAGATTGCTAAAGATCATCTCTGCAGTATCCTTGCCACGATGATCATCTGCACACACATCGATGTCTGCAAGTCTGGTGACAATACAAAATGATTGCTTTAGTTTCAGCTTTAAAAGAATACTTTGTTTCCTGGGGGTTTCTTTCATTTGTTTCTCAGGGAGTGAAGATGGGAGACACCAGATTCTGGCGGCATCAGGATGACAACACATCTGTTCAAGAGACAGTCTACAGCATGTAACTACAGAAGACCTTTCTTGCCACCTCCTCCAAGAGTTTCAAAAGCAGCCATAAACTGATTATTAATAATCCGTCCAACACCTGATTTGTTTTCTTCTTCAGGTTTGTGTTACATCTGATGACTAACTATAATTTGTCCTCAGTATCTGGGATTTCTAAATATTTTTCTCTCAAACGCTGCCTAGAAGAGAGGTGGTGACTTTCCTGTACCTCACTCAGACAAGTCTGGGAGGGGCTTGTTTACAACAAGAGATTTGCTGGCATGGTTGTCACAGAGTAATTAATTCCTTGCATTGAGAGGCAGTTATCATCAAAATAATCAATTTTATTCCGGAATTAAGCGCTCCCATGCGCATCCACTCCTGAATACCCACACGTAATTGCTGCTGCTTAGCTGTTTCAGTTGGAATCCACGGAAGCCAAACTCTGTGTGTTCTTTAAAGCTGCCAGGAAAACTCAGCATTTGACACCTGATACGTACAGAATTTTCCAACCTGGTGAAAACTAGAAGGCTATTAAAGCTCAAACAATTATAAAGAATCACTTCACTGATGCATGGTTCTGTTAGACCACTGCATTCTCATGAGCTCCGACCAGGTTTACAGGAGACATCCCTAAAACTTTTAACAAGCACTTTTACTACGTGGGTCCCACTGAAAGCAGTGGAAAATTACGCATGTGCATACCTGCAAGATCAGGATCTTATAAACTGTGAGAGTACCTTTTAAAGCCTTCGAAGTCTTCATCTCAGTGTCCTGCCTAACATTCCTTTGCCCAAGTACAGGATGAGTGTTTTACAGGGTGCTTGCTATATATTAGAAATGAGCCATTGTAAAAGAAAAGTGCTTAATCTCATTGTTCCCACACTGATGGCTTGTGAGGCTCAGACAGGATTGCAAGAAGACAATGACATTTTAGAGGCACTCAGGGATGCATAAAAAAATTATTCCAGATAGCAAACACTGAGAAATTTGTTCAAGGAAGAGTTTTCACATTCACCGGCCATGACCTGCACCTGATGTAATCCACCTTGCTTGGATTTGGCTTGTTTCTCACAGCTACCTTTGTTTGTATAACATACTGTTCTGCAACACACAGCAAGAACTATTTGTACACTACACTGAAGTGCGATTTCATATTTGCTTAAAGCTTTCATTTTATTGTCTGGGCAAGAGCAGTTTCTATCACGGAAGTTAATAGCTAACCCACAACTACACCTTTGCAACCCAAACTTCTAATGGCTAGCACAGCACCCAGATCCGGCAGCAAAAGACATAAACTACCTCTGCCTAACCTCACCAAGAAGCAGACCCAGCCCTTTCAGCAAAGCAATTTCTCCTTTACTTCTAAGAAAAGGTATTCAAGAAAAGTATACACTAGTTCAGATTTGTAAAAAACACTCTCATGCATACTTAGACCCTTTCTTTATAGACAGATCACAGCAGGCAGAGACTTGGGGGCTGGGATCCTCTGAATCACCCACACTGTGAGCTGGAAACATGTCTGTCACATGAACTTATTTACAGTTACAAAAATAGTACCATGAAAGAAGCAGATGTGTTGAGCACAAAAAATAAATTGATTTAGTTATTACAGAGATATTGCTTGATACTGGAGACATGGACACATATTTGAAAGTCTTGCATTTAAAGTGTACCAAGTATTAAATGCTTGTACTTATGCTGGTCGAAATGATATGATCTAATGCTCCTTTTTCTAAAAATGCTACTCTTTCCTCTGCCACAGGACATAGAGGATATGAATAGTTAATAGGATTGGTTACAAAATGTGCTTTTAATTTAAAGGTTTTGTGTTGACCACAGACTAACAGCAATTAGACAGCCTGACTTTGTGATCTGCAGCAGCTATTTCTATCTCGGAAGTTTCCTAAAATACTACTGAGCTAGAGTGAGACAACTCAACTCATCTTCATTTCTCATCTAAGCTGCATAAACATTATTAAACTAAACAAAGCTAGACTTCCTTGGCTTCCCTCATCAGTCTCAAATCTCCAGAAATGTTCTGGCATCCAAAGAATTTAGTTTTTATATGCCTGAGTGCAATGTGTTCAAATGTGTGAGAATTAGACCTCTGGAATTAGTCTTTCATTTCACCCCAGTACAGCTTTAGCAGAGCAGAGATTGTCCAAGCTTCTTGTCAACACCCACACTTTTTTTCAATACAGCCCTAGAGCATGCATCTCTAAATAGGAGAAAGACATTCATTTGAGATTACACAGCCATCCAGTGTTTGGCCATCTTTTGACTAATTCACCAGATAGTTCTCAAGGTCACAAAGTACATTCTAGCTGTTGACTGATCTGTGGAAATTGAGTGAAACCATTCAGTCATTTCATGCCATCAGCAAAGCTGCTACCAGATTACATCTTTTGGTTACTGTTGATCTGCCCCAGATCTAAGTAGATGACCCCAAAGGTGGGATGCAAAAAAAAGCCCACCATGCATTTTATACCCGATCCTGTTAACAACTCAAATCTCAACATGACTAAAGCTCAAGTGCCCTGGCCAGCTGAATGACTGCCTCCCTTTCATCATCCTGGATGTCACCACTTCCACTGTACTTTGTGTTCGTGTTTGCCACAGCATTTCAAAACATCAGTTCTGTGACTGAAGAATATGCCACTTCCCATATTGCAGGGCCATTGCTCAAACCTCTGGCTGTAAAAAGTGGTACCTGGATAACCCAGGAGTGCAGCCCCTACCCTCTGTTGTGTAGTTTGCTAAGGGAGTGCTGCCATGCAGCAGGCAAATTTAGATGACAGATTAAATAAATGGTAAAACTGAACTAATTTTTCAAGTTCAGCTGTCATGCTTCTTTCCTCTGTGTTTATTCTTTCATTTTTGCCAACTGGGAAATGAAAACCAACGGAGTCGGTTTCACTTTTGTTTATATTTGGTTTCAATTTTATCCTCAAGTTTTGCTTTCATCTTTTTCATGTAACACTGTTGGGATTTCAAATGCTGCAGGCAAGCTTTCAGTAATTTAAAAACATTACTCTCCTATCCCGCCTGTTTTCCTATTGCAGAATTATTTTTATTTTAGATAAACTTTTTAAGATGCTGTCACAATTTTGGAACGTGTTTTGGGGTGGGGCTGTTTAGTTTTGATGTTACGGATTTATATGCCTCATCCAATAAATTCCGTATTTCAGTATTTTCCACTTGATTCGTGTCTCAGTTGCATATGAAGTCCATTTACAGGATTCAACAAAACACCTTAAAAGAGCAGCCAGTACACCAAATGCACAAAAGCCCACATTACGCATCAAATGTGTTATACATATATGCCTGAAATGCACATAAAGAGCTAAACTTATTGCTACCTTAATTTATTAAACAACAAAGGCATTATCTTGCTTAGATGAAGCTGTAAGAGGCTTGCCTGGAATGCTGTCAAGCAATATTCAATATCAACAGAAATAGTACAGTACAGGCTTTGTCTTCCGTGCCCTTATCAGGCCCTTCAAGTTGCATATATCCCTCCATACATATCAGAAAGCAGAACTTAACCACAGGTCACACTTTTCAAAACCAAATGCATAAGCAACCCTTCCTTCTTTTGTGCTGTAATAATGTTAAGTATCTAAGTCTTTAAAAATAATTTTACAGCAAAAGGGAAATGGTTAGACAACATCCAGTGTCACATGCAGTTCAAAACAAAGGACAAATTTAAACAGTTTTGATGCACCTTAACGCCATTCCTAACACCAGAAATATGCTGGGAGCTACAAATCAAGCCTATAAAGGTTAGCTGAAAAACCATCAAACAGCAATCTGCCCTACTCTTTAATAGACAGGATTTAAAAGTTATTACTTCCAAGCTTATCTTGAAAGATAGCAACCTATATAGCAACAACTGAATGTTAAAATAACTTAAGAGTTAAAATTTAAATTCTGCACCTGGGGTGAAACAACATGCCACATGCAGGCAGATTTGCTCCTGGATGTGTGTCCAAGCTGCAACAAGATAAAATGTTTGCCTTGTCCTAAAGACTGCTGTACTTGATTTAATGCAGTCTGCTCCCAAGCAAACAAAGGGGTCAGAAGATTTCCAGCATACAGAAAGCTGG
>WEIT01015631.1:48081-77808 GCA_013389985.1 Dryoscopus gambensis | reverse complement strand
ACAACGCGGGGCTCCGCCGCCGCCCCCCTGCCCGCCACCGGCTCTCGCTGATCCCTGGCCTCCCGCAACACGCGCTGGTCCCGCAGGGCTGCACCGAGAGCTGGAGCCAGCCCTGGCGAGAGAGGAGCGAAGGAAAACTGCTCTGGGACGAACAAACCCAGGGCTCAAAGCAGGTTTTCCCGGAGACCAGAGAGGAATCCCTGCCGCTCATCTCGACCAGCAGCGACCGAATCGCTCCCTGCATCTCTAGCCTCTCTTGCTGAGGTGGGAGTCTTGGTTTCGGTCTGGTACACGCTCATGCTAGGGCTGTCATTGCCTTTGGAAAAGGACAATGTCGTAGTTCCACAACGAGGACAATTACAGATCAGATCGCTTTGAACCCAGCGAGGCTCAAGCAGCTGGCTTACTTGAAGAGAGAGCTCTTGGATTTCAACAGATTTTACAAACTGCTGTTAGTTATGAAGTCAGTGTAGAGACCAAAGCTTTCGACAGGATTTTGATAATCCCGATTCAAACTACAGTAAATAAAACTGACTGAGGAGAGGTTGTAATTCGCCATTCCTAGCCTTAGCCGTAAATGATAAAGGAAAAGAGCACTTGGAGGCTGGAGGAGATATGAAATGTAGTGATTTCAAAAGGCTGTATATGGAGACAGACAGGTGTATGCCTGTCTCTCACATGCACACGTATCTTTACATGTGCTGTATGCACATACACACGTGTATTGAGGCAGGCAAGCGGTGCAGCTCCCTGCGTGGGTACACGATGCAGAGCTGGCAGTGGTGGGAGAAGTGCCGGGACACGGGGGATGTGCAGGGAGTAGCACAGGGGCGTGGTTAAGGAGCTGTGTGCTCTCCAGCTGTAGAGCAAATGGAGAGGGAGGTGTTCTGCAGGTGCTGTGTGCTCTGAGGACTGTCTGTGGCAGCGTCCCTGGACATGCAGAGGAGCTAGCAATGGGATACGGAGTCCACCCTTGTGGGTGATGAGATCTCCTGTTTTGAAAAGGTGTTCCTTGCACTGAGAACATCATCACAAAATAATTTCGGTTGGCAGAGACCCATGGATGTCAGCAATCTACCATCTCCCAAAAAAACCACCGCAGCCTAGAAGGTGGCTGTGGTCCACATGTGCACCAGTGAAGCAGGAAGGGTCAAGGAAGAGGTTTGGGAAGCAAGGCATAGGGTGCCAGGTAGGACAGTAAAATCAAGCATCTCCTTCTAAACTTCTCTAGAAACATTCCCAGCAGTAAGGAGAGGTCCATGCTGATGTGGAGGGACACAGGTTCCTAGAGCAGCTGCACAAGAGAATCAAGGAAGGTCCTACTCACATGGCTGATACTCCAAGATACTTCCAGAAGAGACTGGTTTCCATGAAGCCACAGTGGAATGAGAATGAGGGACATGGGACACCTGGCTTTGAATTGGCATGCTGGCTGAATAGAAGTGCAGGGAAAGGAAATAATCAGCAAGACATGGCAGTGACAGGCCACAGCTTGTATAGGAGGGTCAGAGTAGGCTGTGGCTATAGGGAAAGGGGCTATGAACTCCATGACAAAAGAAGCAGCAAAATCAGCAAACTCCAGCAACTAAAGCCAAATTTTCATAGACTTAAGGTCTAACTAGGATAACAGTAGGGTGTTAATGCCCTCTGACCAGGTTGGAGATGTTTACTATGGCCAGGCTTGGTTAGAGAGCAGTAAACTGATTGAAAGTGAGAAATTACTAACCAACTTGTTCCTACTCAGAAATAAGATCTAACAGTTGTAATAACACATGGAAGAATTGGTTCAGCACTCAGAAACTGTCCCAAAGCTGGTGGAAGATGGCAGAATAAAACACAAAGAACAGAATGGGGAGGGCTGCAACATGCCTCCCGACGATTGCCCTGGCCCATGTGTAACAGAAATGGCAAAGATCCAGAGAAGAGCAACAAACATAAAGAAAAATATGGAGCCACTCTGATGTTAGAGTGATTCAAGGATTTAAGTGACCAAGATTATATACGATGGAGAAGTGATAAACAGCAGAAAACAATCAGACCAGACAGAATAGACAACCATGAGTAGAGAGGAGCAGGGGTGGATTATTTGCTTTCTTTTCTAATATAAGAACTAGAGAGCATCAAGTGAAACTAGCAGGTGGCCAATTCAAAGCAAACAGAAGGAGGTGGATCTTCGTGCAGCAGGTAATTAAACAGTATACTGGACATCCTCCTTTGAGATGCTAATAGTTCACAGGGGATCCCAAAAAAGCACCTGTACACATTTACAGAAAAAAAAAACCTCATGAGTTCTATTAAATGTAAAGGCACCAACTCTACCTCAAGCACCCCCAAAGCCACAAAGTTCTAGGGACTAGAAGCTCTTTGGCATCCTTCAAAAAGTCCTGACTAGAAATGCCTGCAAATGGTTCAGGGCAGGAATGCTACTCCAACACTTCCCTCCGAGCAAAGAGTAGAGCAACGTGGGCTGGCTTCTGCAATACTCAGTAGCTGTTATTGTTTCTAGTGTGTGCTTTTAATTTGCAGAATGAGCTGGCTGTGATAAATACTGTAGTTCATGTATCAGGAAATATTGTGTAGCAAAAAATAATTTAACGTCTCACTCAGAGGACACTGTTCACAAAGTGGCACTGCCATGAGTTACATTAGCTGGTTTTGGTTTAAGAAAAGTTGGCTTCCCTGAGAAACACTAGCCAAGCCATTGGGCAGAATTTGCAGCTCGCTCTTGCCATTTCTTCCTGCCACCTTCACCTGATCCCAGTGGAGCACATTCAAGGATCTTGATGCATTCTGCACATTGACAAAGGTCTTTCCCTCCACATCTCCTAGCACCACAAAATAAGGAGTTATACCAGAAGTTAAATCTTCTGTTGTAATTTCTTTTTTTAATGCTGAAAGGTAATGGGAATGGGCAGCTTTTGTTCTTGAAACTTAACTTTCAGCGGTGACTCATTCCATCCAAAAAGAGACTTTACCTCTCATGACTGCTCTTTCAGTAAGACCTGACAGCTTTAAAATCAGAAAATTTAACCCAGAAGCATCATGTATCCACAACTTTTCCTCTGCAGAACTGCCAAAGTTTGCAACTTACTCTTTTAATCACCTTCCCTAGGAATCCGGGTACTGGAATCAGTTGTTTCCATTAGCATCCTGCCTTTCCTTCACAAATGAGTCACTTTTCTGGCCTGGAGTTAATTTCTGTGAGAAAAAAAACCCTTCAAACTGGGAATCCCTTAAGTTCCAGAAGGTAAATAAGTATGCCAGCCATCTTTTTTTCTTTTTTTTAAAGTTTAGTAATATTTTTGAAAAGCTTAATAATATTTATGATATCTTCCCTTTCTGCTGCTTTTATTGTGGGTTTTTACCCTGTCTTTATGTGGAGCTGACTATACCATCATTTTGGTTCTTAAAATCACTGTCACAGGCATTTGGACTATTCATATGTAGAATTGGAGTAGCTGAATTTTCTCATGGAGCTGGGACTCAAGCTTACCTACTCACCTACAGCTGACCTATTTATTTTTCTGATACATTGAAGTAGGAAAGCTAATTTATATTACAGGCCAGTATCAAGAAAATAAATCAATTGCAAGAGTCTTATAATTCTTACTTCAATATTATTACCCACATCTTCCTGGGTGCCAACACCCATTTTGAAACATAATGAACAGTTATATTTATTTTCAGTTTTAATTTGTTATGTGAAAAACATTCTGATGCTGATGTAATCTTTAGCACTGATATTTTTAGATACTGGATATTAATGACACCTTTCTTATTAAAAAGGCGAAAAACAGACAAACAAAAAACCTGCGGGATTTTTAGAGCTAAGAATTTAAAGTGTTTGCATATTACTGTAACACAAATAATCACCCAAAGTATAATGGAAAAGTGTTGATTAACCTTTTAAGAAGTTCTAATTATTTGTCCTCTGAAATCAGTTTTATTTGCTGGAGCGTTGTTTGTTTGGGGGTTTTTTGTTTCATTTACTTTGTGTGTATACTGTCGTGAATAAAAGGACTGTCTGGGCTTTGGTGTTTCTGCAGTGTTCTAGAAGTATTCATGCTTATGTTAACATTCATAGAAACTTAAGCTTGTTGCTAGAACCCTGGAGATACAGCTGGGTCTCTTCTTCCTTACCCAACCTCTGGAGGGAAAAAAAATTAACTCACTTAAGTCCCAATTGAGCAAAGAGGCCTTTTAATAAAAGAATATGAGCAATTCCTGTCGAGTTCAGGGAGAGCCTTCATGCGTCTGAAGTTAATGTGCCCACAGGATCGTGGATGGGGAGAGCCTCCCACCCCTCCTTCTTTGCCTTCATTTAGTCCAGGTTCCTTAACTCAAACTTCTTGTGGTCTTTCCCCCTTCTTTCTCCCACTCTAAAGGCTGCAGGGTAGTGTGTAGCTTGCTCAGACTGCTCCTATAGGATTCAGGCCCCTGCCCGTTCCCGGCAGGGCGCAGCCGTGTCACCGCCAGTGACAGAAGCCCGTCTGAGGCCCTCCTGGCCAGCTGCAGCAGGGAGCCCTGGCCAGCAGCAGGGCTGAGTGTCGGCAGCACCCCCCCAGGGCTATTCACGCAGCACAAAGAGGGAATTTCCTGAACGTGCTTCAGAGCAAATCCATCCATGGGATATTTCCTTTGGTTTTGATTGGGCTGTGCCAGCAGGAACACCTACCCATGAGAGGCTTAACAGGGTGTCTAAATTAGTGAGTACTTCTCAGCTCTCGTATTCCAGCTGTGCTGTTCTCCTGATTGCTAAGAAATGAGATAGTGGGAGTGTTGCTTTGTTTTTATTGGTAATAATTGAAGTAATAATTACAGAAAACTGTTCCAGATGGAAAAATCTATCTGCTCAGACCAGATCTCTAAAAAGTACCTTCTCTAATAAAACTTTTCCGTTGCAATTCAAAGCCTCTTACACTTTCAGGAAAGCCAATTGTCTTCACAAAGGTGTGGCTGCAAGCCAGACCAATATGACTGGGAAGGTATAACCATTTCTTAGTAGAATAGATGTCTGTCAGAGGTTATTATTTTGTCTCTTGGCTCTTTCTGACTGAATTTGCTAAAGGCTGGATAAAGTCACAGCTTTGTGAAGCTGCTGCAGGAGGACAGGTAGGTGGGAAGAGCCTGTCTCCTGAGTCCCAACTAAATACATGACACAGAAGAACACTACTGAAGACTCTAGTGCCTGTTCATGTTACTTGTCACTGCTTTTATTTGGCTGCAGTACTTCAGCCCATCGCTCTGCCAGCTCAGCTCTACACAATTCATTTTATTTACTGGGAGAGAAGAAAGGGAACCAGGAATTCGCTTAACAGCATTCTGAGACGGTTTTCGTTACTCACATCTCTTGGCCCCCACAGCAAAATTTAGGGAAGGAAGAAGTCCTTTAAAAACATGTACAGCATCTTGACATTTCAGGACTGGAGTGGAGTTTGGCAGAGAAAGCCTGGATGGGAGCCAGGCTGCTTCAGCAGATCATACCTGAAAATGAGCCTGCTTAGCCCTGCTTTAACTGAGTGTTTCGCTGCAGTGGAAGCTTTTATGG
This sequence comes from Dryoscopus gambensis, assembly GCA_013389985.1. NCBI lineage: Eukaryota > Metazoa > Chordata > Aves > Passeriformes > Malaconotidae > Dryoscopus > Dryoscopus gambensis. Next base: position 72,260 of record WEIT01015631.1, on the reverse strand, counting down.
CGATTTTCCCAGTGAAACTGACGTAGAATATAAAGGTAAGTGATATGTTGCCATTTGGCTTGACAAAGCAGAATGAATGTTTCTTCAGGATAATAATCAGATATTAAGAGCTTTGCTTCATATCATGTGTAAACACATGCTTTGATTTATTAATTCCAAACTTATTTATTGTTAAAAACAGCTCAGTTCTCTTTGTTGAGGGGAAAGACACTTTTCTCTTTCCACCTTCCTGTTTGTAGTGGATTTTCCCAGAAAAAGAAGACTTTCCAGAGATATTTAATGTTGTGCAGAAATGTTAACCAGGCACATTCCCCCATCAAGCACTCCCTGAAGCAGATGATACTCTTCATTAAATCCTGTCATGGTCCCATGGCTTTGTGGGGAGAAAGGTTCCATCCCATAATAGCGGTGTTTTCTTCCCCTCCAAAACTGGAGGAGAGGAGGACAGAGGGAGCCAACCCACCCATGGGACTTTACCCAGACTGCCCTGGGCATCCCCTGACAGATGTGCCCACATGGACAAACCAGTATCCCAGCTCCCATCCCCACTTCTCATGGCCCATGCCAGTGCACCCCTTTTCTGGGCAATGGGGACCATCAGGGACCACTGCCCACGTCAGGAGGAGAGGCAGAAGGTGCTGGGACGTGGCCACCTCGCTGACCTCTCAGTGGCGAAGGTACCAATAAGGGGGATCCTCCTGCTGACAAAACAGGAAATTCTCTGTGTGCCCCCCAGCTTGTCTGACCCTGCAGCAGCCTCTTACGCTACACGTTTGGGAGCCTATTTAAATATAGCTCCAGCCTTTCCTCCTTGCTGCACTCCCCAGCTCACACTGCAACACCACCCAACATGACCACAAAAAGAGAGAGGGACCCAATTATAAACAGTTAATTTAAGGCTTTTCAATCTGAAGTTATAATGGTCACTACAAGTTGCAAATCTGTTTCCAACTCACCACCCTCTTTAAAGCTTTGGTTCTTTCACCTTTCCTAATCAGTGTTTAATTATTAACGAAAGAGTAATTTTTGGATAACAAGTCCTGTCTGCTGACTACCTTAATGTATGTGGCCTGGCAACACTGATCTCCAGAGTGCTTCTCCATAACCTCTGCACATCCAACTGACCATCCTCTCAAAGCATCTTCTGGATGCACTGGACTAGCTGAAGCTGAGCTCCTCTGCTGCACCTTCCATGCTAGCTTGTCAAGTCCAGCAAGTTAATTTTCTGAAAGGCAGCAGTTGGCCCTGCTGAGCTGTTTCTGGAGTGCAGCTTGTCCATGACTCATCTCTCCTGCAGCCCATCTCGCTGCACTTCTTTTTTGACAAATCATTTCTGCCCCTCTGGCCGTTGCCCTGCTCTCATGTTTGCTAAGCCCACGTAACTGAGGCTTTCAGAAGCGAGTGGATAATCAGTGTCAGGGTCTGAACAAGAAACCTTTCATGGCATAGTAAAAGCTGACATCAATTTTAAGTCATCTGTTCCCAGAATCTTCCATTGCTACTGGGATCTTGATAGGGTTATTGGGGTGTTATGTGGCATATTTTTGAGGAAACTGCCTTGAGTTCTTCAGAGGACTGCTGTATTGCAGCTGGAAAGATACTGAGGTGGTATCTGAGTGCAAGGGATCTCAAAACCCTGGACAGGGTTGCTTTATCACTTTAAAAGAAAGAGGTCGTGGGAGGGGAAGGGAGGAGGAAAGCTCTTGGCTATTAATAGAGAACATGAGTAGGAGCTTTATTTTGAATGGCTTCTTTAATTAGTGACATGCAATGCAGAAGCGTGGCTCGTGATGCACCCTACCTGCTGACTTCCCAAGCGCAGATCAGAGAGAGGCAGACAGATAAAAGACCATTGCTGTGCAGGGGAGTTTTGAATAGGCCGAGCTAAAATGCCCAAATTAAAAAATAACCAGGAGATCAATCAACCTTGATCTTCAGAGGGACTGTCTCTTAAGGTAGGCTAGTGGAGTCAGTGCCAGCTCAGACTCAGAAAATTTAAGTTACCTTCCCAGTCTTACCTGCCTGCTGTGAGGTTTCCTCATTACTCTTACTTCTCTCAGACTTTGTCTTTTATGTCCATGTGGATGATAAGTTCCCAGAGATAACAGCTGTCTCTTCTTACTCAGTGTTACAGTGTCTGGTACAAATGTGTCTCTCTGTCTCAGGAACCTTGCTCCCGTATAGTGCTACAAGAAATAATAGTGCTTTCTATGGTAGTTCTCCAGTAGCACAATTAGTTTGTGCTTGTGTTTTTAGTATTTCAAATAAGCAACAATCAGAAGCAAGAATTCAGGCAATTTAAAGCTAGGAGAAGGCTTGCTTCCTTAGCTCTGTAAGTCATGGCATGACACCTGGACCCATGAACCCAACTGGATTTCAGCAATACATTACAATAGTGGGACTATTGTGAAAAACTCAAGTCAGGTGCCTGTGGTTACTATTTGCACCTTGCTTTCAGTAATTACATGTGGGGTAGCAAATCCTCCTTCTAATGAAAGGAGTACTCCACAGGTATGCATGTTATGATGCTTATAAGCAGTAACCAACCCTGCAGGAAAGTTTTAGTATGCAGATACCAAAAGCAGAGGCAAGAGTAAACAGCTACCAGGGTGAGGCAGAGTTCCTTCTTTCACAGTGAAGTAGTTCTGTGGGAATGCTGACTCACCTGTTCCCTGTATAATAGAGGTGGAGAAAAAGCAATTATGTATAATTTCACTGCATTTGTTTTCGTCCTGCACTGCCATTTCACTTGTGGAGTGGATCTGGCTGAAGAGTTAAGAGTTCTCTGTGTGGGAAAGCCTTATAACATTATACCTTGGGCTAGGTATGTAAAAGTCTGATAAGCAGGTGTTAATAGTTCCCAATCAGCTTCAAAGAAAGGGTAGTGTTTCATTGCTTGGTAAGCCAAAACTTAATGCACATAAACCTGTTGTAAATAGTTTGTGGAGCAGTTGCAGAAAATATTACACAAGAGCTGTTAGCAGATATGCTGGTAATGTTTGTGCAGGCTTCCCCACTCTTTTCTGACTGAACTGTGTATTTAAGGTTTTCATCACATTCTCTTCTCTCTCTTCCCAACCTGGGGAATCTTGTTCCTTAAGAAGAACATTTCAGCTCATCTGCAAGTACTTGCTTGTCTGCTGGTGCTGGTCCACGACCAGTCATCCAAAGCAGTGTTACTTTTAGCACCTGGCACTCTCAGCAGCAGCATTTCACTTCACCAGTTGAGAAGGTGCAGCCTGTCCAGTCAGTGACTTCTCTCCTTTGGCCAGAGCCAAATACCACTGCATTAAATGGTTTCGTGTGCAAAAGGGAGCAGACATGGATGATAGCTCTGAGAAGAGCTTCATTGCGTGGCCTATCATCACATCTGATTGCTCATGTACTTCAGCTATAGTATTGCTTTCCTGTCTCTCAGCTTGACAGCACAGCTAAGTTGTAATACCAACCCAAACGGATCCAGATACACTATTGCTTTTCCTCCTAAAGTCACAGAGTCTGGATTCATAGAATCAGTAGAATGGCTTGGGTTGGAAGGTACCTTAAAGATCCCCTACTTCCAACACCCTTGCCATTGGTGGCAACACCTTTCATTAGACTAGATTGCTCAGAGCCCTATCCAGTCTGGCCTTGAGCACTTCCAGGTATGGAGCATCCACAACTGCTCAGAGCAACCTGTTCCAGTGCCTCACCATCCCTCACTGTAAAGAATTTCTTCATATCATCTAATCTAAATCAACTCTCTTTCAGTTTGAAGCCGTTCCCTCTTGTCCTGTCATTACATGTCCTTGTAAAAAGTTTCTCTCCATCTGTCCTGTAGGTACCCTTTGGGTACTGGAAGGCCTCAGTTAGGTCACCCCAAAGAACAACTCCAATTCTCTCAGCCTCTCCTCAAAGGAGAAGTGCTCTATCCCTCTAAACATCCTGGTGGCCCTCCTATAGATTCACTTCTATAGATTCACTCCAACAGGTTCATGTCCTTCCTGTGCTGAAGACCCCAGAGCTGGGCTCAATACTCCATGTGGGGTCTCACCAGAGTGGACTAGAGGAGCAGACTCACGTCCCCTGACCTGCTGGCCGCGCCGCTTCTGATGCAGTAGTTCTGGTAGTCCTGATGAGCTGAAGACATGAGGAAGGTAAAAAAGACAGGTTGCTCAAAATGCCCCTTTGTCCCCCTTTGTTAGTGGTTCTGGTGAAAACATGGCCTCTCTCTAAAAGCCCAGTGCTGTAAGGTTGCTCTTCAGATCCTCATCTCCCGCTTTGTGCCAGAACTTCAATGCTGTTGCTTGCACACTAAGGCTGGTTATTTTACTAACTTGAAGGAAATGCCTAAAGGACAAAACCCACGAGGCATGGAGGGCTCACTGTGTGTCCATTATCACAGGACTGCTGTCCACTCTGCCTTTGTTATTCCATGTTTGTGGAAAACTGGGAATAGTGAATGCACCGCCCCTAGCCCACCTGACCCAAAATGGTTGTCTTGATTTTACCAGGCCAAAGCCAGCTAATCCCTGCTGCAAGTTAAACTTTTGTAAGAGAGCAGGGCTTGATGTGCTGTCAGGTACCACAGCAGTCAGTGGGGGCAGGCAGGTAAGACCTCAGGTAAGGCCCCTACTCGCTACCCAACACCATGCCAGTGAGGCTGGCAGGGCTGCCTGTGCCCTAAAACATCTTTGCTCCCATCCCCCCCAACGCCCGTTCAGGATCTCACTTTATCTCATTAGATCCGAGTTTCAGTTTTCCAATTTCCCAACCAAAATCCCCAGGAGACCTCAGCAAGCTGAGTTGCAGAGTTTGGCTGTGGCTGTGCCACTGTCTCCCATATACGCCTCTGGGATGTGGAGCAAAAGCAGCCTGGAAATGGGCGGCACCTGCAATGCTGTTGACTTATGCCTGCAATCAGTGTTCGGAGTGTTTTGCAATATTTTTCAAGATGGCAAAACAAATGATCCTCTGTTTTAGAAAGGAGGTAAATGGTGAACTCCACTACAGATACCTTATCTCTTGCAGTTATGGAGAGATCAGGACACAGTTGAAAAAAGAAGCCTGAGGGAGAGGAAGCTTGCCTCTGTATTTTTACACTTTTTCAGCTCTTATCTTTGGGTTGCAGAGGTTCATGGCATTTTGCTCCAATCTTTTGCGGGGCCCTTGCACAGAAATATCTCGTTGCTCAGTGCCACATCTACACTTACGTCCACACTGGAATCTCATTTCCCAGCTTAAGTGTGATACCACCATGGTTTTTTTCGCTTACTGCCATGATTCAACTGCAGGTGTCCCAACAAGGCTTAGGGCTCAAATCCAGAGTAAGGCCAATGAGTGAACTGGCTCCCACTGAATCTCCCCAAAGCTTCATACTTGCAACCTGAATGCAAGACAATGGCAAGTTTAGTGGGGTTATTATCAGTCCTGTGAGATGTAGATTCTTTTTAAATCATCTCTGTCATTAAAATGAAGGAATTCTAGAAGGTCATGATGTCTTTGCACTGCTTTCATTCTGCTCAGCTGCACACAGGTTTCAACACCCTGCTAATCTCTGGGGCACTGTAGATGCCCATGATGATCACCCACAAGATCAAGAACAAATCACCCACAGCAGCTGTCACTCACCTTCTTCCCAGTGAAGTAACATGTACAGGAGTCATTTGCCACAGCCATAGGCACCCAAAAAGCCCTGATGAGAGCTCACCCCTTCATATGTGTGGCATGAAAGGAACATAAACAGGAAGCATAAAGCCACAGGAAATTCGACAACTGAAGTTTCTCTGTTCATAGGGTTTGGGGTTTTTCTAGTTCTATTGCTATATCTTATGTGGGTAAAGAGTGTTTGCTTTCTCACTCTGTTTAGGTAAGAAATATATCCAAAGTATTATCTCTTTAGGTTATGGATTGCTTTTTGTTCTGCCTCCCGTAGTGTAACACCAAGTTCTAAAAATTCACACCAAGGGATGCTGAAATACAGCCATAGGGACACAGCTTCAGCCAGAACTTGGGAAGACTGTGTCAATGGGAATATTGTATTGATTTAAATGGGTCTGTAGAGCTTGTCGCCTGTGAATGTTGCTGCTGTCACTTGCGCAGGCACTCAGGTGTTGGTAGTAAGACAGCCTTCAGTTGCAGTATGTGTTTCAGTCACTAGGACAAGGCTCGTAACTACTATTTTGTTTTGAAGTAAAGGTGAGAAAGTAATGTGCTTTTTAGTGTCCCTCAGAGCACTCTTTTCAATCCTTTACAACACTTCTTTGTCTGCTTCTCTCAGCAAAATTCTCCCATCTATGAATTTCAGAGATGAGCTTGTTTTCTCCCAAATACTCCAACTCTCAGCAGTGAATGAGGAACACTCCAAACTTATCTCCTCCTTTTGTCCTGACTCACTCCTCCTCAGGGATTTCTTCATTCACAGACACAAACTCCACTCCATCCTCTGTGCTGCTGATCCATTATCCTGTCAAACTGAAAACCAGGTTGAACTCAGAGGCAGGACAGAGTGAAACCTGGACCTTCCAGGTCAGTCCGTCCTGAATAATCTCTCTCTCTACAGGTCTGCCTGCACTGTGAGCTGGCAGGGAAACAGCACAGGGAGACCTCAGCACCTTTCCAAACGTGGAAGCAGCCTGCGATGAACACCAGCAGAGCTCACTTTACCCTACATGCTTGCCTGCAGAGGATCCGTGACCCGGCGTTTGCAGGGCATCCTCACAGCTACCACTCTTGCTCAAGAGCTCCACATCTTGGCTGCCGCCAGTGCTTTGCTGGGCCTTCCACAGGTGGTTTTCCCACGGACAGCTTCCTGGAGGTGGCTGTAATGGTGGTTTTCCCAGCCCACCACTGGTCATCGCTCTATTCCTCTCGCATCTCTCTGCTGCTTCACCGTTCTCTTCCGAACACAGTTTTTTGACATAGCCTGCTTGCCTGTTTTCAAGGCTTTTCCTGGACCCTATGCCCACCAAAGCCATCCTTGCCCCACTGCCCAGCAAGTGCTCCTTCACTTTCTTCTCAGCTGCCACCCCATTTGAATGATACTCTAGAGCAGAATCCTGCACAGCTTCTGCCATCTCTCCAATTACTCCTTGAAATTCTTCCGTACTAACTTTAGAAAAACCCACAGCAGTTCTCTTTCTGCACTGCCTGGCATAATTGCCTTGCCTCCTTTTCTGCCCCACTGGTGCTGTCTGCTGTTTCCTTTGGTTGTGAAGTCACAGAATCACAGAATCATTTAGGTTGGAACAGACATTTAAGATCATCAAGTCCAATTCTTGACTGAATACCATCTTATCAACTAGATCACAGCACCAAGCACCATGTCCAGTCTTTTCTTGAACACCTCCAGGAATGATGACCCCAAAGTCTTTGAGGCTGTAAAGTTTGGGCCTTTCCAGGGAGCTTTCCTGGAGCTTTCCTCAACTCTCTGAGGCAGCACAGGTCTGGCAGCAACTACTGCTCAAACTCGTGGCTGATAGAATCAGCTGTTCCTGGGTACATTTTGTGCCCGTCTCACAGTGCTGGGCATGACTCTTAGCTACAGCAGGTGCCTCAAGCTGCTGGGTCACCCACAGCTTGCACTTCTCCTTCCCTGCCTCCTTTTCCCTCTGTTTCTGCCATGCTCCATTAAATGCTGCTGCCTGAACACAATTAGCATTGATGGGTTACCTGGAGGTTTTTACTTCTGATATTTAGGTCATGCCCTTGCTTTTGGGTTTTGCTGGTTTAGTCTTCTTCATTGCAGGTTATTGTTGTGTTTTAGCTCTAAGGCAAGCCCAGCCCCTGCCTGGACTGGGATCCCTCACAGCGACTGTCCTCCTTCCTTCTTAATTTTCTCTGCTCCCCGGCCTCTTCCCCCTTGTCCCACACCCCCAGTTTTGTAAGCCAGGCTCCTTCCTCTTTTCCCCTCTCCCCAGGACCATTTTTGGAGTATTTTTTTAGCACTTCCCTTTTTCAGACTTGCTGTGCAGCCACAGATGACGGAGGTACAGCATCTTGAGCAGACACTGGAGTAAGCCCTTGCGGAAGCAAAGCAAACCACCTGTGGCAGCACATTTTAATCTCATCAACAACTGCACAAACTATTTATAATCAGCTCTCTGATTACATTCCTGAGGTCAACATCCAAGTTAAAAGACTCAGCGTAGCTGATACGCCGCTGCAAAGCCTCCTCTCTCCCAGAGGTTTCCAGAGCTGCTGGTCAGTAGTTCAAGGCTGCAAGTTGGAGGTGCCACCTTCTCACTTTCTGCTCAGGTCTCCCACCTCATTGCTGCCCTTCTTGCTTCCTCTGCCTCCCACAGTGGTACCCTTGGGGAAAGCTGATCAAAATATGCCTGTGTTGACATGGCCCAGCAGGTAAAGCCTGCATTCCATATTCCCCAGCAGGGTCTCCCCAGCTCACCCAGCCTGTGTCTGGCCCTGAGGGGATACAGCCCTTGCAGCACCCAGCTGGTGACTGGAGACAAAGATGCTATTGCTTGTCCTGCTGCTGTCCCTCCCTGCCACTCAGGCTGTTGTTCTGTCACCATCACAGAGCCAGGTCACTTTGGGCAGCTAAGCCACCTGTTGTTTTCAAACTGATTTCAGTATGACCCAAACCCCCACTCTTCTTTTGCGACTTACTTAGAAAAGTGAGTGCCACCCTTTGGGCTTCCCTGCTCCTACTCCTGGAGTCCTGTGGGCCACCAAGCCCTGTGCAGCACTGGCCCTTAGAGGTGGTCTGCAAGGAAGCCCTGCTAAAGCAGGGTGCTGGCCAGGGAGGCTTATACATCACATGAAGGCATAAAATATGGGAACTAGTGAAAGCGGTGGAAGAATCTGGTTTTCATGTTGCCTTTGGATGTGGGTTGGTCACCCTGGTGGAGGGAAGGCTCTGGCATGACCTTACTGCAGCCATTTAATACCTGAGGTGTTCTAAAAAAGCTGGAGAGGGACTTTTTACAAGGGCATGTAGTTATAGGACATGGGGAAATGGCTTCAAATGGAAAGAGGGTAGGTTTAGATTAGATAATAGGAAGAAATTCTTTACTGCCCAGAGAAGCTATGGATGTGCCATCCCTGGAAGTTCAAGGCCAGGTTGGACGGGGCTTTGAGCAATGTAGTCTGGTGGAAGCTGTCCATGCCTGTGGCAGGGGGTGTTGAAACTAGATGGTCTCTAAGGTCCCTTCCAACCCGAGACATTCTGTGAGTTTGTGCTTTCACTCAGCGGCATCTCAGCAAGCAGAAGCTACCAAACATAAGGCAGAGCTCCTGTCATGCTGCTGGAGACTCGATAAAGCTGGATCCTTCTTCTGATGCTTCTCCCATCTTCCACAGATCTCAGGAGACAATTTTATCATAATAGTGCATACATTCTTATATAGATCCCATCCTGGGAAAGAAAAGGTTAACCAAGAATTATGGACTCTTGGCTTTAAATGTCAAGCCTGAAGGGCAGAGAGATCAAAGCCCACTTGAGGTTATTTATTGGCTTCCTGAGGTCTTAGTAACAGGCAGGCTGAATGAAGAAAGCTACACCTGTGTGGTCCACTCTTACCAGCAGTATGGGCAATGGGACCAGATGTCAGGCAGGGAAGCCACAGTCTCCCGAGTGCATGTCCAGGCTTAGAACCTCCTCCAGCAGCAGCAGCAGCATCCCCATCACCTAAAGGTCATCCATCATCCAGAAAGCTCATAGCCTCAGCCGAGGTGAGGTGGGAATGTGCTGAGCACGGGGAGCCAGCTGAGGATGAGGAGGCAAAGAAGAGTGAAGAGGCTCAGCAGGAGAAGCACTCTATGCAGAGAAGGTTACTCCTGCCTTCAACCAGCCTTGTGGCATTGCATCATGCAGGAGAGGTATGGGCTGTGCATTTGAGGAAGTGGCTTTTAGCTGAATGAAATAAAAGGGAACACAAAATGTTCTGTGTTCAGTATCAGAAGCGACAGAAAGAGGAAATGCCTGTCTTTGTTATGAAGGACCTTGCAAATTTAAATCACCCTGTTAGTGTTTACTATTAACCATGCTTTTATGTTGATGATTGTAAATGGCACAGTGATGGTTGTTTCCACTACTCTTTGTAAAGGTCTTGTGGTTAAATAAGTAGAACCAACATTTTTTTAATGGTCATGGAGTACTGTGGTTGGTACATCTTTGCATCAGATACTCTCAACACTCAGTTAATATTACTACTGCTTTATGCATATTCTGGAAAACCTGTCACTGGTCATCTTTCAGAGGTAATGAGACCGATTTGCATAGTACCTTTCTGTATACAATTTGAAGCCAGGAGGACCTATTAGGTCATCTAGGTTGGTCTTCTACACACCCCATCCTATGGAATTTCATTAGGTAAGTCCCTGTAGAGCTCAGCATGTTCAACTAGACAGAAATATTCTGGTCTTGTGCGCAGCTGGCAAAGGCAGAGCACCATCACCAGTCCTTTGACATCATAGGCAAAATCACTTTTGGGAAATGACTACTGTGCATCTTGTTTTCTTTTGAGGCACTCTAATTATGCAACTGTCTTCATGACAGGACATCTTGATCTCTAGGAAGGAAAAGAACATTGTTTCATTTGTTTGCAAAAGCCATGTCCTAATTTTTTGGTTTGTGATTATCCACAAGAATCTGAACTTCAGAATTTGATTTTAAGACCTAACATTAAAATTAGGAGCCGAAAACGCTTTCTTCTTTCTGTTTCCACTAATTGACTTCATGATTCAGGCAAACTAAGCTATTGCACCAGTCATTTGTTTGAAGACAGAAACCTGTTTGGGGGGGTGCTGTGGATTTTTTTTTATTAAACATTACAGGATAATCAGTGGTATGACAGGGATCTGCAGGGGAACATACTCCATAGTTGGAAGTATTCTCTGTGTAGGTCTAGGGCAGCAAAAACAACCCTTTTTGCCTCAAAATCAGCTGATTCTGGTTTACTGTGATATGCAGTAAGTCAGGGTGGCTTTCTTGGGAAGCAGCAATGGGATGTTCTCACATACTTTGGGATGCAAGTCCCAGGATATAATAAACACACGAGCTGACAGACAGCAAACAACCATGACAGCTGTGAAAGAGTTGCTTCATTCAGCAGGCATTTGGATTTCATGTTGAATGACTCATTAACATGAGTTTTGGAGATTATTGTGCTATCTGCAGTGACACCCGGTGGTGATGAAGCAGTAGTTTACCTCTGACCCTGGTCCCTCAAAAAGCCAGAGATCTGCTGTGACTGTTCTGCTGCCTGCAGACAAGAGCAGGAGGAAACATACAGCTGAAAGGTAGTTTTTCCTGATAATGAGTAACATTCCCTAGAGAATATGAGGTGACAAGTCTTAATTTAGCTGTTATTATCCATACTACTACTATTTCTAACCACTAGATGTGATTTCATATGCATACCGCCTGACTTTAGCAAAAAATAAATAACTGATATATAGTTAAAAATACAAATTGCATGTGATTGTATAGTAATCCAGTGAATGTATACTAGACTGGTTTAAAATTTAAGGAGAAACCATATAAACTTCCAAGAGCAATGAATGCATCATGGATAGGAAGAGACCTAGTACTTGGTCTAGCAGGTACTCTCAGAGGTTGTTATGGGAAGAAGGCAGACTGACTGCATTCAAAATAAGGATTTGCTTAGCCAGAAGGGACTATTTGGCCTGCTGTAAAACAGACAGCATGAGTTGCTTCCCCAGTTTCAGCCTGGGTCTTTTACTTTCTTCCTCCTTCCATTGCTTACCATTGAAGGTGTTTATTCAAAAAAGAAATTGGTTTTGGTTTTATTGGTTTGGTTTTTGTTTGGTTGGTTTTTTGGGTCTTTTTTTAGTTTTACTAGCAAAGTTGTTAGGTATCTCATATGCCATCTTTTTTAACTTCATTAACTGATTTTTGAAACGTTTTCGGTTCCATTGGCTTTTCAAGTCAGCAAAATACTCACATCAGACTTCTTAAAAGCCTTCTGGACACAATTTAACTGATGATCCAGGTAGTCACAGATCTTCAGGTGAAAAAAGGTGTTTGCTTTCCAGCTCAGCTTGGAAACTGCAGCCACACTTGGCATGAAGGTCTCCCTCATGGAAGTGATGAACTGTTCCCACCAGGGTAGTATACTCACTTTCATGAAAGTGTTTTCACCCAGCCTTTCACCTTTCTTAGTTTGGCAAGGAGGTCTGGTGAGCTAGTGAGCTCATGGATAATTAGGAAAATGCGATCCGATCCAGTCAAAAGGTTGAATTTGGGTAAGAGGCAGTGGGATGGAAGACTATTATAAAGAGCTAAGTGTTTAGGATAAAGACGTGAGAAAAATAGGTCAGAGACAAATAAGACATGAGAAAAAAAAGGATGTTATCACCTCTTCCTCTGCCTTCTCCAACAGGCTCTGTCTCTACAAGCAAGTCCTACAGAGTGAACACCATCCCTCAGTTAGAAGTATCTAGATGCCTCCTTGGCATTGTGAAGGAATCTAATGACTTGGGAGTAAAATGCAGCTCTTATCCTGAAAGGACTTGATGGGAATACCTCATTTCCAAGCCCTACCTCTGCTAAATGATTCGTGTTTAGAGTATAGAAATTAGGCAGAAAATATACTGCCTTGCCTTCCAACTAGTCCTCAGAGATCAGAGGGGCTGGGTGGGGCTAGGTTTAATTTCTGATTATAACCAGTTCAGCACTGTAAGTCTGGCTGTTCAGTAAGATCTCAGATGCACAATGTGGGCTACACTCTTAAGTCTGGTCTCATTCACAAATAGTGCAGTTTATTGGAGCAACAGGCAATGTAATGTTCTTGTTAGATCGCCAGTGATAAATTCACTAGACCTACATAATCTGGGAGTACAGCACTATGTACAAGTGTTTCTAAGCGTGCTGTGGTACAGGCAGAAATCTTACCAGACATGTCCCTGCTTTAAGGAGAAGGGAGAAACAAGCCCATCAACTTGTCTGCATGGTGGTCACATTCTCATCCCTCTTCAAATACTTTTGGGAGAAGTGAAGGTGAGACTGTAGTCAAGTATCCTGTTATTGTCATTATGAACAGTGGGGTGGGGCAGCCACTTTTTATATAAAAGATGGAGTGAGTTATAGAGAGAGAGAGAGAGAGACTGCAGAGGCTGTGGGTCATGCCCAGGGGTGGAACATGTAGAATCACTCCCTCCTCCACTGGGCCAATTGCAGAGCTAAGGTAAGGTTAATGATAACCCATTAGCAGGCCATCATGGCCACTGCAATCCCTCCAGCACGTATCTCATGGCATACCTCGGGAAATCCCCTATCCCACATATGCCACAGTGTATCTCATGCTGCAGGCCTCATTCCCCCAACGGGCTACGCACTGTAGCCTCGCTTTAAAAGATCTATTTTAAAGATCATTGGAAAAGCTGTACAACAGTTTTCCTTTAAAGGACCAAGACGAATCAAGACCAGAACTTATTAAATCTAAGGGAAGAGCAAACTCTGTGACAGGAGTTTTCATAGTAAAATAACTAAGAACTCAAGGACCATCCCTATGCCCCATTACTTTGAAGCCGATTAAGAGAAGTCCTGTCACTCATTTACAACATATAACCTTGCAAATGCTTGTTGTTATTCACAACCTACAAGAAGAAGGGGCCTATTTAATTTTTCAACAGAAGCATGGACAGTAATCTGCCCAGAACTGAAATTTCAATGAGTTAAAATAGACCAACTCTCTCTCACAGAACATTTCTACGAGAGGGAGACAAGATTGCTCCTATCCAGCAGGCAGTCATGAGGGAACTCATCTACAATGCTTAAAACTGCCTCCTCTGCATCCCTTTTGAACCTGCATTTCCCAATCTACGCTACTCTTATTACCTGGCTATACAATGGCATACAATGCTTTAAAGTGGCTTCTTTTCAACTTCAGCTGGTAAGGTAGATGGGGGAGTAAAAGGACAACAGTAATTTGAGGAAAAAAGGATATAATTAAAGTTAAAATTAATCTGCAAAAGCTATCAGATCCTAAACAAATGACACACATTGAAAAGCATGATACAATTTAGGAAACAGTATTTAATTTAAAAAACCAAGTACCAACTGCCTCTGGAAGTGAACATCAATTTGCCAACATTGTTTTTGCTACACAATTTTAAAAGAGTTTCAAGTCTTGTTTTGCAAGCACCTGTAGAAATTTCATATTCTGTCTTCCACTGATCTTAAAAAGACTGCTACAAACAATCTGAAATATCAACAAAAATGTTTTGCAATTTTGTAAAAGTCTGTTTCACAAAATTCAGAGTCAAGAGAAATCAATTTACTATTTGTTAACATATTTTAGCTAAAGTTTGTAATTAACTCAATGGAAATTAGAGTTATGAAGTGAAATTTCTCCAGTACCACAAATCTAGGTTTTCACACAGATTACATGTGGTACGCACAGAGCAAACCCGCCCTTAATTAAGGCCAAAAAGAGGAAAGCAGACTGTTCAGAACACAGACTTCCTTTTGCACTGGTTCTTATAGCCCCAGATATGCCCCAACAGCTCCACCCTCAGGGAGCTGTAGAAGAAGACATTTTGCAAGACTGGTCCCTTGGGCACTCAGCTTCAAGGTCAGAACACAAAATTTATTTTGAAACAGCTACCATGTTGATATAATTGCTTTATCTAATATTCCACACACAAAGTTACTAAATTATCAGGAAAAACTGACTGTACTCTAAACATGTTTTGTAATTGTATGCAAAAATATGAAATGGCTGTTTTCCACAGTTTATGCCCAAAAGTGTAAAAATAGTTTAGGTTAATTTATAACCTAAACTGTAAGAAACTGAGTTAAGAATAAATGTATGATGACACTACTATCATATTACCATCACTGACAATCTGAATCTTCTTTGTAAGATATGAAACCAAACTATTTACAAGAACTGTTTCTTTTCTCTGCCCCTTCAGCAAAGTGAAATGTAGCACCAAAAAGCTCCAATAAACGATCTGATCTTTCTTCAGTCTCCCCTTCCTCATTTTTTGCAATATTCAGAGAACTACTTTCAAATCTGCTTCACCTACTCAGGTTTGCATTTCTAACACAGCCATACTATGTTTTACTTTAACAACAGACACATATCTAACTTTGAGACACTTCATGGTGCCACACACAGTAGTGAACAGTTATTCAGATTTAAAAGTGGTATTTTGTACTAAATCGCATATAAAATGCAGATAAAAACATGAACTGAAGAATTATTTAGGAAGGGAAATAAAATTCTTTGGTGAGCATAGAGACAATACATGGAATCTGTTTCTTTGCATTAAAATCTTGTCGAGTTGAGCAGGACTCATACTCTGCCACTCTGCGATTTACACGCGTTAAAATCTGCATGAGTTCAAGTTTCCTTGCATGTTCCTTCAGCATTTTACACAGTGACTGAATAAACCATGAGCCTTCAGCTGAATTCCTCCAGGAGTAATAGCCTGTGAAGAGAGCAATGTCAAAGTGATCAGATGGAGCAGCCTTTGACACAGGACAGGTCAGCAATCAGGGGAACAATGCATTGTTCCCAATAGCAATCAATGTTTTAAAATAAAAACTCAAAACCCTCAAACAACAGCATTTAGATTTTATAATCTCCACAAATTCCAACTCAATTTTTTTTCCTAATCCTGTCATCTTCTATAATCTAAGAAAACCCGAAGTACAAAGCAAATCAAAAGGCAGGAAAACTATCTTCTGCTGCAGCAATCTCAGTCATTAATCACTATTTTTCATGGAGTACACAAATACAAAGGAGAGGTGACAGTACAGATGGAAAATGGGTTTCAGTGTCACTAGCTTCAGGAATATGTGCAGAATTAAAGACTGAACCTACTTCTGCTATGTAGAAATGTGAAGCACATATGAAGGGCTCTGCCACTACCAATTTTGCTCAAGGATGCAATGCAAATACGGTTGATAAACAAATAATATGCTGGTGTTTATCATCCACTTCTGCATACCTGATTGTTTTGTTCTCTCAGAATGATATTTATTCCTCTTGCTGTAAACTATTTGCACAACTCCAATTAACTAAATTTCCAGCAGATGAACATTTGAGGGTTTGCTGGTGAGGAGGATACATTGAGGGTTTGGTAGGGGTTTTGTAGGAACTGAGAATAGCAACTACCTCAAAAAGAAATCAAATCAAGGTAAAAAAAGTGATTGAGGGAAGTAAATATATATATTTCCATGAAGGAGTGTATTGGGTGTGGCTGAGCAGGAGTTTCCCACAGCAGCGCTCACAGTGCTGTGCTTTGCACTGGCTGCCGGAAAGGTGCTGGTAACACCCCAGAGTTTTGGCCACTGCTCAGCAGCGCTGCCTCCCCAGCATTCTCCCCACCGAGGTGCTGGGAGGGGGCAAGATCCTGTGAGGGGACACAACCAGGACAGCTGACCCAAACTGACCAAAGGGACATTCCGTACAAGGGAAGTCACCCACTGACTGGGTCCAACTCCAGATTGTCATTTATAGCACGAGTACAGGCTGACATGGATACAGTCTCTCACCTGGAGCTGTAGAATAGGCATACAGGAAGTCTGCTTCTACAGGTATTTTCTGACACATTGTTTCTTCTGATCCACTGTCTGTCTCGATGCCCGAATCTAATTCTGTCCCTCTACAAGCCTATTTGGTGGAAGGAAGAATGGAAAATAATATTAAAATAAAAAAAAAATAAAAGCAGTGATCATTATCAAAATATTGATATTTTGTGTTTTAAAAATGATAATATCTTGATTAAAAAACTGCAAAAATAACAAGACTTTATG
Source organism: Dryoscopus gambensis (assembly GCA_013389985.1). NCBI lineage: Eukaryota > Metazoa > Chordata > Aves > Passeriformes > Malaconotidae > Dryoscopus > Dryoscopus gambensis. Next base: position 55,534 of record WEIT01015631.1, on the reverse strand, counting down.
TGTAACATTTCCTTTAGACAGACTCAAAAGAAAAGTAGTAACATATATTTAAATCAGCTACACAGCTTGGGTAAAATAGATATTCATTCAAAAGTGCACTCATTAAAATATTGCCAAGATTTTATTTAATACATAGAATTAGTGCAATGTCAGCTATTATAAATACTGCCTACCTAATAGGGAAAATTGTGCCACTTTAGACCTGAAGAGACTTGTACTTTGAGAGTAACGACATTCAAATCCTTTAGAAAGATTAAAGTTTTTGCACTAATAATTAGTGGGATATGGTATTTTTTTTAACTATCTGGCTGATTTGATGATCATCGTTCAGCTGTACATCACCTGAATGAAAAAGAGCTTGGGTTTTCCTGCTAAACTTCTGCATCTGTCACCTCTGAAAAGGCTTGTTAGTGCTTTCAGTTCAAGAGGCCCATCTGTACCATAGATCACTCCTTCATCACCGTGGCTTAGCAACACGCAGACAAAACTGCTTCGCTTGCTGTGATCTTCTTCAGAAACTTGAAAGCAAAAAGAGAATTATTTTAACTTCCCGTATTCCCTAAAAATTTTGAACATTTGATCCTTTCTATGTCACAGAAGCCTTTAAGAACTAATTCTCATGTTCTGAAACCTCCAAAGAGTTTTCACGTCCAAACAGAAGCCGCCTGCCCTGCTTTACTTCAGGAGGTTGGGCACAGGAAATCCCAAATTAAGGGCCAACCCTACCCATTGCAAGACATGGTCACAGAGCTAGGCCAGGAATACTGTAAGGGGCCAAAAAGGGTATTCCCACAGAGTCTTTAAGTCTGAATGACACACCTCATTCACGCAATAGTGGTCAGTCTTGTGATCTGGGATTGGACTGACGGAACACCCTGAGTTTTGGGAAAGAATGGAGAAGTCCTACCTCTTTCCACTTGGAGATGATTCAACTACTTGGATTACATGGGAACTAAATGCAGCATGACAGTTGTTGCTGCTCCTGCAGGGACCTAGGTACTAGCAGTACACTTCTCTCTCGCTCACTTTTTCCCTGTAATGAGGTCTAGAAAGATTTGAATCCTCTTAATTTTGTACTTAAAAGTTATTTAAGCTTGATATAAAAGTGTTTGTAGATTTATACTTTTTTCCCCCTCCATCTTGTGGTATACAAATAGCATAGAATTTATATTCTCCAATGTCTTTTGTTGCCTGACACTGTGGGAAATCTATTTGAGGACCAAGAAGATTTTTTTCAAATTTATGAAAAGATATAAACATGGTTTAAAAAAGAGGATTCAAAAGAAATTATGAGTGGTAACTCAGTAAGATGCAAGAGTTTGTTGATGAAAAATGAAAACAGTCTCTAAATCTGAAGTCTTACTGTTTAGTGCTTACCAAAACACTAAATTTCTGGTCTTGAAGAAATTAACTGTTTTGATTTTACTCAATTGATGTATACTCAGGCATTTCTACAATTCATGGACAAGCATTGCATTTAGAAGAGTCACATTTTCAGCTACTGTCAACAGACCAGCTGCAACAATACTAATAAATTGACCATGCCTGGGAACATTTTCTGGCATAAACATTCTCATTAAAACAACCAACCAACCAACCAACCAACCAACAAAAACCAAACAAAACACAAAAACCAAGACCAGGATTGCTGCAGGCTAGCTGCTTTGGGAATAATCACTGGAACACTTTTACTGTGTAAGTGTGACCTGGAGAAGTCTGGGAGAGTACCAGGGGGCATGAGTCACAGTCACGGCAGAGAACCTTCCAACAGTCAACTGGAATGGCCTGTGTTCCCTGGCTACTGATACCTCCAGGCACCATTTAATGTAAGGGTCTAGATGTGACCAAGTCCAAACAAAGCAGGACTAACACAGTAGTTTAAAGCTCTCACTTGAGAGAAGGGTGTTTTGTTTCACAAGATAAAACGTGAGTTGTTTATCCAAAAGAAAATTCAGTCCACACATCTGCAGTTCTGGCCCCTTAATCAGAACCCCTCTTTGGGCCACACCACTAAGCATTTAGCACAGAACCCCTCTACCCAATCTAGAGTTTTCCTTCCAACTCACAGAGCTTCAGTGATCCCAGGGTCAGAATATAAATCATTCATATTTAGGCTGCATTTAAATTTCAGCCTTTTTTCCAGCCTTCTTTAGAAAATGAGAAAGGATACGGAGACAACAGTCATGGCACAAAAGATGAATAGACAGCAAAGATGAATAAACATAGAAACTATGATGTACATGCCATCCTTAGCAATCCATCACCAGAAAGTGTGAAATATCATCTAAAAGAACCCAGAAAGAAGTGAGGGATAGAGATGTATTTGGAAAAAATGGTTGACTTAATGCACACACTAAACATATAATAACTTACCATTTTTCAATAGTTTAAAAATGTCCCCACATGAAAGATCATTGTTGATCTTTATTTTATATCCCAACTTCATAAAAACTTCTCTGACACTTGCAGCATCCGCATCTGTACCCGAACGGGGCAGCATCCCTAAACATGAGAGAAAGGTGTTATTTTTTTATATTATATATATGGCAATGTCTGATTGAGCCAAATTCTTTTCTCCCTTATACCTGTATCAGTCTGCAATATTCCATTATTCCAGATTCACTCTAACAGAGAAAACATTGCACTGCTACATGTGCATATCATCTCCCACCCTCTGTACCTGTATTGTAGATTTATCTACATCTTATTTGTATATCTACTTATCTATTTAAGGACATAAGAAGAATTTCATTTGCAAAATAGAAATCATGACTAAAAGGTAAGACAGACTCGTACTGCTGATCAATTTTCCACCTCATTACTGCTATACCCAAATGTGTTCCCTCTATGCATATTTGGAAGAATGGACTTAATGGGAAATTAATCCCACCCATGACCTAATTTTAGAGTGCAATCAAAACTGGTCTGCATATCTAACTTTGAAGAATAACAGCACTAATTTATCTAAATTAGGGAAAAACTAAAAAACTTGAAAACGGTACCAGTATGTCTGTGGAAGTTCTTATTATTTATTATTATACATTCCCCCATCTCTGGATAATCCATTCTGTAACTGTAGTCTGGCAGAATTCCAGAGTCCATAGACTTGCTAGCAGGTAGGTTCTTTCTGTATAGAAACCAGACAAAATTTACTTGTTAACTTCTGAACTCTTTTTTCAAAATAATGACAATAATAGGCTATTTTAGCAAGCCCAAGGAAACTGGTAAGGTTGCATTTGTAGTAACCTTCTGTGGAAATTGCAACAAGCTTAAAATTAAAAGAAACAAGGACGAACTGTGTTTAAAATTACAATGCCTCATCACAGGAGAATATGAAAACTTAGTTTAAGAATGCCAATTACTGTATTGGCAAGAAATCAGTTGGGTTTTCTTACTATCATCTTTTGAAATCTATGTACCTGGAGGAAAGGTTTGCTCTGAGAAAGCAAATCTATTCTGAATTCTAACCAAAAGTAATTATCACTGAATTTTCACAACAAAACATTCAAAACCTAAAAAGATGTGGCAGATGTGTGCTCCTTTTCTGCTTAAGCAATAGCCACCAGCATGATGGCTACATCTGGATGAAGCTGGACTTCAGGGAGATAGCTAACACAATACCTGAGAGCCGTAAGAAACCTCTAGGTTTCTCCTTGAGGCTGAGAGATCCCTCACCACAACAGCTTCTAGGTAAGTAATTGATTGCATGCTAAACTTTAAAATCTTAGCTAAGTGATAGAAAGAGTTGATTGCGCACATATAATCCTTTAGGCATAAACTGTTGACCAAGCCCAAGACTAAGACTTAATCCTGCACCCAGACTTTGCTCTGAGAAGGAATTTAGAATGCAAGGCAGTCCTTTGTCCCTTCTGAACATAATGTCTCAACAGGAGGGTCTCCCTGACAGTTTTATCTGACCCTGTCCTCTATGCTGTAAATAATCAAGTGTGCCTTGCCATGGAATCTTGTTAAACCACTGCTGTACCTACTACTGAAGGTTGTTAAATCACTGTTTTATATCAATAAACATTGCTACCTCTTCTCTCTTACGAGTGAAGTGCATCCATTCTATCCACGGCAAAAGACCAAGACTCTACATGCAGCTGTAATTCTGCACACCAATTAATGAGCACACCAACCCCCCCACCACTCATGACTCTGCAACAGCTTACTCAGTCCACAGATGCTGAAGCTGGTATGGATTTTCTCATTGAGCACATCTGTAGTGTAAGTTGTTACAACACTGGGGCCTGCAATCATACTGTATTTTACAAATAAAAGGTCCATAATGCTCATAAAACCTAATTTTTCATTGAGATATTAAAAAGAACCAAATTAAGTTCCCAGAGAGAGCATAATCTGATTGACAGTGCTAGAGCAATGTGGCAACTAGCTGGCAAGACTGCGTTTCCTCCCTTGCACTCCCTAAGTTCCTCCTGCACTCCTGCTTCCACACACACAACCCTACGGCAGGTCAGCTCAAGCAGCTGAGCTGTCTTCTGCAGGCCCAGGGCAGCTCCAGGAGCGCTGCATAGAAAGAGGTGAACGTTTATCCTAGGGTGAGACATGGATGTCTCTTCTCAAGAAGAGTTAAGTACTTGATAATACTGTTAAGCTAAGCCTAACTGCACCTCGAGTGTTTTGCTTTTTAGTTCCTTGTACATGCATGGGGCCTGTTCTGTCACACACTGTGTATTTTCAAAGTCCGTACAACTCTAATAGTTGTTTATGATTATTACAATTTATGGTAATTGAAACTTTTCCATTTAGCACCCTTTTTTCTATGGCTCTTACCTTCCATTACAGAACAAGATTCCTCAAGACTTAAATTGAAGACTTAAACCAAAAGTACCTCACTTACCCTTTAAAACCTGGAATAGATTTTGCATCTGCCAGATCTTCCCCCAAACGTGGTCCATCTCCTATGTCTGTCATTATCGCTTTCAATTATCAGCTTGAAAATGCAAGAAAATAGAAGTATTATGACAGTTCACAGAATAACCTTAGCCTAGGATATTAGTAGGAAAAAAAAAAGGCATTTCTGAGTAATCCCTACGCATTTTATATTTGAAAGAAAAACATGAAATGTCTCTCTAAATCTTCCTATCTATATTCTTGCTAGTACAACACAAACACCCATCTTTGTGGCAACGATCACTGATGCATCAGAAGCACTAATTTGGTTATATATAACCTTCTTTTTAACTTGTTTCTAGGAAGACATTTACTTACATTTTTAGTGGCTTCAGAAGATCTTCAGTGTTACTCTGAATACTATTTCAGAGCACTGATGTAATTAAATCTTCTTCTTCACCAAATTATTCCAGACTTGTCAACTGTATTATGTAATGCAGCAAACAGGAAATATCCTGAAAATCAAATTACCAAAGCATTAAATAAGCTTTTATATTTTAGAAATAAAATGTCTAAAATACATTCTATCATTATGTTTTAGAAATTTACTTTAGAGACAGTATCATGGGGCAGGTACTAAATCTACAATGCTGAACTTGACTGCCTAGTGATGCCTTCTCCAGCTACCTAGAAACAGAGACTAGACAAGAGTAAGGGAATAAAGGTAGGTATTTATTTGAAAGGCCTTCAAAGGTACACCCTGGGGAGCCAGAGGCTACTTCCAAAAAAAGCCTTGCATACTCAGTTTCTAGGAAACGGTGGTGTTTTTGGAGGCTTGATACTAAACTCAATATTAGTTCCTTGAACAAACTACCATACTCTGGCCAGCGCTCTTGTCCCTCTAATCTGTAAATCAGCCAGGTAAGTGTGGAAAGCCTAATTAATTCTGATTTTGTAAGGGCTCTATCTCCTCCAGTCAATTTTTTCCAATTTTTAAATACACTCCTTAAAGGGCAGGTTTGCGGCGTTTCATTCTCCCTATGAGAAACATTAGAGCCCATGATTTTAAGCAGAAAATTCACAGAAAGTAAAGTGATCTACTACACACTAGTAAGCTGAGAAAGAAAACTAACAACAGGTAGGATTTGACTCACAACCCTGGGGTTTCACACTGTGGCTGGAAATACTATCCAAGCCTCTCAGTCACTGCGCCACCCTGGCTGGATGCCAAAGGGTGTAGGCTGCAACAGAGTAACAGAGGGAAAATCAAATTCCCTGGAACTCTCAGGAGTTCCTTGCGAAGTTCCCACCAGCTGATAGCAAACACAGAGGGAAATTCCACCCGGAATCGCCCGCTGGACTCTCCCAAGTCCCCAGCAAACTGCAAGAGATCTTTTAACACCCAACACAGGCGCTAACAACAAAAATACTCCCGTTACCCACTTTACTCACTTGCCTCCGTGTTGAATTCGGAGAGTTTCTGAGCTCTTGGGGCTCCCCTCTCTCCTGGACTGCAGCAACTACCCCCCCGGGTGCTGGCAGTGGAGGGGAAGCTGAGCCGGATCTTCTGAGTCCCAGAGGATTTTCGGAAGCCTCCTTGTCCCTTCTGGGGGTGCCAAAGAACTGATACCTTGAGTGGCTACCTAGAAACAGAGACTAGACAGGAGTAAGGGAATAAAGGTAGGTATTTATTTGAAAGGCCTTCAAAGGTACACCCTGGGGAGCCAGAGGCTACTTCCAAAATGGACCCCAAGATGGACAACAAGTCATGAGTTCTTCACACTGTTATAGGTTTGGTCCATTTGCATGTCAGCATAAATTCACCAATTAAAACTTCAGCTTTCTTCAACTTCTCCACCTCTTTTGTGGCTATACCTTACACCTTTGGGCCTAGGACAGTCTGAGTGTCCTTGAATAGCAAGCTCAGAGAAGTTTTGTTGCGTCTATCTGGCCTAAGAGAGCAGCTAACAAGCTACAGGAAACTTCAGTTACACACTAGACAATACAGGATCTGAAAAAATATAAAAGTTAAAACCTAAGGCATCACTAGCACCTTGATCTGGATTCATTCATCCTAACTTCAAAGTCTAATTCATTAAAAGTACCCTATGGGAAGAAAAAGGCAAGCAACTCCAAAGGGCAATTCAAATACCTATGACCTGTGGCATGACAGTGATCCAACCCTATGCCCTATGGCAGAGAATATTAGCATTGCCAGCAAAGTCTAGTCTACAGTGACAACTGGTGTGTGCACCCAGCTCTCACTGAAGAGCAGAGCTTCCGATCCCCAGGTGTCTTGGTTTGAAAGACAGGTGTCTACTAAGGAAGGCAGGAGCCTCCCTTGGAATGGAAAATGTAACCCCCTTCCCTCCGAATTATTATAATTTTGAAATTAAGGGGCTTTCAGGCAAAGATATGAGGAATAGGAATAACACAAGGTAAACAACCACCAATAACTGTGGCAGTAACACCAAACAGACCCAGCACCCAGTGACGCCTTCCCGGCCCCAGGCCCTTTCCCCTCGGTGCAGTTCCGCTCACGGCCGCAGGGGCGCTGGCGGCTCCCGGGGCGCGGGGGGGGCGATGGTTCCCCCGCGCA
>WEIT01015631.1:23538-35856 GCA_013389985.1 Dryoscopus gambensis | reverse complement strand
ACCTACATGTCTCTAGCTAGAAATGAACCAAGTAAGATTACTGAGGTCATTCCTTCATAAAGAACCCTTCACTGACAGAGAATCTGAAGGCATTTATCCATTATTATCTGAAATGTAGAGATTCCTCATGTTAAGAGGACTTTCAATTTGCTGGGTGGGGGATCTAAGCTGCTAAAACCCAAAGCTCCCAGATCTTTAGGTTCTGAGTCCCAGTCCTAAACATGAGTAATCACTAGCTTAGCTTAGCTTATAGAAGTTCTTTTAGAGCTAATTTAGAGTGAAATATGTTTTCTGCTTAGTTATAGTTCACTGGGTCATACCAATGAATTAGCTAAATCATAACACTGAATGAGCTCACCAGTCCTTTATATCATGACAGGCTCGGTTTGCACTCCTGGTGAGCCTGCATTACAAACATTTCAAGCGGTGGGTGTGAACTGCTTTGTGGTGGAAAACGGCCTGCAGGGTAAAGCCACCTAACTAGGCTTTGACCTGACATACTCAAAGTCTTCTCAGTTTATCACTGTTAGTTAAGTGACTTGCATATTTAAGGAAATACAGTCTCTGTCAAACTTGGTTAAAACTTGATATGGGTTAGTTTGAATTAAATTAATTGTATGGTCAAAATGAGGGGGGGAAAAAAAGACCTTGGAAAAAATGTAGAATCTAAATTTGTGTTAGGTTTTATAGATACAACTACTAAAATGCTAGAGTAAAATAAAATAATTAATGTTTATAATTTCAGCTTGTCAGGCAAAAATTAAAAGAACTTTATGATGTAAATTGTTCATCAAAAGATGTCTTGAACTTGGATTCCAGTACTGATGAAAAATTTAGTCGGCACTTAATATTTCTACCCCAAAAGACTGTATTTAAAGATAATACTCATGTTGGTAAGTGTGTTCTTTTCTCTTACACCTAGAAATAAAAGGTGAAGTTTTGACTTTGTACAGTGCCATCTCACATTTGACTATCTATTTTAATGGAATTATATGTGGAAACAAATACGTATTCCCAGCAGAAATGACTGTATATTTCATTAAGCCTCATTTTTTCTCATCTTCTACTTTCTTTTCCTATAATTAGCAGGTGTGTTTGCAAAAAGGTAACTTTTTTTTCTGCCTGTATGTTTTATTTACAAAAGTACTGGTTTCTATGAAACTGGCAAGTCTATGACTACTTAATTTGCAGGTTAATGTCAGTCTTAATAATTAAAGCTACTGTTATTTGCTCTAAATACAGGTAATTTCTGCTCAGCACAGGTTCAAAAAGGCAGGACAAAGATGATTTCAAACCACCTGTGCATAAACATGATTAAGAGAAGGCTGAAAGCAATTTTAATTGTTGATATAAGTTGGGATTTCTCGGATATGGCAACTCTAATAAAGAGAATTGCCAGTTTAGGGTTGTTTTGACTCATTTGTGTGCCCCAGTAGTCCTGTAATGAATTATGAGGATAATGATGATTTTGATGCTTGATATAATGAGTCATTCTGCTGATATGTAGCATGGGAAGTATAGTATTTCATATTCATTCATGTTCCCCATGGAAGCTTCATCCAACAACTACAGAATCATCCTTGCCAGTATTCCTTCCACTTCATAGTTTTTTTCCCACATCTGTATTTATTCTATTATCTTGCTTTCTCCGTGGAATTAATTTGGCCATATTTTTTATTTGTCTGTCTTTGGTTACCATCTATCAGAACCTGGAGGTACAGTGGGAGTTGAATTACAATACTGGGAGTTTGAAAACATTACAAAATACTTTTGTGAAAATAAAAGTAATTTGCTGCTTGAGGAAGCTTTGGTCAAGCTCTTACATCAGTAAATACACCATGAAGCTGCAAGTAAACATTTCAATCATTCTGAAAGTGAAATTCAGGAAAGCAGTAGTGAGGGGGACAATCACAACCTTTTCAGAATCCTAAATCTGAGCTTGTTAATATTTAGGGTTTTTTTTTTAAAGACGTTTAGTACAATTTCCTGCGAGGCATTAGTTTCTCAGTTACTGGCCTGAACCGTTTTATACAGTGGGCTGGTTGAAAGATTTCTTTTTAAAAATCCAGAAGGGCTAAAAAGACCCTGAACTTCAACCACTTCCATCTTGGTTGTTTTGAAAAATGTTTGCACAGAAACTCTCTAAGTTCTTCCTTGACTCATAAATGACATTACCCACTTCTGGACTTTTTTGGTTGTTTTTAAGGTAACTTTGTGAGAACCATTTTGCAGCCTGCCATAAGATTAATGGACAGTAAGGCTGCTGTGATCCCAACAGAAGAAGCAGGGCATGTTTTCCAGTGTTCTGCAGGAGTTGGATTAGATGGTTCTCTTACAAACCTCACAGCTGCTGAAGATGCTTCTAAAGACTGGCCAGCCACTGCTCACAAAACAAAGGATGTGAAAATGTCACACCAGGGAGAAAATTTGGATTTTTCTTTCGTAATAGTAAACAATAAAGAAGGCAACAAGCAACTTTTTGTGGATCTAGGTAAATATAAGTGTTTTTAAAGCTCTCTGGGATGCAACAAAGGTTAAGAATGAGATGTTCCTTAATCTTTGATTATGGAGAGTAAGAACAGTGGTGTTCTTACTGTTGTCCCTATGGTCAGATTTTAAATATATGCTGAAACTGTGATCATAAATGCTGTACTTCAAAGGAACCTTAGATTCATGGTCTGTGGAACTTCTTATATTACTACATTTAATTATTTTATTCTGAAGTTTAAAGTAATTCTTTCCACGCAAAACTAATTTTGTTTTTCCCCTTAAGGGCTTAGTGCTCCCATTTGGATTAAAAGAGGATAGCATATATTGCATTTTTGTTATTTCAGTTGAATTAGAAGCTGCTTAATAATGGAACAAGTCTTACAGGCATAGCTTTCTGTATTCTTCTACATGTATGAATTGAGCTTTCTTTCCCTGTTTGGAATGGCAGCTGTTACATTTCAGTGATGGAATAATAGAAATTTTGAGTTGGGCACTTCATGGCCCAGCTGGGCTTAGCCTGTTCATGGTATTAAAATGTTACAAATCTCCAGGAGCACAACACCCATAATCAAGCTAGAGTTCGAAAGTTCCACCCTTCTTCAACTCCGTATCTGGTTTTTCTGCTTTTTGCCTTGTCTCGGGGAAATGAAAATAGCTTATTAGCACGCTTTTGCACAGCAGTGTGTCACGCACTTCAGGACTTTACTTTGGGCTTTTTCCTCAGACTCTTCTGAAGAACCCCCATTCCTTCAAATTCTTCTCATGGAATTCGGATCACTTTTATTGTGGGCCTCCTCAGTATGTCTGATCTATTGAAATGTAATCCCAAAGTTGGCTAAAGTAGGTTTCTCTGTTACTGAGTCAGAAGGATTACTTTCACCTACTGTTCAAAATTCTTTCAAGCATATTCGAGAATGGAAATGAAATAAAAACAATTTGTTTCCTGTCTTACTTTTTAAGAATATGATGTTAGTTTCCCCAAAATTAACCAACCTCAATATGTTATACACATTACCTCAAAATTGGAAAGCTAAAGTCAAAATTGCTGAAATACTGAACTAGATCGTGAGGCTGCAGTGACAGAAAACTTTTGTGATGTTCTTGTATGAGCTCTGTAAGTTCTTTTCTCTTCATGAAAATCAAATGCAACCTGCAAATAAAACTCACCTTCTCAATCAATTATTAGATAGGGTATGCAATGTTAAAATACCTGTTCACTGTTTTGTTGTTTGTTTTTGAGATTGGAATTAAGCTTTCCTGATACGTGCTTCAGAAAAGTTGTGAAGCAATCCACAGAAAACAGAAAGGTTGATTAAGTTCTTTCTGGTTAAAATAATTGTGCAGCTTTTGGGGCTCAGTTGTATTTCACAAACTTATTGTGAAAGCACCAATTTCTTGTACTGAAGGGAAACTTTGACCAGTTATAATGTCAGAATGATTAAAATGGCTATGTAGAGGTGTTGAGCATTTGTCTTAATTCTTCTGTAACATAGAAGTGGAAATGTGTGCGTGATCTTGCTTTGTTGCATTTCTTCTGTGGGATGTGAGCCAGTCGGTAACAGTTTCTGTCCATTCATTAGACTCTTAGCTGGGCCTAAGGAAGATTGTTTAATTTATAAGTGCTCAGTATCTTAAATCCTAGCCAGCACTGCTGCGTTAAGAAATATCTGTTTTCCTGTAGGAGTTTATACAAAGAATAGAAATTTCCGGATGTATAAGTCATCAAAAGCAGGAAAAAATGTGATTCTGAAAATAGCAGAGGATAATAAGTTTATCCCCAACTGTGAAAAGGATATTTCCTTGGAAGAAGCATATTTTCTTTCCTCTTTAATCTGCAACATTCGGTAATCACTTAATTTCAGTCAAATGTACAATATTTTTTAATATGTATTTTAGTGATAATTCTCCTGCAGCAGTTAGAGATAACTGTTATGAATGAGCAATTATTCCATTAACATTGTTACAGTGTAATTTAGGAGTTCCTAGAATTTCTTGGTTTTGAAGAAAAAAATTCTTGGAGTCTTGTTCTTTCGTTAAACCCATCTTCAACTGTCGTACGGCTTCTGAATTGTGCCTCATTTCTCTATACATGCTCAAAATGCCAAAACATAACCATTATGAAGTTTGGTCAGCTTCCATGTAGTTCTGGAAGCAGAACTTAGAGACTTCTAGTCATTTCAATATGAGAAGTCTGAATATTTTTCAAAGCAGGATAAGAAATAAAAAGGATTTCTGTCCGTGTTTTATTGCATAGCAGATTTCCCTTTTGGTACGGACAGCTCCTTAGGTTGGGTACTCGTACAGACAATAATCAAGGTTTCTGTATCTAATCTAAACCTCTGATATGTCATACCCTATCTTAAGAAGATCCTAACCATTACTGTAGCAGAAAGAAGGTTAAAATGGTATCATATTTTTATTGAAACATGTATTTGTTCTGACTCCAGGTTTTATATCCTGAAATGTTCATTATCCTGAAGTGATGCCAATAAACCACGTAGTGTATTCAGATCATAGGCATCAGCTGAATCCACTATAAATATGGATAAGAAATTCTGCCGTGTTGAATTTAGACTTCTGTGATCATCTGGCTTCCAGTTAGCAATATGGCAAGGAAAAGCAGTTCATTGTAAAGAAACAAGGGGAAAAAAAACCTTTCAAAGGGTATATTTGCATAAACACTAGATCCAGAGCACATCTGCTGTAGGCATGTGGACCAGCAGTTGTTAAATGGCCGGGCCCTGGGACTTTGGCCAGGAACCAAATGTTGCTGATGTGCGGGAGGAACCCCTGCCCTGGGGTGGGAGTCAGGGAAGCTGCCAAAGGCAGAAGGGACGGCACTGCAGGGAAAGGTGCACAGCCAATCACGGGCTGGGCGAGGTTGGCAGGGACCTCTGGAGGTCTCTGGGCCCACCCCCGGGCCCAGGGCTGTGTCATGTTGTGCCATCCTGTGGGATGTTACAGTGAGTTATGCTGTACTGTTATGCTGTAAGAATCATACATTTTCCTTTGTATTCTCTCCTTTCTTCAGAGCGAGTGATGACATAAAAGTTCTGTCATCTGGCTTTTCAGAGGAGGAGAGAAACATGTCTGCTTTTTTAAACAGCAGAACTACCAGAAGCAGCAGAGGTACCTCAAGCCTTTTTTAATGCACAGAAAAAAAAATACTATTAACTTAGATGTTCTGTGACTTGTACACCTGGTAACTTCTAGGAGGGCCCTTCTTCAGCTGCCTTTCTGCAGGAGGCAGAGCACATCTGCACTGAAGGATGCTCTGCAGCGCCTGAAAGCTACTGACCCTCCCCTCCTGTACCCACAGCTGTCTTGCTTTGTCCCAGCTCCCTCTGCGCCTTGGGGGTGGGGGTAGCGCTTTAAAGATCGACAGGAAAGTAACAGTGGACTTATCCCTGGTTTTATTTAAGGGTGTGATGGGATTCAGGTACATTTTCTGTCTATGGTTATATAAAAGTGTAAGTGTTACAATGACATCCTACGGTGGCAAACCCTCTAACAGTGTCTGTTTGTGGCCTTTGGTTTAACAGATCCCATGGAAGGTTACCAGGGTTCACCATATCCAGAAATTGATAATTTTGTTCGTTCTTTGGTTAATAAAGATGGGCTACAAGGAGGTAAACAGACCACCTTACTATTTACAAATGAGTCTTCTACAGCACTATTTCTAAAGAATTTAAAGAATTATTTTTTTTTCCTCAGGGATACGACAATGGAGTTACTTCTCTCTCAAAGAACTACTTATTTATGATATTTCTGGTTACCGTTGGTGTGAAAATATCAGAAGAGCTCACAAAAGTAACAACATAATGTGTGTTCTTTAACTATTCGGTTTAAAACAGCTTTATTTATTTTCCTCTTCAACTGTTACTCTCAAAAAATGCTGAAAAAACTCTTACGAATAGAATCAGCAACTGTTACAATTTCTGCTGTCTTGCTCTGTGGGGATACAATGTTTTAATTACAAAAAAACCCCCCCACAAACCCAAAGAAACTATTTATCCCGCCCCAAGTTTACTTGGTGATAACTGGACTTTTATTTCTAATAGTTCTATGAAGTAATCTTTATGGTATTTAAAATATGGTCTCTAAAGATGCTAACATAAAAGTCAGAGTATGTTAAAGCCATTAAGTAGTACTATGCTTTGATCGTTCCCAGCTAGGAAGCTGAAAAGTAAGAGAGCAAGCAGACCTCTTTTGAATTAATTTACAGTGCATCTTAAACTACATTCTTATGTTACCAAAATGACTCTGTCACTTTAACAATTGAGAATTGCCATTTTAGCATGGTAATTCCTGCCACATGAATCAAGATGAGTTTTGCTAGTGACTCTACAAGGCCTCAGACTTCCTGTAGTTTTAGCAAAATAAGTGATGGGAAGTCAGGGTTTTAGATCATATTAGAATTACAGTATATAATTAGTATAAATATTTTAACTTAAAAATAATTTTGTGTAGGATTTTAAATCACTGAAACATAAGGAATGTGTTTTTGAGAAACAAGGATATTCAGAAAAACCCAAGCTAGATGAACTTGCTGTTTCTCAAGTGAGTTGCTTGAAGTTTGGTGTTTCTAAAGCACACCTGAAAAAGCTCGGTGGCCTCATCAGCTGACAGAAAACAGTGATCTTATTTGGCTTTTATAATGCAATTATCTGTAACAGCAGCAGCTGCAAAATCTTATCTTACAGTTAAGTCCCATATTCTAATCTTAGTTTGATGACTTTTTCTTCCAAGCTTAATGTAATGAAGTTGACTAAATTTCACTGTCAGATACTAGTCTTAAAAATTTATTTAACTTAAGAAATGTGAAGTTTACTAAAAATCATACAAAACAAGTATGTAGTAAGTCTGCCAAGAGTATGAAAGCAATGTCCATAGCTGAGGACAAACAAAACCTGTTCATCTAGTGTTAAGAGTTTCCTGCTGTATGAATTTACTTCATTTATGTACTGTTACTTAAAAACTAAATAATTTCATTTTTAGGATTCTGGTAGATCTAAAGAATGAAGTCTGGTATCAAAAGTGTCACGATCCTGTCTGCAGAGAACAAAACTTCAAATCACAAAGTAAGTAGCCTGTGATCTCAATTATATTTAATACTTTTTGGAATGTTAACTTTAATTAATGCCTTATATTTGATTTAGGTTTTCCATTACCGCCTGGGATATGCCTCCCGTCTCTTTTCAGAGAGGTATGTTTTTGTCATGTTGAGATGCTCAAGTTGTTGTGGGTCTCTGGAAGTCCTTGGATATTCCCACTAACATCCCAGTCTGCTGGGAGAGCTCCACACACTGTTACAGTGGTATGGAAGAGGTCCCCAGAGCAGCTGTGCTGGTGTGGTAGCTCTATATATTCATTTTTAAGTTCTCCAGCAGTGCTAAGTTACTGGAATTGCCTACCTTCACCTGGGACTAAAGACTTTCTTCTGTTCTGATGTGAACAGCAGTTCCCAATGTCTAAGCCACCAGGGCACTCCAGGTGCAGAACAGAAAAACTGCCCAAGTCTGGCTCTGCTGTGCGTGTCTGACTTCATGCTGGGCAAGCTAAAAGAGAACTGGTTCTGGAACAGTTGAGTCAGTCAGAGTCAAATATAAGTCAGTGACCCTCATTTTTGAAATTCATTTATCTCCATTTTAGTGTCTTAAAGCAGCACGTTTCCCCAAACAGGTAGAGTATTTCAACTGACCTGATACTGCACCTAGACTCTATGCCCTAAACATATGAGTTTTTCCACTGCTTAGGCAATAAGAATTGGCATTTTTGCAACTTTTAAATTTGAATTTACAGCTCTAAATGTCATACAGCAGAATGGCATGTTAAGCTCTCTCAAGCAGCTCATCAATAGCTATTAGTGTTATTTCATAAAAAGTGTCATTTAATTATTTTCAGCTCCTGACAATATCTTTGAACAGACACTAAAGTTAGTCTTAATCTTGTATTATTTTATGAAGCTGTATTCAAGAGGCTACTTGCAGGGTGCTAGAAAAACAGCCAATTTCTACTCCTATTAAAATAGGCTTCCACAGGTTAATGTGGGTATACATGAACATGCTGGAAAATCTTGTTCTGCTGGCCAGCTTTCTGCAGAATCCATTCTATGTGACAGCACAAGCTTCACACTTGCAGAGCAGTTAAAGGTATGAAGAGTATTTTTATATGGAGTAAGTAGTGTTCTTGTTTCTCAAAGGAAGAAGAGTCCACGCTAATGCATGACAGGGGGCACACAGAAGGAAAAGTAATTCCTCATTCTAATGTGTCAGACTTGTCAAAAAGCTCAGTATCTCCAGAGAACAGATGGACTCAAGACTTCTTGTTGTCAGACAGCGAGTGGGAAAGCACAAGTGATGACGCCTGTTTCTTAGAAGCTGCTGAAGATGTGGAACTAGCTGAAGCTGCAGATGATAGTCTAAATTATGCCGTGGAAGAAATCCCGGATGAAGTGCTGTTGGAAGCTTTAAGGAGAGAAGATACCTACACTAAAGAAGGCAGCTGAGCACAGGCCGGGCCAGCAATGAGTGACACGTGTGTCACGTGCCAGTGTGAAAGGTCCTGCGGGGTAGTTCACAAGCACCACTCCAGAGCTGTAAGACAAAGAATGGAGTGCCTGGGTGACCTTCAGTAGGGAGGAGGAGATCATGGACCATTATGTGGGGGCTGAAGAGGATTGGACTAAAAAACTCATCACGAATCCTGCTCCAAGCTTAGCACTTTTAATGCTCTTTGCTGTACAGTTTCTATTTTGTTAGTTGTATGCACAAGTTTTATTGAGAAGCCAACAAAACAGACTTCTTCATTTCCATAAACAGGATGAAATCATTTATTTCATATGCAAATTTAATAAAAAGATTTGTCTATTCATCTTTGTTCAACCAGTCTGTGTTCTGTTTACAAATATATTCCTCTCTCTCTCCAAGATTAATTGCACAAGATTAATACCCAGCATTGTTCACAGAGTACAGAAAAGTTTTCTTACTTTAACTGTGATCGCTATGTCCTTTCATTGATATTCTGAGACTATTTGACAATAGAAAGATACAATCTCTAAGTCACTGACTTCTTTTAAACACTGAAACAAAATAGAGTAACAATTAAACAAGCTTTAAGCACTGACAATTCTAATAACTGTTCCTACTGAATGTCAGAAAGTTTTAAAAAGACACTTAATTTTCCTTTGATCTCCGCTCTTTTTGTACAGCCAGAGCCTCCTCCAGTTTCATATTGATATTCTCAAAGTGCCTTTCTGCTCCTAGGATTCTCCGAGACTCCACCAGAAGAGCAGGGAGGCTGGAAGTTCCATACTGTTGTTAGGAAATAAAATTACAAGGCAACATTTTTAACTCTTGGAAAGATCACTTACATATCAGTATTTATTCTTCCTCTGTCTAAAATGGTGCAACATGACTTTTAAAAGTGAACAACAGCCAAAATCAGAGTGTCTTCTGAAATGTGAGGATTTCCCACATGTGGCAGGTGTGTAAGCCTTGCCCACAGAAAATACCACACCATGTCCTGGGTACAACAGGAACGAGTTCTAAGGCTACAGGAGAAGTGACTCTGGTCATGAAATACCAGCACTGTTCTTACCATTAAATATCTTACATGCACTTGCCAGGGCTTTCCCTACTTTTGAACAACAACAGCAGAAAAAATTAATTACTTCTGTCTCACTGTTAATCTTCAATTTCTATAGAAAAGTTACAACTAAGGACAACTGTTTCATTTCTATGTCCTTTGAATCCTGGACATTGAGAGCAAGGCAGCAGAATCCTCTCTGAAATACTTCAGCTTCTAACATGAGACCAAAAAAATGAGTGAGATGTTACAGTACAGTTCAGCAGTGATTCTCAAGTTGCTTCCACAAAGACAATTAACAAAATATTGCTGCTTAAGAGATGTTAATAAGTACATTTAATAAATTAAAATAAAAACACTAATAAAACTGAAACACATGCAGAATATGTACTTACTACCACTTTTGCTTTTGGGTTTTCTTCTCTATAATCCAAACAGTCTTGCCGTAGCTCCTTTAAGCCAGTAATTAATTCAATTGCTTGCCTCAAGGAAGATTTCCTTTCCTGTACCTCAGCATATTCTCTTTGTAGTTGTGTCAGCTGTGGTTCAGCTCTGAAAAAAGATGAAGACTTTGATGCTTGCATCTGCATATTTATTGCATGAATAACTATGACCCTATTTCCTCTGAAGGAATTCTTAAAGGTCGGTCATAAATACAAAACACAGGTTACTATAGGGTAGTGTTTAATTTGAACAAGAATATTACTTTAACAGGGGCATGAGTCCAAATCCACCAAAAAGACCCAAACCTCTCTTTTGAGTCTGACAATGTAACCACTCTTTCTTAAGCATTTAAGTTTTCCAAGTGTAGTTTCTTAAATACAAGGTGTTCTGCTTCTGCACAGCCCTGCCTGCAAGCTCAGTTGTTCAGTGCTTGTGCTGAAGCATAGCCAGGATTACAAACTACCTTCACCTCTGCTAAAGAAGCTGGAGTGCTCGCTCCACTGAAGTAGCACTCCAAAAACTGAGCACCAACAGCAATTTTCATCCAACAGGGTTGCAGAAAAAAAGCTTTCTTAAAATGATCAAAGGATTAAAACACAACATAGAAAAATGTGAAGACAGCTTTCAGTCTGTGAGGGGGCTCAAACTATATTGAGGGATGACTTTAAATAGTTCTCTGAGCAAAGTCTGTCCATATTACTAGTAAGAAAAACGCCTCTCATGGCCATAGAGAAAAGGTTTTTATGCTGTCTTTGTGGATCCAAGCCCACGGTTCCCTGCAGAGTTACCTTACAAGGTGTATTTTAAACGCAGCTTCAGTATAAAGCTTGTCACTAGCAACCCCAGGGATTTGGGCAAGTCTAATGGTTCTTCCAAAGAGCGTAATTCCTGTGGTGTGTTTCTAAATGACACTTAAGATTAATGCCAAGTTAGAGAAGGGGAATTGTGCGGCCATGTGAGAAGGAAACAAACCACGTACTATGAGCAACCCCTGCCAAACTGCAGAGGCAAAATACAATCTCCCACCTCAAAACCAAAAAAGTCCTCTGTATTACCTTTGTAAATTTAAGATCCAGCACCTTTGCAATTCCAATCATAACACTGGTGTTCTTCCTATGAACATATGGTGTGAAACACTCTCCCAGAAACGAGTTAGCTAAGAGAACTTGCAAGAATGACTGTCTAGGCAACTGAAGTACGTAAAGGAGAGGTTATCACGAGGTTTTGTAAAAACAAAAAGCAAGACAGCTGTAGTTTCATCAAAAGAAAATGAAAGAACAAAAAAAGTTACTTTCCCTTCCGAGTTACAAAATACCAGACTTCTTAAGTTCTTCAGGCTATTACTGTGCATCATTAGAAACACACCCAATTAGCTCTTCTCTGAGTTGCACCAGTTGCTGCCTTTTCTTTTTGATGTTTGTTATTGCCTGAAACAAACAGTGAGCAAAGTCTGTGAAACAGTTTCTAAAACTTCAAAGGGAAACAACTCAAATTGCATTGCCTTTTTTTAATCCGAGGTTTTATGTGGATTCTCATTGTGGAAGATCTAAGATACCAGACCTGATAAACTGCCATATTTTACTAAACACTTTAAAGCTGTTTAAAATGTCAAACTCTAATCTCCACCCAAAATTTCTCTGAAGAAACACAGCATTTACAAGCATACAAAAGGATTTTGTGACATTTTGATTTCAACATCAACTCTCGGAGGTTTTAGTTTTAAAAATGCAAATTAGTACGAATGTATGTTCAGGATGATTGCCATAACTAACTTTCTTTACTATAACATACAATTTC
>WEIT01015628.1:3842-19266 GCA_013389985.1 Dryoscopus gambensis | reverse complement strand
ATATTTTTTAGTTTTAACTTGTGTGATATTCTTTAAAAGAGTTAGCTTTTGTGGCTGCTTTTTTGGTGATAAATCAGATCATAAACACCTGCAATTTTTAAAATAAGTAGGAAGAAAAATGCTTCTGTTCTCAGGTCCTCTAGAGAAAGATGAAAAATCTTTCTGAATTCCTACAGATAGGCAGAATTTAAAGGGAAAGTCCTTTAACCAAAAAGCATTCATTTCACTGGAGGAATAACTCCACATTAAAATGAGCAATAGACAAAATTATTCATTCTATAATACACAGTCAAATAACCCGAGTAACATACACTCTTCCACCCCCGTGGCATCTTTTTTTTTTTTTTTTAGGAAGGGAAAAAAGATTTAGACTTCATAAGTCCTGTGGTAACCATGTTACAGTGACTTGTATAGCTGGTGTAAGAAGTTTTCTTCACTGTCCTAAGGTGGTTTTTTTAATTAAGAATTGTCACTACTGAAGGAACATGTTTTGCTTTTATCATTAAAGGGGATATATACCATATAACAAAATCTTCTAGCTTCTTGTTTACCATTAAACACTGACAAAGTCTCAATAATTTGGATGTATTAAAGTCTTACAGCTGTATCCAAATATTGAGTTGATTCTTCAAAAATTTTGTAAGTGAGAGCTTAAAAGAGTTTATCAAAGAAATAAAATGCTAGAGCCTAGTTCCTTATACTGGGCGTGTTTGATTTTTTTTTTTTTTCCTATAATGCTGCAGTAGGAGAGAGTTGGTTTCTGTCAAATTTTACAGTAACTTCAATCTGGGAAAACTGTTGAATTTTTTTTTCTTTTTAATGGTGATAATGTGATTTGTGCATTATTACTAAAACCTGATAAATTTTGTCACAGACACGTACTTTATCTGCTTATCAACATTGTCTTAGAAGTTTAATAAGTAAAGGACCTTTTAGAGCAAACAGTTCAGTACTGAAGTCTTGTGAGCATCATTAAATTTAAAAGTAAAACATTTTGTCTTCATTTTTTTTAAGCTTCATGGAACCAGGATATTTAAATACTTCATAAACAGCACAGTGAATAAGACAGAATGTTGCACATTACTATAATTCTGCTAAACCAGAAGGAGTGTAAAATCTGCACAGTTTGTCTGCATTTGTGTATACCCAGAGAATTTATTTTACTTCTTTTTAGCCCTGAGTAGTGTTTGTTCAAAATTAGGTTAGTGCAGTGGATAAAAACAAAACGATTTTTCGAGATAAGAGTTCATATGTTAGAAACTTGGTATGTAACCAGTTGTGAGTTTAGACTCGAAAAAAGCTTTTGTTTACAGTATGGGAACATTCTGGCTTGATTCTACAGGAAGGCTGATGTTATACATTTGTTTTGCATCATCTTTTTTTTCTGTCAAAATAATCACAGTTATCTTTTCAGAATCAGGTGTCATACTGAGTGAAGAGGAGAGCCTAAAATTACTGATTGGTGTTTATTGTAGAGATTAGGAGAGACAGAAAGGTGTTTAGTCTTTAGAAGGATGTGATGGTTCACTGAGCTCCTTCTATCTCACAGGAATTCTGTCACACTTGGATAAAGCCATGGTCGGATTCATGTATGGTCACTGTAAACAACATTACAGCTCTACATTTTATCATCACCTGATGGTGTACGCATGTTCCTCTGAGAGACAAACTGAATATGCAGCCACAGTAAAGTGCAAGATTTTAAAGAGGCTTTGTACTTTTTCAGAAGCAATGCCTTTTGGGTAGTGCTATCCTTGAAGCTTGCACTGGAGTCTTGGTAGAGTTGTTTGTATGTGTCTGTGACATGGGTAAGGTTGCATCTGGTTTTCTTATGGTAGGGCAGGTAGATCTTAAATAATGTATCTGTTGGGGACAGTGCACAGGTGAGAAAATGAGAGGTTTACTTCATTAAGCTTTACTTTGCCTTTTTTTTTCTGTGCCTGCAATTAAAAATAAAATATTTTTATTAGCTCTTTTTTTCCCCCCATCACACCAAAAATGCATACTGCAGTCTTAAAGTAACTTAACTAGAATTTATTTCTTCATTGTTAAAAGAAAAACCGTAAAGCTTTATTTTTTGTGATAATTTAGTGCAGAATTGCAATTTTTTTTCCTTGAACTCTTCTGACCAATGAAATATTTACATTTTTTTACTCTTACTTGCAAATTTTCTTCATCCATGAATCTTACATTGTAAATGATAAATAACTTTATCATATCATACAAACTAGCTTAAGAGCTCTTGTTATGGAAGCCAAGTATGTGTAGTATTTCCACATCTTATGGAAATGGATAAGCGGGCCTGAGCCCAGACTGTTTCTCCTTTGTCTGTAAGATGCTTCTTTTCCTCTTTCATCATAGTATCTGTCTACCAGAGCACCTGCCTGGAATTACTCAAAAGGAATTTCCACTCTGCATTGCGCTTGAATGTAGGCAATATTTTTACCTGTTCTCTTCATTCTGTTCTCCTGTTTTTATTTTCGTATTTTTAGATATTTTTGTTTGAGCTCAAATATGACACTTTCTTGCAGGAAGGGTCTTACTGTTGTTTTCTAACCTATCATTCATGACTTCAGTCATCATTATCAGAAACTGAGCTGCGATGAGAGAGAAAGACAAGTTTGGCCTAAACACCCTGTCAAAATACTTGCATAAGAAAATAATTACATGAGAAAATAAAATACACCCATTTAAAGCTATTTTACTCTTTATATAATGAGCTTGCTGTTTTTAATTTCGCTATGAAAATGAATTTATTTCTAAATTGTAATTGTTCCATTCTGCAAACAATAAGATGGCAGTGTAGGTAAAAGGAGTTTCATTTTCCAGCTGAATCTGTGTTCAGAGTTTTATTTGCATAAAGTCTCCTAGAACAAAATGCACTTTTTTTTTTTTAATGGGATCTGTGGTGTTAGGTAAGACAAAGAGGATGAAAGGAAAAATTTAATATTTCTGAAGTTATTGGTAAAACCTCATGAGAAATCCTGGCCTCATTTACGAGAGTGCAGTAGTATTGGCTTATTGACCTGAAGCACTTGAAATAACTGTCTAAAACATCTCATGCAAAGGCTGGATTCTCCAGCTGAACTGTCTGGGCACTGCACTAATAATGTTATAGCTAATAATATACGAATGTTTAAAAAAAAGTCATTTGCAGTCTCAAGAACTAGAATAGTTCTAGAATTTTTAGGACATGAGACTGATGTACTCAGGTAGCTGTGCATCCACGTTGTTGAAAAGATAACATAGAATTGTCATGAAATGGGCAACTATAGATTTCAGCATTTTAGTGTAGCCTGCTCTTCCAATTTGCTGCACAGCACTGGGGAAGCGGATTAACCTCAATCTTTTCTTCTGCAGGGAGAACAATTCACTCCTTTATAACAGATGGTATGAATAGTTCAGTTTATGATGCAAGTTCTAAGCGATTTTATAATACTGTAATCCCTCTTACAGCTTAAGAGATGGAGTAGTATACAACAACCCAGTAGGTAATCAAGAAACTGGCATTTGGGATTGCTGAAGACTAATGAAGCTTAAAATGTTTGCATTTGACTTGTTGATGGGAAATACTAAAATGGAAATACTAATGGCCAGAGGGCTTTACCGGTAAATTGACCTATGTTTTCTAAAAAAGGTATGAGACTCCTAATTTAATGTGTCAGTTAAAAATACATTTGACTGCACTAATCTGCACTGGGAATTCACAGAGTAGGGAGAATAGTTGGAAGTGTGTGAGTATACTACAAATTACCTATTTTGGTCTGGAATTCCTGGACTACATCTGACAAAAAATTATCTCTGAGTACATACTTAGGAATTTCAGAATGCTGCTTTTACCCCAGCTTCCTTTGGTTCTTCATTGTTTTTAATTAGAATTAATTTCTTGTTATCTGGGTCTTGTTCCTGCAAAGGTGGGCTTTTCTTTGTGTTTGTTACTCTGTAACTTGAGTGAGTTTTCTTTAGCCATGCAAATGAGGGGCTACTGGACCAGTAAAACCAGGGTTAAATGTTTTCTGGTGGGAGACACACTGGTGTGATGAAAGTTCATTTTTCAGCAAGAAAAGAAACTGTTGGGAGCGTGGTCAACAGCAACTGAACATTACCCAGCAGTGTGCCCAGGTGGCCAAGAAGGCCAGTGTCATTTTGGCCTGTATCAGCAATAGCGTGGCCAGCAGGACCAGAGCAGTGATTGTCCCCTCGTACTCCGCACTGGTGAAGGCACACCTCAAATCCTGTGTTCAGTTTTGGGCCTGTCACTACAAGGACACTGAAGCACTGGAGCAAGTCCAGAGAAGGGCAGCAGAGCTCGTGAAGAGTCTGGAGCACAAGTAGAAGAGTGAGGACTGTGTGAGGAGTGGCTGTGGAGCTGTGTTTGTTTAGCCTGGAGAAAAGGAGGCTCTGAGGGGACCTTACTACTCTGTACAGCTGCCTGAAAGGAGGTTATAGCAAGGTGGGAGTCAGTATCTTCTCCCAACTAACAGGCAGTAGAACAAGAGGAAATTGCCTCAAGTTGCTCCAGGGAAGGTTTAGATTGGATATGAGGAAAAATTTCTTCACTGAAAGAGTTGTTAAACACTGGAACAGGCTACCCAGGGAAGAGGTTGAATCACCATCCCTGGAGGTATTTAAAAGACCTGTAGATGTGGCATGTAGGGACACAGTTTAGTGGTGAACTTTGCTGTGCTGGGTTAACAGTTGGACTTGATGATCTTAGAGGTCTTCTCCAACCTAAACAATTCTATGTTTATTTCCTCAGCACTAGAGAAGCCTGCACAGCTGGATGATGATGAAAGAGATGCAGAAAGCTGAAGTGATCTTTATGTTTTGGGAAAGGAAATTAATTCAGTAATTTTATTGTATATGAAGTGTATTATAATTTCATTCCAGAAGCTTGAAAACAATGCATCTTTTCTGATTTTCTTTTGATGTGCATGTATGAATGTTTGGGATGTCCCAGATGATGAGTTAGTGAAGAGGTAGCTTTGTGCGTTTGGTTTTTTCCCCAGCAGTAGTCAGAAATTAAGGAAAATATTTATCTCCTGATAATCCAGTGTAAGCATAATACAGTAATTTTAAAACAGTTGACTGAACACATCAAAGCATGTATGAGACGTTTTCTAAAATATTCTCCAGTATTGTAGTCTCAGCATTCTTTACCTATGCAAAAATAGTTCATAAAATTTTCTCTAATACTCTGTATTTCATATACAGGGTAAAGTTTTTCTGAAGTCGTTCTTTTTCTTATTAAAATACTGAACTTATTACCATTAGCACTGTATGGAAGCCCTGGAGAGATCAGTGTTGTAAAATGTGAGACCTCTGCCTGCACCCATTCATGTAAATGAACCTATTAAGTACCCACTTCACAACCTAAGCAAGATGACTATTTTAAGTAGTTAGCTTCAGTTATCACAACAGACTAGGAACTGTACCTCATATTTCATAACTTAGTGTTTTTAATGTTTCAAAGTGACTTTTCTGCAGAAACACAGGATCATAAAAAGGTTTTGGAGTATTTCTTCTACTCAAGCACTGTTGTGCTTATTTCCCTCTGAGTTCAACTGGTGAGTTTTTTATGGCATTTCCTCTTAAATTATACAAATTGGAAAGTCTCCCCTAACCTTTAACAATGTGAAAGCTAGTGTCTGTCTGAAGCCAGCTGCCTAGACTACTGTCTGGGCAAGGGGAATGTATAGATACCTGCAGAGAGTCATTTGTGCCTTCATTTGGAATGCAACAATATGCCATCTGGGGATGTGGAACCTGCTAGCTTTGGCTATGCTTGATTTATTAGATAATTAAACTTAGATGAAAGAAAATCTCATACATGATTTTAATTTACTTTTGCTCAACAAAAAAGTCTTGATCCAACCTTGCGTGTCTAGTCTTTAATTTCAGGGTAATTATTATTAGTGCTTGTCTGTTTTAGTGACTCAAATACTTGGACAAACCATAAATATTGTATAGTAAAGCAGAACTTATAAAATACAGGTGTCTGATTTCAAGCATCTGCATGTAGGTACAAAAGCAGCATTGACCTGGTTTTCAGAACTAGAGCACTGCTGGTTGTGCCAACAAAAATAGAGCATGCTGACACTTTCTCAGAAACTGGTTTTCAGCATATGATCTCCAAACTCGTGCTCTGAGGTATGTGGTGATAGGGGGTTGCTTTTCATTTTTCTTTTCCAGAGCTATTGTCTGGCTTAATAATATTTGTCACTGTAATCTGTGGAGGGGGACGTGTTCGTTCCACTTTTAGTATTGCTCTACCCCTATGCTGTGAGGCATACAGGGCTTTTTGTCTTGTGAGCTTCATAGCTAAATGAGTTTTGCAGGAAAAAGGAAATATTGCTATTAGTGTTAAAGTTTTAAGAAAGAGCCTTCAAGATGAGCTTGTGCTTCACCTTTCAGCACTAATCTTTCCTTTTTAATCCTAAATCTATGCCTTCTTGCTTGTTTTGACATTGATCAAAAGTGTAGTGTTTGGAGTAGGGGCTCATTCTGAGTCATCAGTGTACATGGAGTATGTGGGACTCAGGAATGTGCAGGTATCTAGCTGGACTGAATTAAAATGGCCTTGCCCAGAACCTGATTAGGAGTTTTATGTTAGTCATGCTGCCTTTATTCTCCCACCCATCTTCATGCAGCACATGGCCCACCCCTGCACGCTGTGTGTGCTTAGGGAGAAGGCTGCTGCTCCCAGCTGGCTTTCCTGTGCACTGAGGGAATGCTTTGCTGGTGGACTACAAACAGCAAAGGCTATTTGCGCTATTTAAGCTTAAGTAGAGTAAGTGAGCAAGGGAACGCAAGTTTACTCCCTCGTGATTGGAAGCTGTGTTGGTAATCATTCAAGATAAAAACAAGACTAGTATTCTTGAAAATGCTTTTAGTCAGTTTTAAACCTTGTTTTCATGATAGAGTGTTGCTCAGTTGTAAACACTTTCAGATACAACGGTTTACTTTGCAGGCGAATATATAAAAGCAAAACTCATAAAGTAGCTTTACTTTGTGTAAAATAGATCTCTTATTCAGAAAATTGTAACAGAAGTTCATACAGGTTATTGAAGAATAGATTGTCCACTGGGAAGCATCTAAAAAAGAAATATGATTCACTACAGAGGGAGTGCAAGTTTGTGCTGTCATCTCTCCTAGACCTATTATTGACTGAGAGTTACAGCATGTGCATTTTAGATAGCAGACCTGGTTGGCATTTCTAACCCATTAGCTGTGAGCTATTGAACATACATCTCGTAGCAAGGGAAAAGAAAGAACATTAAAACAAGCCTAAAGCTTTGATCAGCGTTCTGATTTTTAATCTTTTGTATTCAGTTGGAAGTTTTTATTGGCAAAATTGGATTTTGCAACTCCTTATTGCCTTACGGAAAAATGCAAGTGATCCCTGACCTTAATACCAGTTTCCTCCCAGTGACACAGTCCAACCAGACTTTCTTTCAGAAACTGTATATAAATGTTGTATGTCAAGAAAACATAGATTATGTTTGAAGCAAATAATGGCTGTCTTTATTGCTTCTCTGCATTTAAGAGAGACAAGTATACATTCTGAAAAACAGCTCTATGTGTAATGTTACCAGCAGCATTATATATTCAGAAAACTGTGTGGTTTTAAATGAAACTTTTTAAAAAATGCTGTTGCTATACAAATACCTAGAAAGAGAAGACACATGACACTTGAAAACAAAATGTGAGCCATCACCCTACGTTTTCTATTTATAGAAGTTCCTTAGTGGTTGAATCTCTATCGTTCTTGCAGTAAACCTAGATGCTAAACTGTTTGGAATGGGCCAGGATTGCTGTGGAGGGTGCAAATTATGGGTCTTGTGCATCAGTCTGTTGGATTACACAGGAGTGGCATGTTAATTGTGTGAATGGCTGTATCTTCACTGTTAACAACAGATAGTGAGGGCTCCTGAGGAGCTTTGGGCCACAAGAAGAGTTATTAGAGTGCATTTCTAAAGGGAATATATTGAGAACTGGCAGTGTGAATTACAGATTGATCAGAGAAGCCCAACAATTCATCCTATTAAACATATCCTGCTGCTGACGGGACAAGAAAGGCTACTTTTACTGTGCAGCAGCAAGTTCACTTGGAGATAACAAGTCTGACAACATTCTAAAAGTATGAAGGAGAATTTAAATTAAAATAAAGGTCAGCTGTATATATTTAAGCTTTAAAAAAATAGTCAAAGGACAAAAAAATTGAATTGGCCATGTGAAGATAAAATTGCTGGCATGGTGGGGAATAAAAAGAAGGGAAAGAAATGGAGAGGTGAACTTTTAACCCAACCAAAACAAATTAAATCTGTGTCCCTCAAAAGCAAAGCACTGTCAGAAAAATTACCCTTACTAACAACCAAGCATGTCCTTAATGAGATCAAGGACTTAACCTCTGACAGAACAGGGTAACAAATCACCTCTGATCAATACAACTGTATTTTGCTGTCTCTCCTTCAGTGTTATAGGAAAATTAAGTAAAACTGTCTGCAATGGCATTCTTTCCTTTAGAAATGGTATTTTAGAATTCTAAAGCATGTTTTATTGTGTCGCTTCAGGCAACACAATTTGACAACAAAACTCTTGCCATTTACCTGGTTTCAAAGTCTTAAGTATTCATCTTGGAAGAGTAATGATTCTAAAGAATGGCTTATATCTTCAGAAGCATCCTGGACATCAGTGATCCCCAAATGTTTTTGCTTCGAACTGTATTACCTAGTGCTATTTGCGTGTAGGAGAGAAGTTAAGCAAAAATTAGTAAATGCAATGTGGAAAGTGGCAAAATATTTTCAAACAGAAGAATCCCTTCCCTGCAAAACAACAAAACTCAAATTTCTAAAGATCTGGGACAGGAGGAAATAGGGTGATATAGATGTGCCATGTGTTGAGAGATACAGTGTTTGAAACATAGTAACTGATTTTAAAAGAGCAGGTATTCAGTTTAAAAAAAAAAGTAATTGCCTTCATGGTCATGTAAAACAAAACCAGACGCACTACAGTGTTTGAAACTTCTCTAGTTTACATCTGACATCCCTGTAAATTCTGAGAACAATCTAGATACTTTTCAGATTTGAGGGTAATGTGCTTGTTCCCATTGAAAGTGAGCAAGGTATATGTCTACTGACTAGTAAAAATACTATTTCTGTCCTGAGAGAGCTGGTATCTGTGATGCTAAAATGCTTTGTCATAAAAATGGATTTTAAATTGCTATGTACAGCAAAGTCATTTTATCTAACCCAGTACAATTCAGTATTATTGAAGAATGGTAATGTTCCTCTGGTTTGAAGGGAAAATGTACTCAATTTTATTCTCATAATGCTTTTTGTCATGCTGGAAGGTCTTACTTTTGAATATTGTTTGACAGAGAAATTTTTTTCCTGCGTTTGAGACATACTTATATTTCTTCTCAGAGTAAAAATGCTGGATGAGATCTTAGGAAAAAAATGTAAATAGCAAAACTGATTTATGAGCCTGTTTGTTATCTGACATGACTCTAACCTTTTGCTTTGTATAACAATTTACTAAGTTAGAAGAGAATTCCTTAATTGTTATGTCACAAAACCTCATATAACATCAAGTACTGCCAGATCTCTCAAGCATTCCAGGACAAGTTCTCCTATTGTATTTTTTAACCTTTTTGAGAATATGAGGAAGACTTCTTTTGTACATAAGGATGTGTGTGTTTAGATTAACAAACAACACTTGGTCAAGGATATAAAAAAGGAAAAAAAATAAAATTTAGGCCAGGAGGTCTTAGAGATTTCTCCTATCAAGTAACAGCTCTTAAAGAGCTTGTAAGGGAAAAAGGCAGGGTCTCAGCAAAGTGAAAATTCTGTTCATGTTTTGCCTATTCACAGTGCTGTTGTTTTGTTTGTAGTTCAGATTCATGTGACTGTTGAGGGAGTCTGTTTGGATGAAAGATTTGAAATGTTGTGATCTTCAGTGATTTCACTTTTATAAACGTGTCTCTTTTGAAGACATTAAATGCATTAATTTACCAAGACTGCCTATTTTCAGAGGTGAGCAGCTGCCTCTGTACCCCAGGAGTCATCTTGTCCCTTTCAGAGGCAGCAGGGTGTGGAGATGGTAAGCTGGCTTACATTGCTGTTTGGGGGCAGTGAAGCTGGCAGGGTGCTGGTGTGTCACAGTCCATTCCAAGGCACGCTCTGTTTGCAGCAACAGTCTTGCCCTTCCTTATGCACCAGGTTTGCTCAGCCCTGTACATTCACATCCTTTTGTCTTTCTCTGTATGCTTCTCTCATTTGTCCTGAAGAACTCTCCTTACCCACACTTAGCACAAAAAAGGAGCAGTAATTTGCTTTATCTACAAGCAAAAGGAAAGGCACTGTAGGATACTTTAATTTCCAGCGTTTTCTTAACTCACAGAAGAAAGAGAATTACATTTCAGTCTGGTCATAAGGCAAATCAGTAAGTACAAATGGTCCCCAGATTCAGGAAATAAATACCTACTTTTCATCAGTCTTTGTGCACAGACCCAGGACTGGTTCAAAACTCAAAGTCTGTGGGATACATACTTCTGTAAAACTATCCTCCTGGTTCACAGCAAGCCCAAGTCACTGCTGCTAGAAGTTATTCCTGTAATGAGGTAATGCCTCTTCACAGGTTTCTCTCATTCCCAGAGTGAGTTTTGAGGCTGAGATACCAAAAATGACAGTATCATGTTATCCCTTTTATTTATTTGTAGCAGGCTGACATGGCTGCTTGTCCCAGGTGCAGGAGACCAGAGGGTCTCAGCTGCCACCGCCCGGCAGGACTTCCCGTGCCAGAATAGGGGCTGCCCCTAGACTCCCCTGAGTCTGGGTGGCAGTGCAGAGCAGGGAGGCATCTGCTCTAAGGGGATCACAGCAGCCAGCTGTGAAGCGTGTCGAAGGGTAAGATAAAGGAAGAGGGATGGATCAGTCTCTGTTGTATCCAAAGAAGTTTATTCCATAGGGGAAACCGGAGAACAGACCCTGAATCTGAGCGCGCAGGCTCTTTTAAGGGGAGGAGGTTCAAGGAGGCGCATACAATCAATGGACCAATCAGTGGTAACTCAGGGAGGAGTTTAGGGAGGGATCACATTTGCATAGGACCAGTGGGGGTGCGTGGGGAGAAATGACACCAGGGAGGACCAATGGGGCATCGAAGAACACAGAACCTTCTAGAGGGAGGGGAAGGGTTCAGAGAGGATTGACATGTACCTGGGGAGGGGTTTGGGGGATAGACAGGGAACACTCTGGAAAAATGGGAGGGGTGGGGATGACAGACAAGGAATACACTGGAATAAAGGGAGGGGTATAACCTTCTCAGGAAAACAGAGGAGTGGTCAGGGCAGGATTGGCATGGGAACGGGGAGGGATTTTAGGGACTCACAAACTTTTCAGGGAAAAAGAGGTAACCCGGGATATACCAAACGAAAGAAGAGTACCGAGTTTACATTTACATAGTATCTGAACAGTAGAAACTTATGCACTACAACAGCAGACCTTCTAAAGTCACAGGCAGAGATGATTTCTTCCTTCAGTCCCTGGACTGTTCAGAATCACAAGACAGCACTGGTCAGCTCTGTTGAGATTCATGTGTGGAAAGTCTCAGTTTTCCACCTATCTCTGCTTGCAGGCATGTTATAGGTACACAAGGACCTGTTGAGATTTAGTTACTAAGGTCCAGGGTCTTGTCTGACATCTCAGCGTTAGCAGTTTGAGATTCTTGAGGTGTATTTCAGAGCCATGTTCAAAATTGCTTCTTAATTCATTTTAAATTGAAAGTGTCCTTCTCAGCTGAGATCATTTCTGCCACTGAACGAATCAGCTGCAAGTTTTTATGGCTGATTATTCCTATGTGATAATGTTTCATAGCAACAGAGTGATGCTGAGCCCTTGCTGCAAGTTGGTCTTGCTCCAAATGGTCTTAAAATTCTAATTGAATCTGTGAATAGAGCTCTCTTTTTTTGCCTTTTTTTTTTTGCTTTCAGCCTTGGTATTTGTAGGGAGATGAGAAACTACATGTTGTCAAAGCTGTTACTCTGCTAAGATTAAACTATTGGTTTTCTGTTCTGACTGTAGTTCCGAAGGCCAAACTACCAAGTCTGAGAAAAAACTCTTAAATGAGTAAGTAAATAAAGGTGTTTGTTGATGTTTGTTGGTATTGTTGATATTTGCCGGTATTCCTTTCTCCTTCCACATGAGATTGACAACCTCTTCTGTTTCAAATGTGAATTTTTTGGAGATGTCCCAGATGCCCACTGAATTTGTCAAGCCGTAAGCATTGGATTACGCTGATATTTTTGGAGAACAGTGCTGCACTGATAGAACTATGTGTATCCCAGTGTATAGGAATTACTGCTTTGTAGCCTTCGTGTTGGGATTCACATTCTGACTCACATTCTCAGCTGACAGAAGGACTTGATAGAATCACTGAGTGCCACTGTGCAGAGCATGGCTTGTTCTTCCTCTCTTGTGAAGAATACACCTTTCCAAGGGCTTTGCATTCCTAAAAGACATAAGCAGTTCTGGAAGTGTTCATTAGGCTGCTTTTACTTGACTGCATAAAACTGGGAGGTGTGTTATTGCTGCAAAACTCGATTACTTGCATATGACACAAAGAGTTGAGCATTAACTGCAGTATTTTGTCTCAAAAGTGAATTTGGCTCGCAGTTAAAGATTCTCTTTTTGTCAGCTTGAACAGACCAATTATGTTCCAAAGAAGTTGAAGCAGGTCAGCAGCTAAGGCCGAACTCTGGGCTCTGCTCTGTTGCAGGGATCTGCTGTGGCCATAAAAGCTGATGTGAGAATTGCATGGCTAGCTTCCAGCAGCTTTGATGAAGAACTCTTTTTATACCTAGGGTAGGCAATGGTGTTCCAAAACAGACAAAATGGCTTGTAATTTTGTGAATACCCATCCAGAGAAAAGACAGATAAAGAGAGCTTGAGGAGGATGTATAGGTCTGTATATTTTTTTTTAAGATACAGTTTTAATGACAGCTTTTTAGGTGTTGGCAGCATATCCAAACACCTGCTGCAATGTTTAATTAAAATACTCCAGCTGAATGGAAAGCTTTCCTCCTGACCTTTATTGAAAAGCAAAGGATTATTCGACTTTGCGTAGTTCTGACAAAGAGCCCCCTTAGTTTTTACAGGAAAAGATGCAGGTGGTGAGTTCCCAATATGAAAAATAGTCAGTTGTGATTTTTCCCTACACAATTGTTTCAGATTAGCTAGTTTTATTGGACCTTTTTCAATTAATTCGTTTTGATTAAAGTTGCTCAGGAATAGGGACGACAATTAATCTGCAGCTTAGAGTGTGATATATTGCAATACTGTTTGTTTTTTCTCTGATGAGTCATGGCTGTGACATTTTGTTTATTATTTAACCTATTATGATTCACCTTTTGGTCCAGATTAAAAAGTGTGCCATGTCCTACACAATTTACTTAGAACTTCCAACAGAAGTAGAGCAAAGCAAACCGCTTAGAACAGGATGAATGCAATACAGTAGGAAGAAAGCTGTGCATTACATTAAAATCTTGACTCATTCAAAGAAGATGCATTGGCAGTGTGGTGACACACTATGTTTTGTTTAAAACGTGTTTATTCAGTTATGATTCTTTATTTATCTTGGTGTTGTGAGGCGAAGAGATTTTTTCAGTAGGATGAATGTTCTTGTGAATCAGCTTTGCAAACATCATAAGACTGTTGTATGTAAAGCCAGGGAGTTTTGAGAGAAATAAGCAAATAGCTGTAAATACAATGCAATGCATCTGGTTGGAAAACTTGTTATTCACAGTTAAGGTCAAAAGCTAAAGCGTGTGTCATCTTGAAGAAAGACTGGCTAAGACTTCACTCTTAAAACTACACAGCAGTTACCTTTTTAGTTTCTTGCTGTCAAGGTGACAGACAGGAACATCAATTTCAATGTTTAAAATAGTTTAAATTCTAATGTAGCTGCAACATCACCTCTTCAATCACCAGTTCATTAAATGGAAAAAAAAAGTCAGGTAAGTCCGATAGTCTTTCAATCTCCAGAACCACCCCACATTTTTAGGAAAATCATCTGTAAGGCTTGTTGAAGTATCGTGGATTTGGTTTCATATATGTATATTTTGGTATCTTTGCTGAACCTGTCCACAACTCAGTTGGAAGTTTTATATCTGTTCACTTTGGCTTGGACTAGGACAAATGAGGTTTGGTTGAGGCAGGAGCAAAGAGTTCTTAAAATCTGTGATGCCTGCAGCAGATGACAATTTCTGTTTATCACTGAACCAACAGTAGTTTTAAAACTGTGGCAGGAGCATTGCTTCATATCTCGTTACTCATCGTGGGTCATGTAGTTAGGTAACCAAGGGGGAGTTTCTGAGCCCTGGCAAACAGAATTCCTTACAATGTGTAAGTACAGTACCACAATTTCCTTGTATCTTTTTTTCACAGAGAAAAATGTATGACTTAAACGTGGAAAGAAATACGAGTTTTGCAGATTAACAGAAAATGGCAATTTTTCCCCCCTTCCTTGATGTGGAACATTTTGACAATAAACTATACCTGTCAGTATGGAAGCCAATGTGTAACATTAGCAATCAGCTAAGAGGCACTTCATATGGCTTGTATTAATCATACTGTCAATTTTAATTCCATGGGCATCTTTCTTTCCAGTTTTCACTTAGAATTTATTTCAGAGCATGATCAAAGCTCTGCTGTTCATTACATTCAGCATCAGCTAATTTGGCTTTTGGCAACTCTCATCCCAGTTCCTATTAAACGCTGGCCATAAATTGAGATAAGCATTTCAGGATTATCAAATGAATGGTAACATAGAGATGGGTGCATTATCATGCTAGTTTGAAGACTGTTGGGTTACTGCAAAATTAACCATTAGCAGATACTTGCAACCTCCAAGACAAATTTACACCTACAGTGATTTTTTTCATGTCTTCTGAATTGACTACAGGACTAAACAAATGTGAGAAAAATCATGTTCCTGTAACATTTCTGAAATGCTTGTTTGTGAATGCTGTAGTTTTATAGAGACTTTTATACAGACAGTTTTGCAAGTGTGCTGTATCATAAAATATTTTGGGTTACAGAATATGCTGTGTTTATACAACAAGATTATTAGGGCAACTGTTTTTTCCCAAGCTGCAGTCAGTTAGGAGCCAGTGTACAAGACTGATAGCAAAACATTTTTATTTAGAATTTTTTCTTTTAGCAGGTGTTTCTAGAACCTGCTGAATCCTTAATTTGTAATGATAGATACAAAAATGCCAGTTTCCCTGAGAAAAGGGGAAAATGCTGCTAGGGTATGTAAGTAAAACATCCTCTCAACTAGCACTTGGCCCTCTTTTTCTCATACTTCAGTCCTGAAGAAGTAATCTGAAGGTAGACTTAAAATTCCAGTGTAAAAGACCTATAAAGAG
>WEIT01015627.1:7180-39300 GCA_013389985.1 Dryoscopus gambensis | reverse complement strand
ATACAGGTGAGAGGTTCATTTGTAAAACACATAACCAGGTATAAACCAGCGATCATCACAACACCCAGCAACAGCGAAGTTCTTGTCACTGTTCCATATAAGTGCCTTTGGGGGATATCTTCTGTTAATGGGCCATCAGCCCTCACCTCATGACTCACAGAATTACATCATCCCATTGTGAGATGCTCCGCCCAGGGGGAGGAACCAAGCATTCCTACCTGGATATAATCTGAGGTTTGGAACACCACAGGCAGCCCTTACCTACTGGATTCCCAGACGACAAGAGCTACATAACCACCACTGGACCTTCAGTGGAAGACCAGACTCTTCTACAGTATCACAGCTTCAACAGAACCACATCTATCACTTCAACAGGATTGCAGCCACCACTTAACTGGATTGCTGCCACCACCCTGCCTGACAGGCTGTCAGGTTGTATCCTCACTCTGTCAGTTTAAGCCAGTGTTTCTCTATTATTGCCTTTATTTTCCTATTAAATTGTAATTCTGACTTGGGATCTCCCACTGGTTTGCTTTCAAACTAGTACAGTCATAAATCTCAAGACAAAACTCCACATTACAACACTTCTTTCTTGCACTCCTCTTTTCAGAACAGAAAATATGACTAACCTTTAACACCCAAAAGAGAGAACCGGCATATAGCAAAAAACCCAGTGAAGACTAATGTCATAATTTTTATAAAATCTCTACAACTCAACAGCTATTACTCCAGTGCGGGTAGATATCATAAGCTGAGTTCATGCATTAATTTAAATTAAGAAGCAGTAAATGTCTTTGGCAGGGAAAGATCACTAGTTTATAATGGGAGAACCAATTGAGACACCTTCAGCAAGGAGAAAGCTGCCTAAAAGCAGCTGATTTTAATGTCTCTCTTTGGAATTCCTGTTGATGCTGTTGAACCAAACGAGATAGTGACAGAGACAAGTTTGAAATATTAACCATGTCCTAATGTACAGAACAGCATTAGAAGCAAAATCTCTGACACTCAGCCCACAAAAATTTACATTAAAATGTCCAAACGTCTTATTAGCATCAAGCAGACCATTACCCTGAAGACCTTTTCTGCGAAAATTTCTAATATTTTGGTTTTAATAATCCAAAACTGAGTGCCTCAGTTCTATATCTATACCCAGTTTTGCCCTGAAATAATCTCACATCAAAAACAAACATGTACATAAATTTTAAAATCCTAAGACTCTAACTAATCCTTTAAACATTCTACAGTAGCACATCTTCTCCACAATTCATTTATCTGTAACTCTTACATGCCATGCCTGTATACTGTAACTCCACATGCAGACTGCCAACAATAAAAGAAGAGATCTCTGAAAACCACCACCCACAGTAAAGAGTGAAAGTGGAGAATAAAATGAGCAATTCAATCAAATTATATGAAATTTGCAGTAGTAAAGCTTACACAAGTATACTAAGATGTGAAGAAATAGTTAACATTCTTTGCAATATGAATTTGTGAACTAAATTATTCAGATACCAGCTATGAAATATTTGTTTAAAAAACCCCACTAAATCATACTATTGTGTTTTCTAGCCCGCAGATGCATCACTTGCCTACCTGTTCTTTGACTGAAGCTAGAATGGCAGAGGTTGTCTCAGTTTCAGAGCCATCACCATTGGATGTGTTCAACACAGGACTAAGGGAACTTGTCTTGTCAGAAGACGAGGGCTGGTCTGGAACAGGCATCGTTTCTGCAGTTCATGGAAAAATAAAACAATGAATTTGTTATCATAAACCTGATAAATATCAGAATTGTATACATATAACAACACTCATTTAAGGTAGAAATTATAGAATATGCTTCTGTTTTGTAATATAGAATCTGTAATGTAGAATATACCACTTATTTAAAACTAAAATGATTTCTGAATTAATTATACAAAAAAATATTAAATTATCTCCCAGTCTTACTCTGAAAAACTCACCATCACTACATTTGGAGAGGATTTAAATAATTTATAGCTGTGATTTTTCTATACTATTCCAGGGGCAGCACGCAGCATAAAATTATAGTATCATGAAAGTAATGAATCATGAAAAGCTTTGCAAACAGAAAACCAACAAACGATACATGAAAGAAGTATAAACCATCTAGTGTTGACTTGTTAACACACATGATTATTTAACATGTACTATATTTTAAGCCTGGGTAACTTTCATACTCTTTCTTCTGGTCTAGAAGGTGATTTTGAGAACATTTTATCATAGTATTTTTTGAGAAAAACAGCACACCAGTTGTTAAGCCCTTTTTGAGACCTCTTACCAAAAAAAAAAAAAAATTAGCACTTGAAGGCATTTCTAGTCTTTTTAGAGGGCAAAACAGTGGTGTGACTGTGGAATGATTTATCTTTCCGAAGGCTAAGCTATAGTGTGGTATCTCTTTTTAAATGTCACTATAGGCACATCTCTAGAGGCAGACATGTTGTGCCACATTCCAGAAGTAAAGGAACAGAGAGGCAGCTTGCATGGTTATGCACAGGCATGATAGGATAAAATCACGTTCATGTGGGAGCTGGCCAGAATTACTCTGCGGAAGAGAAGTGGCCCACAGGCTGCCAGCTGGATGGGCCTCCTAAAGAGCAGTGGGGATATTCCAAACACTCACCACTTGCATCAGAAGCAAAACTCCTGCCTTGGCTTTATTCTGCTAAAATATATAATAGTAGAGCTTTTTCTGGAAGAAGTGATAAGACTGAAAACGGTAGGAAAGGGTAGTTGGTAAAAGCAAATATAAAATTCAGTACCCAGACCAAGCATCCCCGCATTGGTCTGCCATGGAAATTAGAGATCTAAAAGAAGGGAAGATGACATCCTATAAAGCTTTGTCTCTGAAGCCACAGTGCTGCCTAAGAACACACATTTAGCCCAGCTGGGTAGCATTTTTCAAAAGCTTTCTGAAGCTCAAGACACTGGCATACATACGCAAGACAAAAACATGAAAACACAGATTATTCATAAAAAAGCCAGTTATTTATTAGAAGAAAAATGTTCCTAAATTTCAGGCTAGATTAGTTTATATATTGAAGAATGTGACTATGTATAATTTTAATTAAGCTACACATTTTCATACAGCTTACTTTTTCTAAGTAAATCTTACTGAAAATGGCAAATACCGACTCTGGCTCTGGTAATGTCCTTGCTCCAGACACACACACACTATTTGAAGTTAAACTATAAACACTTGGAGGATATACCTGCCTTCTTCTATCACAAGTACAAGCAGACTGTATAAAACTTCTATACAATTCCAATACCTCAATCTAAAAGGACTTTTTGAATTACATTTTCTTGTTTTGTTAAACAAAAGAACCGGCTTGTAATAAGAAGCTAACTAGTTTGTGACATACAATCAAACTTGCTACTGTCATGTAAAGTACCACAGAAAAGACATGTAGGCACACACATATAAATGCTTATTCTGTTACCTTGCTTTCAAACAATCTAGTTGTTTTATTTTCTTAGTAAATTAGTAATTATATTATCATAGTAGAAACAAAAGTAGTTTTCTTTTTGGTGTGGCTTTTTAGCTAAAAAACAAAACAAAAAAACCCCACAAATAACAGATGGCCTAATAATGGATTTTGTAGCCCGATATTTAACTTTGTAGAGTGACATTTGCAGAAATCACTGTAAATAGTGCAGAAATCACTGCAACACTCCTTGCTATCAACTCCGTAGCCTGTGAAGTCTGAAAGAGACCACGGGCACATGAGTGAGGCTACCACCCTTGCATGCACTTGCTCTAGGTGCCGGGAAGCCGTGCTTCCTGCTCGGGGCAGCTCACCGGGGAGACATGTGGAACTACAACAGCATAAGGCTCAAAACCTCGGGACTGGACCGGGCTGGGAAGAAACACCGGAGCTGTGAATGAGGCGCCTGGTGAAATGTTTTCAGGCGCACTGGCTGAGAGCGGCTCCCCTGCTGCACCCTGCTTTCCCTGCAGCGGTGAGGAAGCTTTCTGAGAAAAGCCCTTTCGGCTGCTCAGGTCATCCCCACGCTCCCCCAGGGCTGCTTGACCGCCCCGGCGGGGAGGCTCTGCTGAATCGGCTGTTTCATAAACATTGGCCCGAGGAGGTAAAACACAGCAAAGTGAACGAGACTGGGAGTCCAGAACTACACAAAATGCTTGCCCTAGCACAAAAGCTCCGGAATATTTAAAGTGTATTTGAGAGGGACTGCAGGGCTGCACGGCCGACAGGGAAGCCGCTCTGTGACCAAAAAGATGCTACTGGTATGACAACAGTTCTATGTGAATTCAAAACACTTTCATCCATGAGAGACAGGCAGCAATTGCCTAGTGCTATTGTTAACTTATAGGACTATATTCAACTTGAGTAAATTTTAATTTTTAGGCCATAAGTTCTTTTTAACTCTTTGTTTTCACAAAAAAAAAAAAAAAATTCAAGGACTGCTTTAGTAATGTACATTTGCAAGTATGCTTAAATGGAAAAAAAAAATCTGATTATACAATCAACTGCTGTCATAAACTGTACTTGCTTCAGCTAGGCTCAATATCTGGACAGTAGCTAACATTCTGCAACCACTGCATGCTTCCATCATTTGTTTGGTTTTTTTAAAAAAATATAGATCTTAAAGGGGTGGGGGGAGGGGGTAAGATAAAAAAAAGGCATGCTGCACATGTACCCTTCATCTAGAAACAGAGAAATCAAAATAAATGTCTCTGACATTTAAAGGTATGTTTTCTGCCCCTATTAAAATATTTCTTCTGGACATAGAATGTTATTTCAAACATGTATCTCCTGAGTTCAGTTTATTACTATGGTTGTTCTAGGGGAAAGATTGCAGCCAAGAGCACTTAGTAGGACAGTATCCCTGGATCTCAGCTCTGTGTTACCCAGCCAAACTTAACATTATAGACTCTAACAGTTATTTTTTCATTACGCTAATTTGCATGAGAGATACCATACAGAAAGAAAACACAGAACGAGTTTTCACAAGCAACAGAGATGCTACTATACTGAAGATAAGTTAGATTAAAAAAAAAAAATACACGATCCAGCAACACAAACAGTGTTTCAACAGCAAACACCACCATAGCAATTGCTCACATTTGCACACCTGTTCAGAAATGAACTTTTAATTTAGCTCAGTCTTCAGCATAAGAAATTGGAAGTTCTCAGGTTTCAATGGGACTCATAACTGCCAGTACCACAGAACTACAAAATGTATGATTGAAATGAGCCTCTGTGCCCCTAGCCCACTACCAAATCTCTAGACAAGGCAGATTTTTTTACTGTTAGTCCACATATTTAACACACAGAACCAGTCCTGCCCAGCCTCTCTCACTGCAACCTCGCTTAGCCACCTCCCTCTGCTCCAGGCTCCACTGGCCTTATCAGTAGAAAACTTGCTTTGCTGTTTAATATAATACATTTAAGCTCCCTGTTTCCTGCACTGTTCAGCATGGACACAAAAAACCTAATAATTCCATCAGCTGTCTTCAAAAAAAGCATTTTTCCACGTGATGATGATGACCATGGTACCTTTCTTTCTTCTCTAGCTTCCTTTCCCTAAAAAAGCCACCCCAACTTTTTTTCATTTTTCATCATAAAATAACTTGGCTGATAACCTTTGAACCCACACTCTTGGAAACTTAGCACCAAAAACAAAGGAAAAATTAGAGCAAGTACAAGAAGAAAAATAAAAGCTAAGCATCTCAACAGAGCACACCATAGCTGAGAAACTACTAGAAGTAAATTGGCTACATTTAATTTCCACAACAGCAATACTATTTCCTATCTATGTCACAAAAACACAGATGAGATTCTGTAAGTCAGAGCATATACAAGCTCCTGAGAGAACCAAATTAAAATCTTAGATGATCAGAGACAGATGAACAGGGAAAATACTACCAGCCTTTTGGGAACATACTTGGAAGTCAGACATAAATAATTCATGGATTCCCGTATTCCAAAGCGCCGGCAAAATTCTGTCTAGGGTTTGACCCTTTTTTTCCTCCCCTGTCCTTCTAAGAGCATCTAAAAAATTTATCTCAATTTAACGAAAAACCACACCAACCCTATAAATCGAAACAAGNAACGCTGCCCGGCAGCCGGGGCTGAGCCAGGGGAACCGGGCGGGAAACAGCCCTGCGAACCCTGAGGGGAGAAGGGAGCAGGGACTCAGGGCAGGAGAGACCCGGCAGGGATGGTCCTGCGGACGAGGAGAGACCCCGGCGGGGCACGGGCTTCCCTGCGGCCACTGGGAAGGCCCCAGGCTGGAGCAGGGATAAAGTGAGGAGGTAGCCCAGTAGAAAACTGTCTGTCAGAAATGGACCTGGAAGCCATCTGAACATGATCCACATGTGCCCAGGTGGCCAAGAAGGCCACTGGCATCCTGGCCTGTTGCAGAAATAGTGTGGCCAGCAGGACCTGTGAAGTGATTTTCACCCTGTACTTGGCACTGGTGAGGCCACACCACAAATCCTGTGTCCAGTTCTGGGCCCCTCACAGCTGGAGGGAGTCCAGAGCAGCTGAGGGAGCTGAGGTTGTTTAGCCTGGAGAAAAGGAGGCTCAGATGAGACCTTATCGCTCTCTACGACTACCTGAAAGGAGGTTAGGTCTCTTCTCCCAAGGAGCATGGGATACAAAAAGAGAAAACTGCCTCAAGCTGTGCCAGGAGAGGTTTAGACTGGATATTAGTAAAAAAATTCTCCACCAAAAGGGTTGCAAAGTACTAGAACAGGCTGCCCAGGGAACTGGTGTAATCATCATCCCTGGAAGTATTTAAAACACATGTAGATGTGACGCTTAAGGGCATGGGTTTAGTGGTGGACTCACAGTGCTAGGTTAATGGTTGAACTCAGTGATCGCAGAGGACCATCAGTTTGTACCTCTGTGATCCAAATTTTTAGGACTGGATCACACAAATATCTGGCAACAGTAATAGCATGACATTTGGAAGTGGGAAATAAAAGATGGAAAGACTACATTTCTTCTGTGACCCTTGGGATGGCAGTGGATGCTGGATGGCAGGCACCCTTCCTTGCAGGAGGATTTCAGGCCCTGTCTGAGGTAATACAACCAACATAGCTAGTTCCAAGCCCAAATTGCAAAAGTCTCTTAAGGCTGAACTCAGGCAGAGAGGTACATTCCACACCATAAATAAATCCTCAGATAAAATAAAACATTTCTAGGATTTAAAAATACATATGAAAACGGCAATGTCAGATGTTGAGGTTTCACTTTAAAGTTTAATTTTGCACACACACTTTTGCATAGGTTAGCAGCAGAGATTTACAAAATAGGGAACTAAAGAAGCCATGAAGATGTCATTGGTGAAAGCAGTTTGGTGGCGTAGTTCTCTAACACGTTGCCACTCTTTCTGCTCTTTCTCAGGTGGGGTAGTTACATATACCTTTCACTGATCTTATTCTCCTCCTCCACATCAGAAATAACTAAGCTTCATTAATGGGAAAAAATCTAGAATTGAACAAGCCACAGCATCAATGCTTAAAGAAGGAGGGAATGTTGCTTAAAGAGGCAGACTTTCATTTTTAAACATTAGACCGAAGTTCCTTTAAAAGTCACTTTGTTAATGCTGTTTATATAACCCTAATGTTATATCACCCTCTCATGGGTAGAAAGTGCATGTAGGTTAAAAAAACCCAAAGCAAAGCAACCA
This sequence comes from Dryoscopus gambensis, assembly GCA_013389985.1. Lineage (NCBI taxonomy): Eukaryota > Metazoa > Chordata > Aves > Passeriformes > Malaconotidae > Dryoscopus > Dryoscopus gambensis. The sequence continues at coordinate 31,620 of WEIT01015627.1, read as the reverse complement.
GCTCCACAGTGTCTGATAATCTATGGCAAAAGCCAAGTCAGCCACTACACTGGCAACTGCATCAAATCATGGAAATCAGAAAATCCAAATATATTTCTTGAATAAAAAGATATTGTGGTAAGAAACATGTACTAGAAACATGTGAGTTCTTCCTGTACAGTGACCCATTAGTCAGTGACTGCATTCATTATAAAAGTGTAAGTCATGCTGTCTTGCTGCACAGTAATCAAATCTGGCATGTTACTGAACTCATCTGGAAAACCACAAGTGATATTGAAGTAGCCTTGGATAAACATCAGTCACTTAAAATAATCCAATATGCAATTACGCATCGAGAAAAACTTTTGCTTCCTTTCCTCTACCTTAGACATACTGTGTAGAGATTACTGTATGACTACCATTTAATAACAGGCATTTCTATTGTTCCTATTAGAATTGCTCTTACCTTTTTTCTATTGTTTCAAAAATATGGGGAATTACTTTAAAATGAAGATAATTTAATATTTCTTTCTTTTTTACCCAAAACAATTCCTACACTTAAATTTACTGTTTATGACACTGCAGTAACTAGTATCATGATGTCAGAAGGGCTGATGTTGATCCTGTTTCTACCTGTTTGTAATTAAAAAATAAATGCATAAATTACTCCAATATTCTACATAATAGTTGCACAATTTCCTCAGGGAACCTCAATTTCTCCCTGCATATACAAACAACAGTTGCTATTTGAAAGCCTACAGTTGTCAACAGCTCCAACATACCAGCTTCTAACAACTGTGAGAAGCAAGAAAAAAAAACTATATATGTATAGATTTGGCATTGTATCTATGAACATGAAACTCACAAGCTTTCATGATGTTCACTGAGTCATTCTGATAACCTAGGAATTCAGTGGGTATAAATGATGAGTCAGAACGACACAGAATTAAATAGGCCTGGTCATTCTTGCAAATTATTATGTATATCACAAGTCATATTAGGTGCAGATAAGGATGGGAAAAAATACCCAAAATAGTAATTATTACTATTAAATATTGTAAAGTCAATTCAAATATTATCACATATGACAGGCAGACTAACAAATATGTTTACATTAGACTTTTGGAATAAGATTCCTACTGGAAGAAGTAGAAATTGGTGCTGCTTGAGAATTCAGATATGCAAAGAATCAGTTCCACTAGGAAAGATGACCTATTATTCCTTCAGTAATCTCAAATTACAGAGGTGACTGAAGGCTGAGACAGCATTGCCTCTGGACAGCAGGACACATACCTACTAATGCTGCATTGAATTTTTCTGCAATGAATCTGAATCCTTCACCTATGTGACAGTGAAACAGGGTAAAGAGTCTGTAAATATGGGCCCTCCCTTTGCCCACACAAAAACCCTTTGAAATCACAGATTGCCATTACTGTCCTATCTTAGCTGACAAGCCTGGTACAATTTGTGTCTGGGTAAGTATTCTTAAAAATAGATTGATTATCTCTTGAGTCAACAGTAAGATAAGAAAAACTGCCAGAACCTGCCAAATACCTCTAAGGCAAAAATGTCTTCTGACTGCCTAAGTAGTTATCACAACATCCTAAAGATGTATCTCCTATGCTGAAATTACTAAGGCAGCAAAACAGATTAATTAAGGAGACATGATATCTTAAAGACCTTTGGAAAGGCTTAGGCTCAGTTAGGGATCAGGGACATGTGGGATCAGTCAGCACTCGTCTTATTCTAGCTAACCCATCACAAAGGCTTTCCAAAGAGCAAGGGCTCTGTTTTCTTTCTGGGATTGTTCTTTGTCCGTAGACTCAGCCATCTCTCTGCTCACTAAGACAGGCGAGCTTGGCTCTTGTCTTCTTTTGTGACTTCAGCTTGTTGCACTCAGTTATTTCAACCATACTGTAAAAGTATTTAGAGCTTCTAAGGGTGTGAAAAAGAATTCTCTGGTTTAAAATTTAGGCAAAGTTGAAGTTCAGGTTTGTTAAACCAAAACATTTCTTTTTTTTCCCCTCCTCTCTTTGCAGAAGCATGGTAGAAGATAATAAAAGATCTCCCCATCACAATAAAAGATAGAGACAACTATATTCTAAAACCTGACAGAAGAGAAGCTATACTGAAAAACTTCCTCCAATATTTTCCTTGACTTAACTTGTTCTAAAGTCTGATAGATAGATATGAAATACCTAGAATTTCCTTCTCTTCCACAGATGTCTTACTCAAAAAGGCATTTCCTGAAACATTCAAAAGACTATAGCTCAAGACAAAAAAGTTTCTTCCTCAGGGATTCTCTATTGCTGCCCTGAGTCTTGATTAAAATACCTCTATTTTCCTGCTCTGCAAAGAGGAAGTAAAATGAAGGGTCTTACGTACACAATAGCCTGAGGCCTCCACAGGCTGTATCAAATATTTTCCTGCCACTATCTACATTAGAAGTGTAAGAACACCGGAAGCCATGTGAAACCTGCGGTCTTGCCTGGTGCTTAAGCCATTTGCAATGCTTCCAAAATTTTTAGTTCAAGATGACCCTGCTAAAACAAGGCAGTTTTGCTTTTTGCCATAATGTTTGCAATTTCAAGTACTTTGAATTACTTATACAGCCTGCCTCCTTAAAATGAAACAAAAATTTGAAACCATTCCCAATTATTTTAACAGGATAACTTAGAAGAAGTGCTTATGAGAAAAAGGGTCCAGCATTTGGCCCAAAGGACCTTGAAAAAAAGGCAAGAGAAAGACGGTCTGATTGTACATCCCTTGTTGGTTTTTTTCTCTCAAACCAGAGCCAGAACCACTGCTGACCAGTGCATCAAGATTTAAAGATCAGACCCAAGCCACAAAGCCAGAGCTGTGTCTGTTCACTGGCCCCAGCCCCCTTCTCTATCAATATATTATAGCAACTGAATAAGTGATTATTCAGAAGAGATAAACCACATGCTGCTTCCTCTTGCTTCATTGGTCCTGAAACCACCATCCTAATCTGTAAGGATTTACCCTAACCAGCTAGCATGCACCATCTGAGAACTGAGCAACCTCCTAAAATTCTTAGGAAAATATTTCAGTTGGAGTTAGTAATGAAATCGCATAGAGAAACCAGCATAAAAATTCATCCTCCTCTCTGTATTTTAGAGACCTCAGCATGAGGATTTACAAAAATTGATTTCAGTTTTGCTGAAAAATCTATTCACAAATCAAGCAAATTTGTTTCACTCATGGAATCCAGTGAGAGAATACTGTTTGCTGCTGTTACCAAGGGAACAGGAACTCTTACTTCGGTGACAATGCCAATATCCTCAAGCATACAGAGCAAAATGCTCATCTACAAACAAAAGCCAGAAACAGTCCTTAGAGTGAATTCTTACAATCTTGTATTACAGAGACACGGTAGGAGGAGGTGATACCAATATAATATGAAGGGTCCTTTTGTTGCCTTTTTTTTTTCATCAATTGGTCATTTATTGCCTCAACAAGAATTGAAAACTTAAGTGGCATTATGTTTTGTGTTGGAATGGAGTTAATTTTCTTTATAGAAGCTCATATGGTAATGCTGTGATTAAAAAAGTGTTTCAGTTACTGCTGAATGGTGCTTGCACAGAATTGAGCCTTCTCTGTTTCTCACTCTGCTCCTCAGCAAGGCAGGGAGAGGACACAGCCAGGACAGCTGACCCCAACAGACCAACAGGATGCTCCACACCATACAATGTCCTGCTTAGCATATAAACTGGGGGCAGTTTCTCTAAAGTAGCTGTTGCTTGGGCATCAGCCTGATGGTGGTGTTTGTCACTTTTTTTCCTCTTTTACTTATTAAGTTGTCTTTATCTTGACTCACTAGAGGTTTTTTCCTCATTTTTGCCAGTTCTCTCCCCCATCCTGCTGTAATGGGTTATCAAGCAAGTGGGTGAAGGCTTAGCTGCTCGCCGAAATCAAACCCCAAATACACCATGCCTGAGTAATTCCTCCCAACACCACCAACAGTAATCAGAGGAAAAAGAAGTTTGTAATGAAAGAGATGGGGTCAATGGCAGAAACACCTAAGGATATATGTTCATTAAAAAGAACAGAAATAGCAAGGCAAAAGCACAGCCCTATGAGTCTGAGGCAAATAATCCACTAAGGTTCTTGCCAAAATAGACTCTTTATTACTACTACTTTAAATTTAAATTGCAGGCTGATTCATGCTGACTACTCTTAATGTCTCCCATGGCTCTGAACCTGAAGGAGGATAGACAGTTCTGGTATTGGTGTAATCTCAGGACTAATCTACTTCCTCACTAATTCCTACAGTTAAGGAGCTTACTTATATATATCATACTGAATTGCACAGATCCTCTTTGCCTCACATCTCTCTCTTTTATTAGAGACAGACAGCAGAACGCATACTTCCAAGCCCCATACAACACTCTGCAGCGTACCTCCAGACTGACCTTCCGAGACACAGTGTCTGGCAGGTACGGCTGCTGTAGGGAACCAAGACAACAGTCACTGGGGGGCTCTTTCCATGGCTGTATCCTGTAAATAAGGAGTTGGTGGATGAGCACAGCATCTCCTCACTTGTTCACGGCACACTGAAGTAGGGACCTGCTGAGGTAAGGACATCTGCTTTTTTAAACATCCGGATGCACCTCCCCCAGCCAAAGATGAGCATGACAATCAAACATTTCCTTAGTGTGTTCCTGAAGAGCACTGTACTCCTAATGGGAACTGTAGAGTCTCCCCACTCCTTTTGATATGGGCTTATGCACACAGCCCAAGCCCCACAAGAAGTAGCAAATCCCAGACTCCTTTGTGAAGTTGGGATGTTGTATTACTCTTCTTCTCCATATGTGCATCATTTTAAGTTTATCCACATGAATTTTTATCATCCATTATTTTAATTTTTCCTTTTGATAAACTCCACAATATTTTGAGAGTCTAGGGCATCCCCACAAATAACAATGCAAATTGGGAAGCTCCCTTAACATGCTTTATGACCCAGAAAGTTGGGGCAAAAAAAAAAAACAAACCAGAACTTAGGGTTTTTTTCTTCACTCTCTGTAGCAATTAGCATGATTTATGTCCAGAAAAGATAGGTGTTAGCATAAGCCAGTAAATGGCAAACAGCTCTTTACTGTGGCACAAGCAGATGAAAAAGAGTCAGCCACCTGTCCAGAAAAAGAGAATTGGTTTTGTGTGCTGAAGAAAACTGGTAGCCAAACTATGCAAACTGCCTGGTTATCATCAGAAAGTGCAAAGACATCCAGAAGTATCTGGAACAAGCAGACTGTGAGCAGCAAGAGCAGCAACTGCAAATCAGAAAAGATCAAGACCTGAAAGGTCTCATTACCAACATGATATTCCCTGTCCAGTCCTGTAACTAAGGATATTTAATATTGAAGGAAACCAGAGTAAAAAAGTGAAAGGTGAGAACCTCATGATCCTACACCAAGATTAGGGACCATCTCATCAACACGCAGAGGACCCAAGAGCACCAGAGAGTGCTCTGAGGACCCCATGACTCCACACCAGAACTGCACACAGTCCAGCCTGAAACATTCTGCTGATCCACCTGCATTCTCTCCTGGACTTCTCTGTCACCCCTGCAGAAAAGAGAAGATGTGTGAAGCAACCACTGCACTAACCTGACCAGATTTTCTCCTGGCCTAAATAATCTCTCTGATGGGATATCAAAATCACGTGACTCTTTGAACTGCATTAAAGTGTATAGAGGCTCAAAGAGGCAAAGTATCTCACCTAAGATACGGCAGAAATCTAAAGGACATCAGACTTGAATTCAGCTCTCCCAAGAGTCAAACTTCTTTGATTTATATAACAGTATGTACAATTTAATGGAGAAAACAAACCAGAAGTTCTGTCAGTACAATCCTAGCCATTTTTCTAAACTCTATATAGAGGAATATTTTATGTGCTCCCAAGCATGAAATCTGGATTTTCATAGAAATAAACACCGACAGAAATTTCTGCTGAAACATCAACTAATAAAGTCCATTAGAAACACAGTCATAAAAAAAATTCAGTAGAGTAGAAAACCATTTCTGGATCTCTGCCTGCCAGAAAGCACAGGCAGGAGTCCTTGCATTAATGCATCATTTTCTACTAAGTATACTTTACATACCCAAACCAAGTTTGAAAGTTTGGATTTAACTGAAATACACTTAAATCAACAATGACAATCATTATGAGAATGTGATGACAACTGCATTTCTTCACAGTTTGTCTGAAAGTTTGGAAATTACTAACCCCCTCACAGTTAAACTGAACTCAATGCCCCTTCACAGTGTGTATCTTTTGTTTGACTGACTTTCTAGCCAAAAATTATACTATGCAGGAGATAGCTTACTGATGGAAAAGAATAAAAATATGTATGTTTAAGTTGTATAAGACTGTAATTAGTCTAACAGTTTCAGCCTTCACTCTGTCACACTAAAAGAGTATCAATTTACAGTGTTATCTTCATACACATATGTTGAGCACATTCTTAAAATATATTGGTTAAGAACACATCACTCGCAAGTCTTATAATAGACTGGCTATATTAAGTCTGTCTTCTTCTGTTTTCAATACATTGAGCCAGATAATCTGTTAAATAGTAGTAAGAATTGCTGGAGGAGAAGTATGAACAAACCCAAACCTTTGTATAACTCTCTTAGAGTCAGTTGCTTTACAGGGCAGAGCAACCAACACCATCTGCCTGGACTTACGCCAAGCGCTTGACACTGTCCTGCATGACATTCTGTTGTGGTTTGACGCTGGTTTAAATGCTAAACACATGTAATCTAATTACGTGCATAAGGGGAATATGGATTTATTTAGAAAAATGTAAAGAAACTTTGGGGCAAAACAAGGTCTTCACTTCAACAGTTGTAATATAAAGGAAAGTTTATTACTAATGGAATAAAAAAAAAAGAAATGAAAAGATATTAAAGCAAGCCTTTAAACACCTTTCTTTCCCAGTGCCTCTTCCTTTACCACAAACTTTTCACAAGCGAAAACAAAACAAGAACATGGCATTTTGGTCAGAGTTGCACCTTCTCTAAGAGTCTTTTTAATACTTAAGGAAAAGAGGTTCTTCTACTGTGCCATAGAGTTTTCACAAACTATCAGTCCGCCCGGAAGAAAACATCTGTTGAAGTGAAAAAGGTATCTCTCCCATGAATCTTTCGCAGTCTTCCCACACTGCCAAGTCACAGGCCACAGGAGAAAATGGGGTTTTAATCTTTTGAGGATGAGTTATCTCAGCCTGAAAGCACAGGTTCTCTGCTTCAAATCTTTAACAGCTTCTCACAACTTCTATGTGGCCTGGCGTGGGCCTTTCTTTAAAGTCACAGGCTGCACAAGAATTTCCCATCCCCCCCAAGCTTTTCCAAATGGATTAAAGTCCTTTCTATGGCTTTGCAAAAAGCATTTTTAAGCTTCGCACCAAAAGCACAACAGCCCTCTTTCCATCATCATCTATTTGCCTTCCCACGTGGTCTCGCCCCTTCCCTTCTGTTTCTGACCTTGGAGTCGCCATGTTCAGCTTCGTCCCATGTGACTTGACTTTTCTTTCCTCACTGACTTGAAAGAAAAAGTGTCTTTGTTGGCTGCAGTGTGTGGTGTTTCTTCGGTTTTGGAGAGCGCTGTGCTGGATGCAAGGGTGCCCCACCGGCCCTGCCAGTCCCATGCGGGGTCTCGGCAGCCTCAGATCATCTTGGCCACATGGCCTCGGTTACATGCTGCCTGCAGTTTGGGGAGAGCCCTCTCCCTGGAGGGGATGGACTGGCCCTGTGCCACCACCACGCTGAGGGGTCGAGGAAGGACCTGGCCTGGACCTAGGCCCAGGCCCAGGCCCAGGGCCCTCTGCCTTGAGCCACCCCTCGGCCCTTGAGGCCAGAAACAAAGAGAAATCTCCCACGCTTGCACGGGCTTTTTATATGCAAAATTGCAAAAGCACAACTGGCCCAAAAGCCCGTCAATCAACTCAGGTTCAACCTATTACACATTCTTGTCCCAAAATAGGAGAGACATTCATTTGATGGATGAACCACTCAGTGAGTAATGAACTGGCTGGATGGCAAAGGGTTGTGGTCTGTCTCATTGTACAAGTAGAGATCTGTGACCAGTGCTGTCCCTCCAGGGGCTGATACTGCTCAGCATCTTTGTTGGTGACATGGACAGTGGGATGGAGTGCACCCTCAGCAAAATTCACTGACAACAACAGGCTGGGTGGTGTGTCAGACACAGGTAGGGAAGGGATGCCATCCAGAGGCTGGGACAGGCTGGGAAGATGGGCTGATGCAAACCTCAGTAAGATCAGCAAAGCTAAGCACAAGGCCCTACCCCTGGGTCATGGCAATCCCTGGCACATCAACAGGCTGGGTGGAGAAGTGGTTGAGAGCAGCCCTGCAGAGAAGGACTAGGGGGTGATGGTTGATGAAACACTCAACATAATCCAGTAGTGTGTACTCCCAGCCCAGAAAACCAATGGAATCCTGGGCTGCATCAAAAGTACCATGGCCAGCAGATCAAGGGAAGTGATTCTGCCCCTCTATTCCGCTATTGTGAGACCTCACCTGTAGTACTACATCCAGTTCTGGATAAGAATATAAGAAAGACGTGGAACTGTTGGAGCAAATCCAGAGGAGGGCCATGTAGTTGGCAAGAGCACTAGATCATCTCTCCTAGAAAGACAGACTGAGAAAATTGGGGCTGTTCAGCCTGGATACGATTGTGAGAGATTGTGTGCAGACCTCATAGCAGCCTTTCAGCATCTGAAGGGGGCCTAGAGGGAAGCTGCTGAGGGATTTTTTGTCAGGAACTACAGTGATAAGACAAGGGGTAATGGATTCAAATTGAAAGAGGGCAAATTTAGGTTAGATTTTAGGAAGAAATTCTTTACCGTGAGGGCAGTGAGGCACTGGCACAGGTTGCCCAAGGAGGTTGTACATGCCTCAACCCTGGCAGTGTTCAAAGCCAGGCTGGATAAGGCCTTGAGCATCTTGGTCTGGTGGGAGGTGTCCCTGCCCATGGCCAGGGCACTGGGACTAGCTGATCTGTAAGGTCCATTCCAACCCTTAACATACTATGACTCTAAGTGAAGTATTTGTTCATTTAAATATTTTTGTTGCTAAATGGTAAAAGATGGGAAGCAGATAAGGATTCTGTTGTTTCTTAAAAAGAAATTTTCTCCAAACACAGGCTGACTAAACTTAAGCAGGAAGGAGGCTCAGACTGATGGCTTGAACTGTATCTGTGAAGAACGTACGTCATGCCCTCCTTATCCATGGCCATTTTGCCTACAAGACCACAAGTGAAAAGCAATCTCATGTGACATCAACAGACTAATCAAGTGATTCATAAAGCAGTGAACTGCCACCATGACTCCCCCAAAGGAATGGTCCCACAGCACTATCAGAACCTTAATCAAATTCCTTATTTCAGTGTTGGGGATGTGTTGCTTGAAGAACCACAAATTTTCCCAGAACAGAGATACTGGACCCTTTTTCAATGAGGGTTAATAGCTGAACTATCACAGCAACATAAATTGGCCTTTAATTATGATTACATTTTTATTGCACCTACAAGCATTCTGGGCAAGTGAACTTTCAATAATTTTCTTTAAAAGCCTAAAACTAGGGTCTTCTTTTACAATATTATCTCTTCACTGTCTTTTTGTAGGGGCCTGCTTACTTTCACAGGACTTGTCAAGAACACGTAACAGTACAAAATTTGGTTCCTTAATAATGGGCCCATTATTAAAGGCTATGCTAAAATATCAGAAACAAAAATAAAGTTGCAGTGGCATTTAAGCATAGGAAGAAAGTCAGCTCCCACCTCAATGACTTGGGTTTAAACCAGCTACTTGCACAGAACTGAAAATCACCCATGACTTACATGTACTTGAATTTTATTATACACTGTGTAACTCTATTTTCCTAAATCAAAGTTATTAGTGGTAACAGAAAAGAAATCAATATATTCAATTCAGTATAGATCCTCCAGCATCTACTTCTTCCATTTCTGTACCCCTACAAAGATACACTACTCCTTTTTTTTTTCCTTAAACACTCTCATGGATTGAGAGTGTATCCCAGTCTTCATGTAGATTGACTTCTTTTAATCATTCTTTCTTACCAGAATATTATTTTCAAACACCCATTATTGTCCAATTCTTCAACAGAATTAAAGCCAAATTACTGCAATGTGTAAGTCCTTGAAATTGCCTTGCTGGGTTAAACTGCTGCATAATAATCATTGTCTCCCATTTTCATTGCGAGGTTGATTTAAGATAGCACTGAATTCCTTTGCACTGGCTGCAATGGCAGCAACATCCACTCAAAGCAGACACATTTCAGTGCAAATGCAAAGATCTACACACAATTGTTTTAAGTTATACACATTTTCCAATGCCTATTTTGGCTGTTTACACTATCTCGTTTTAACTTCCTACATACATACTTTGAATGTATATACAGTATTCTTTATTCTACTTATATTCACAGAGTCTCAGTTGTATTTGTGATTCCAATTACACATTTGTCCTGTCAAATTACACATCATAACATAAAATTAAATTTCTTTACCATAAAAACGTTTGCACAAGTTAAACAAACATCACGTTCAGGAATATACTGCCAGAGATACATCTCATGATACTGGGGAGGAGGCCAAGGATGTGGGCAGGAAGCCAAGAAAGAAGGTGCCACTCCTCCCTGTGCCTCCTCTTCTCTCCCCCTCCCTCGACTAAGATGAGAGGAGCTGGTTCCTGAAATGAAGCTAGTGAAAAGGGGGAAAGCGTGCAGTGCAGACCTGAGACATCACAGCTTCTAGGAAAGCAGTCAGCAACAGCAGGAAGTCAAATTTGCTGGAAGCAATTTTTAAAAGCAGTTCTGGTGGAATTCCATGATGTAAAGCTGGTGAGGAAGTTTCACAATTTTCTTTCTGGTTGCAGGCAGAGCTAGCAGTGCTAGCACATCTCATTTTAAGATCCTATTTTGAGCCGCTTACACTTTTCCCAAGCTTACTGTTTAGAATACTCCATCCAAGCAGCTGTCTCGTAATAATCACACACATACACATACACACACACATACACACTCCTCCCTGTCTTTAACTGTTTGGGCATTTCCAAGACTTGTATTTCTGGAGAGTATCTTATTCTGTTTTCATTATAAAAAAATCTCTAAATCTCTCAAGAAAGTGGAATCTCTGGAAGTGTTTCTGTTCTACAGGGCACAGCAGCAAAATAATTATTTGTACTATAGGCATATCTAGAGCCTTCAACTGCAAATAAAGATCCACTGGTCTAAGGACTGTACAAATTACAAAAAGACTAGAAAAAATATAATAAAAGCATAATATGCAGATCTCTACTGAATTCAATACTGTCAATCAAATAAGTACAGAGTTTAACATATGCAGATGTTTTCTGACTACAAAATAAATTATTCAAAAGCATTATTCATAAGTTATTTGATACTGCTATTTAATAAGATACTTGGGGCTTGTTACTCCAAACATGCACAGGAAGAAAATTCAACTGGAAGTTTACTTATCTGCAATAAAGCCAGCTATGAGAAACTGAGATATCCACAGTTCTAAAGACTCCTCCTACACTTAACAGTGACTCAAAGCTGAGGTAGTTAGAACTTCATGATATCTTTAAGATCATTAAAGAAGCATTTTTAAAACCTTTTAACTAAACAGAAAATCATTATTTTATGATCAGCAAACATATGGAAGAGTTATTGAATGTAAATACCAGACAGTGACAGTACAAGGTTAGAAACAGCTATTCACAGGCTGTACTCACGATTATCCATTTCCTTTCATAATGGTGTCAGAATTTGCCAGACATGTTTGAATATACAACCCCACAAGAACAGTTATTCTAATCAATCCACTAGACTTAACACTTATTACAGTGTTGCCCACAAAAGAGAAATCTTAACAATGCAGACAGCTGTTTCCTATCTTATACCTTAAACCATCAGATACACTCTATACTTTGATCTGATCTGGTATTGCTTTCATTGTTCAGATACAGGCAGTCTTTGAATGCTAAGCATGATTGCTATCACCTTTAGCCCAGCAGTTCAAGTTGGGCTTTTAGAAGTGCTTATCAATTACATAAGTTTTCTATGAAGTACACACAGGTCTGCTGCTAGAAGAACAGACTCGCTTTCAATTACTTTCTGAAGGAAAAGAAAGAAATAATACTTCAGATTTCATCTTGTTTAATCTGAAGTAGATACAAACTCATATATTTGACTGGTCCTGAAGAGGACTCAGATACTGCCAAGGGAGAAGAAAAGAGGTATGTACCAACATCAATCTCCTTTTAAGTCTAGCTAGCAATCAAGAAAAGAAGCATAAGAACAAGAAATTCCAGAATAGGTTTGGAGTCTTATTTCACGCACTCCACTTCTAGAGTTTCCACAGTCTCCCAATGATGCTTTGGTGGGTTGACCTTGGCTGGATGCCAGGTGACCACCAAGCCACTCTATCACTCCTTTTCCCAGATGGACAAGGCAGAGAATATAGGATGGAAAACAACTCATAGGTTGAGATAAGGCAGTTTACTAAAGCAAAAGCAAAAGTTTGCATGAGCACAAGAAAAGAGAAAAAAAAAATAGGTTTATCCTCTACTTCCCTTTAGCAAACGATGTTCAGCCACTTCCCAGGAAGCAGGGCTTCAGCACACATAGCAGTTGCTCCAGAAGTCAAACATTGCAAATAATAAATGCCACACCTTCCTCCTCCTTTCCTTAGCTTTCATATCTGAGCTGATGTCATATAATGTGGACTATCCCTTTGGTCAATTTCAGTCAGCTGGCCTGGTTGTGTGGCATCCCAGGACCTTGCTTACTGCCAGCCCCTTGATGTGGGGAATGTTAAGAGACAGCACGGATGCTGTGCCAGCACTGCTCAGGAGTATCCAAAGCACTGGTGTGTTATCGACAATAGCCCACAACAAAAAAACCCCAACCCAAATCAAATTCAAAAAACTCAAACAAATAAAAACCCCCAAACCAAGCATCACTACTTCATCATGTCCTGCAAACAACCCACTTTCTGTTACAGATGGTGCTGACTTCATGTTTCCAAGGAGTCATCACACTAGGTATGTATCTGCTCCAGATATGGGCTCCAGCTGAGTTATATTACAAAATTCTATGCAGAAACAGATATTTGCATCAGCTACCAAGTCTAAGGATAGATTAAAGGAATTTTTTTTTTCAAGTTGGGCTCACTTCTGTTCCTCCCAGGTGTTTCTATGATATTTGGGGGAGAAAAAAGTGACACAGGATGAGTCTGAATGAAGAGGTTTGCAAAATAAGCATATAAAACTAGTTCTCCTGGAAGAGCTAGCTGCCTAAAGTCCCCTCCTAGTTAATAGGGCAAAACAGGTGCTTTGCAGAGTGATTAATTCTATCTCAAGTCAAGCCTTTAAGGCAGACAGCATGACTCATGTTTGGGGATAGGAAGAATCATCTCTATTACCTGTAGTGAGTGCTTAGGCAACTATTTTAAACTCAGTGACTACCTTTTCAGGTAGCTAAAATTAGGTAGATGAAATGTATCTGAGATGCATAATAAATATATCAACAAACAAGCTCATCAGGGAAACGCTATATAATCAAAAGGTTGTTCAAAACTTCTTCTGGAAAGATGAGTGTAATTATCCAGGACTTAGAAATTGTCCCTGACATGAAGACATCCAAGCCCAAGCTTGCCTATATCTTTTTTTTCACACATAGGATTAAGTATCATCTGAGAATTTTTCATACAATATTTTCAGCAGAAATATATGCACATGCAGATTCAGTACAAAAATAATTATGCTAAGTACGCAGCATTTATAATAGCATTAATTGTTGGGGTTTTTTTTCCTTTGGGAAAGGAGATGATATAATACTCCTCCAGTGCAGGGGAGGAGGATTTGTTTCAAACTAGAATCCCTTACAAAAATGATATTATTTTTACCTGTTCTTTAATTATGTCTGTATATTGAAATGTAAGAACTCAGTCACGTGAGGGCTGAATGACAACATAAACAAATCTGTTTTCCACAGTATAATTAATTTTTAAAAACATTACTTTGTTTTAGCTAAGAAGCTGGATATTAATAAATGTGCAGGTAAGAAGGTGAATAGTAATAAATAAGCAAGTATAAAATGAACAATGATCATACAAAATTATTCATGCCAGAAGGGACCTCAGCAGGTTTTCTTATCCAACATCCTGATTCAAGCAGATCAGGAAAACCTGCTTTAGCCAGGTGATCAACATGCAAGACCAGGTTGCTTAGGCTTTGTCCAGTTGGCTCTTGAAACACCCAGGAATGAAGATCCTATAGCTTCTCCAGGCAATCTCCTCAACTGCTTAATTACACTTAGAGTGAACTTCTCTTCCCTTTAAGTCAAGCCAAAATATCTCCTCTCAATTAATGAGACAACCTCCAGCCATACATCTCAGCAAAAGAGCCTGCCCCAGTCTTCTCCATAACTTCCTCACAGATACAAGAAGGGGGCTGCTAGGTTCTCCCTAAGCCATCTCTTTTCCAGGCTTACCAAGCCCCATTTCTGAGCCTCTTCTCACAGAGCAAGTACTCCTGCTATTGGCCATCTGCTGCTGAACTTGCCCCAGTTTATAAATGTCTCTACTGTACTGGGCTGTCCCCAACACCTGTGCATGGCAGTCTAGGCACAGTCTAATGAGTGCTGAGTAAAACAAATAAACTTCTCCCTCACTCTCCTGGCTGTGCTGCTATTAATGAAGCCCAGGACGAAATTGGCTGCCAAGGCATCCTGCCAGTTCACACTCAGGCTGCTGGCTACAATGGCCTACAGGTCTGTTCCAGCAGAGCTGCTTGCCAGTGACTGCCCAGGATGTACCAATGGCCGGAGTTTGTCCATCCCAGGCTCAAGACTAAGTTATCTGCCTCATTTCACAAGGTAACTGCCAGCTCTCTCATCGAGCCTGTGTAGGCTCATCTGAATGTCAGCCAGGCCTCCGAGTGCTTTGAGTGCACCTCACAATTTGTTGTGATCCACAAACTTGTCAAGAATGCCTTCCATTTCCATCTCCATGTCACTGATGAAGAACTGAACAAGACAAGGTACACCTCTGGTCTGATGTTACACACAGTTTTGCATCCATCTAGTAAGACCACTCATTTGGGATGTAATGTCCCAAGCTGGATAAAATGATGATGCATCAGCCTTTGCCAAAGCCTTTCTTAAGTCCTTCACTGAAAGTTTCTGGGCAAATTGTAGAGGTATTACATAGGATAGAAGGTTCCTTCATGAATGACTAATTACATGAGGACAAACAAAAGCAGAGAGAGTAAGCTCTTCCGACAGACGCCACTGACAAATTCTATGAAATAGCTGGGTTGCAACAGGGTGTTAAACATATTCATACTGCTCATTCCTTGATTTGGTGGTAGTGAAAGTTGCTAATGATATGAAATTGAAATATTACAGAAAATAGTCAGTTAGGGAGAACAGCAGAGGCCCTTACAAGACTAAATGACTTGGGCAATAAACAGAAACCTGCATCCTAAATACTGTGAGCAGGTCTGGCTCCCCTTTGTTTAAAGGATACAGCAGAATCGGAAAGCCAGAGAAGGGCAACAGAGACAATCAGAGGCAAGGAAAGGCTCCCACGTCAAGAATGAGGATGCATATCAGAACTCTTTGGTTCAGAGAAGACAGAATTGAGAGGGTGATCATATGAGAAAACCCTGAAAGCCTGGGTAGCATAGGCAGGGTGGATTAGGAACAAACAGGGACAGCCGATGAAGTGAGTGAGTGGTAAGTTCCACACAGACAAAAGGAAGAGGCTCTTTGTTGAATTGCTGAGCTGTTGAAGTCCTTGTGAGATGCTCCTGCAGTTGCGAAACACATACATGGTTTCAGGCAAGAAAAATGCACCAAGATTACTAAATCAACACACTGAACCACACTTTTTATGGAAAGTGCCTGAGGCTGGCACTATGCTAAAAGGATAGGTAATGTGCGCTTGCCGTGTTCGAACCTTTTTTTCTTTATATTTGGCAGTTTTTGGGGCAGGACAGTCAAATCCAATAGAGCTGTTCTCATCACAATACTCAATTAAAAAATAACTACATTAAAGGTAAGCAACAACAGGTGTCTACTGCTGCTTGAGAGGCCTTTGGGTAATCCTGCCTGGAGTCCAGGTGGCACTCAGGAGGAGTCTCTTGTAGGTCGCGTATCATATCTGCTATCCTGGAACTGCAAAAACTCGGGCTGTCTCAAATGGCATTAAGCATCTATGCTGAGGTAACTGAATTGAGCCCTCCATTCCTAGAACAAAGTGAAAAAAGATAAAAATACCACATAAAGAGCTTAATGCAGGGAAAATTTATGTATTTTTAATGTAAAGCCATTGTTTTTGAAGTGCACACATGAATCGGAGAAACCATAGCTTGCTACAGAAACAAGACATTTGTTTTTACACCATGCTGTGGAGCTATGGAACACGTTTAATGCATAACCAAAGCAGCACTGCAACTTCTCAGCAGTTGCAAGTTACATGAAATTTAAGCATTGAATTATGAAAAGCTGCAAAGGCTCAAAATAAAATCTTATTAACCAAATGTGAAAAGAAAGCCACACGAGCTCATGAAACAGAAGTCAAATCGAGCAATATGGATGTGGTGAAATAGAAAAAGTAACCTTGAAACTGGAAAACAAGTTTTAACTTCAGGACTATGCCAGTGATAAATTGGTCTATTATAAGCAAGGAGAAAAAACAATTTCTATGACATAAAATTCAGGCTTCTATTGCTCCTTTTTTAAAGGGTCTGACAGGGAGTCTGAATATAGTTTTGGAAAGACCCCCCACAGTGATACAGTTTGCTAGATTAATTATTTAGAATTACTTTTTGTACAAAACATGTTGCTTAAACAAAATAAGAATACCTGTAAATTCAAGAATACTTAGAAGAATACAATTTCCTTCACTTCCTAAGTTATTTTACTAAACCTCTGTAACTTATAAAGATATACTTTTAAAGATCAAAAGATCTATCATTTTGTTAAAACAAATTATTTTTCCCTTTGCTTATATAAGCATACAGTAGAGCCAGCATCTAAGATCCATGGCCTACCAACAAATGGTGGTTGCTGCTAGTATACCAAAAGGAAGCAAAAAATATTCCCGAACACTCCATGACCCAAGAATCTCAGAAGTGGCCAGCAAATTACTCAGAATTACTGGCGGGTAGCAGTGGAATGTGGCCAGAGCACTCGCTGAGTGAACCGAAGCTGCCTCCTTCAGAAGGGCTGGTGCTCAGGAGTGACAAGGCAAAGCGCCGTCAGTGTGTCACATTAGACAAGCTCTCTGACTGGAACAAGCACACGTTATTAAGCTCTATTTGAGCTGGTGGATGTGAACAGAGCTCTTTCTGTACAACAAATCCTTGACACAACTTTGTGTTCCATATTTTATTTTTGTGTTCAGGTGTAACTGCTTTTGAGTCACATATTGCTGGATGATGTATATAATTTTTTAAAAAATCAAAATTAGGATAATTTATGAAATTAGGAGTGCGTATATTGAAACTAAGGTCCAAACCAAGAAATCTGCAGGAAAACAAATGTAAACAATACTCATAATACTTAAAAATCTGCTTTTACATTGCACATTTAGGATAAGTAAAGTTATATATACACAGGGTACAAATAACCAACTGATTATACCATGTCATTGAGAATACAGATTTAAATTGGTAGTCGTAATGCCAAAGGTTTCCTCAGAAGTGAGGTTTTGCTTGACTATTTGCATGAAGAATTTTTATACTAAAAATAATAATTCTCTGAGCATGAAAGTAATGAGTTCCACATAAATTACATAACGGATTGTGGAAAAACAGACTCTTCTTTGTTTCTCTTTAAAACTCCAGCTGTATTACAAAGCTTCTGGCTATCTGAGATAGCCCACATCCATTACAAAGGAAGGGACAGTATTCACTGGGCATGAAAACCGTGCTGTCTACTGTCAGTGAACCTGTGGCCTCCTGAACAAGATTGTAAGAGAGGTGCATCACAGTCAACAGTGGTGCACAATCTGCTGCCTGCTCTGTACTGTCTTACACACACATTCATCAACATCTGCCGGCTGATAAATGACAATCAGCTAGATCTAAACTGCTGGACTGAAAAAAACCCACCATTTCATTATCAGCACTTTGAATTATTCTGTTTACAATGGAATTCTCCTCTTGCCCACAGCAGATATCTCAGTATAAATAAAAATAAATAATTTATCAAAGTGATACTACCATGATTTTCACAGCTATGGAATTTGTACTGTATGAATTATCTCTTCTGGAACTAAAATGTTCCCTATAAACAGTTTAAAGTATGAAATCCGCTACATCAAAAGACATGTACCAAAGACAATGTACAACAAAGATGAGTAGATGCAATGAAGTCTTATTATAAATCTAGGCTTTACAAATGCCTGTGTACATGTTTTGCAGAGCAGTAACAGATTTGCAGTATTATTATTTTTCTTAACCGAACACAATTTGCAACGCAACACCTGCTTCAAAACACTTTACTTTTTTTTTTTGTGACTTGGTTAAGAAAAAGATAAAACAAAACCCAGGTATTTTACCATGCTTATTGTTTGCTTTTGGCATTGACAGTGCTTCCTTATCCTTTACAACTACAAGCCTTGAGGTCAGCTGGATAGGCAGACTGCCTTGAATAGAAAAGATAATTTCAGCAAAGCCCATGCACAAATTGCTATACTGGAAAAAGGATGAGTGATTTTTAAAAGTCTTCTCCAACACTGACCTTCAAAAGCAACACAAAGCAGCTATTTTAGAAAAATACAAATACCACAATATACTGCAAATCATGCAAAAGTCTTC
The DNA here is from genome assembly GCA_013389985.1 of Dryoscopus gambensis. NCBI lineage: Eukaryota > Metazoa > Chordata > Aves > Passeriformes > Malaconotidae > Dryoscopus > Dryoscopus gambensis. The sequence continues at coordinate 12,749 of WEIT01015627.1, read as the reverse complement.
TAAAGAAATTCTTCCCCAGATAGCAGATTTTACTGTAAAACTTACTACATACTTTTATTTTAAATAGTGAATTCTGTAATACTGTGAACTGACAAAGCACCACACAAGTTTAGAAACCCTTCATATAATACGTATTTTTTAAAACACCCTTTGTCAGTAAATGTGCACGTATAAGGAACAGCAGTTTTTCCAGTCCATTTCCAGTTTTTCTCTGATAGAAAAAAACCTGCATATGTTTTGTTATGTGCAGAGTTAAAATTTGTGCAAATATTCTCTGAACTTCATACTCATATTTCTGCACTGATTCTAAACTGTGCATTATATTTATAGCACATAATAATCACAAAAAAATTGCTGCACACAGCCATAAGAGTAAAGCTTAAGTCCAACATGAATAACAGCAACTGGATCTCATGGAAATCCGTGTTATTAGAGCTCAAGAAAAAAGCAATACGTAGCTCACTTGAAAACAACTAACTAATATGTATTGGCAAAGATCAGGAGAGTACTAGGATTTGAACACTTATAATCTCAATTTCTTCAACAGATATGAAGATTAAAAGCATTACTGGACACAAATCCATATCCTTCTCTATCTGAAACTGTACTTCAGTAATTTAAAGGAAGTGCTTACTATGTAAATTTTTGGTGAAAATCAATCAGTCCAGAGATTGCAGAACTGCAAAGGAGTCCACCTGGGGAGTTTGTCATGTACAGTTGGAAACCATATGCCAAATAAACCATTTACTGGAGTAATGCAGCACTTATTACTGCCATGAGCTGACTTGTGCTTAGTGTGGTCAACAGATTGTCACAAGACAGAGTGGAGTAATGAAATTACTAGTGACAGCAGCCAGTCTTTTTGAACATTGCTAACAAGACCAGGCAGAGAGCAGGACTGATTATGTCAATAAACAAGGCAAGATTTCCACCAGAGCTGACACACAGAGGCACAGGAAAGTGCCTTCCTACTGAGGTCAGAGCTGAAGCAGGACACTGTTGAGAAATGCAGCATCTGAAATCAATTCATAGACTGTTAACCAGAGATTGAAAGACAAATCAGAGAAGAAATAGAAGCAATAGAAGATGACCTTGTCACACTGGCTTATATCCTTTCACTGCAAAGGATACACAGACACTGAAGTTGGAGAAAACCACTGAAGAACAGGGATTTGTCTCTGTCCCTCCAACAGTGAATAAGATACACTTTCACAAAAGCTTTGAGACCTATTTCAATTCCAAAATGTTCAATACACTGAATATTTTCTTGGGGAAATGCTGAGCTATGGTATGTTGGGTAGACAGACACCATTTCCATTCAATGTTCACTATGCAGTGAGAACCCCATTTACATTTACTAAAAGCATGCTAGCTTTCCTGCATTCATCTTCAAGGAATATTTAATCTCTAAGTATCTTCTCGATGGAAATAATTAACAACTACAAAGTCTAGTGCTTTGATTTAGCCTTTTTTGAAACATTTAGCACTTGCACATGGTTGCAAGGAGGGTCTGGTGAAATACAGTGTACAGTAGTGCTATTTCAGCTAGCTACATGGAATCACTTTTCTAGCTTGCTTAGTGCAATGCTAGTATTTCCCTTTCCTCTATCACTAAGACTGATAAAAAGAAATAATTTTCTTTCTCCACCCTCTTTCACTCCCTGGGGATATAGATGAGTCATGTAATTTGCACAAAAATCCATTTTCCAACGTACCTAGTACATGCCTTACAAGGAAAGAAGCTTGGCTGCGAAAGAAATATTTTCTGCTTTTTTGGGTTTTAATTACCATAAAATTATACTTCTATCCTATAGCTGGAATGAAAGGAAATTCACTGGTTATTTATTTTACTGTTTACAAGAAATAATTTCCTATTTTTAGAAAGGTTTCTCTATTATTACTTCATTGTATTTGTAGTGCTTGTTTGGGTTTTGTTTGTTTCTTTATTTCCCTTTCCTCCTTTTCTTGGTACAAAGGCAATCCTTTCTGCTTTTGATCTTTAACTGGCAATTCCTTATTCCATGGCTATCCCATATTCTGTCTGCTACAAACATGTGTTTGTGAACTGCAGCCATATTTTTACTTTTTAATGATTTAGCTGCATCAATGTCAACAATTTGCTTCATGAAGAAGTCCATTACCACCTTGCTAATAGTCCCTAATGAACTGTACAATGCCCTTTTAGTATCTCCCTTGCCCTGGTTCTCAGTTTGTGAAATGTTCCTCGCCCTCAAATCTGATAGATTTTCCTTCTCTCCCAAGATTACAAAAACATTTTAAAGTTATCCTTAACACAAAGGGTTAGTTTGATGTGTTTTAATTAGTCATATGTCTGATGCTTCACAGAGACAAGAAAGATCCTCAAAGGCTTTTGGGTAAAATTTTCTGTTAAGATTTTCACCAGTGGGGATGACCAAGCCTATTTATATCTTCACCACAACAAGTTGATCTACAATGTCCCAAGTCCCCGCAGTCTGGAGATTTGGGGCTGCCTTTTCGATCTGCTTCACAGCACCACTATAATGTAATTTGGTTTTCATTTCAACAGGATAGCTTAAGCATAGACCTGCCTATCATATCTTCTTTTTTTTCAGAGGTGATGTTTACCTTTGTAATCCTCCTACATTTATTTCAGAGTAATTCTGAAGTATTGAGAACATGCATTGCTTTTCTAAAATGCCTTGTTACTTCATTATGTCTCTCTAATTCAAAGACTTTGTTTACCTTATTCAAAGGCCCATGTGCATTTACCCTTCCTATAAACCTTTCCACAGAATTCTCCTCAACGTTTTTACTTCAGCAATGCCTCTCCCTTCACTTTTGCACCTTCTTCTACATCAGCTCTCTTTATGCATAAGCTCATCTAACATCTGTAATATCATTTAACATCTTTAAGTAGTCACATCCAGTGACAAGACATAAAGTGATTTCTATAAAAAGAGAAATATTAATACACTTTGTACTTATCCCAAGAAATAAATTTCAGCCTGATTAAAATTCATTCAGAGCCTGTTTAAATTTTCTCCTGTGAAACTCAAAGGCAAGTAACATGCCGTTCATTTCGTTTGGAATGGCATAAGCAAGGGTACAAAATAATTTCCAGTTTGACTTTAGTATTCTTTTTCTAAAACAGTTCACTGGTGTTATATGCAGTACTATGATGGTTCTTTGCCGGTGGGTGGCTTTAAAAGTACTTTGGCACTACTCTCTTACTCTCTGACTACAAGTGGGTAAGAGAACACATGCTGTGTCTTATATAACTACAGACACTTTTTATAGGCTAACAACTTTGTTACCCTTAGCATAAATTTTATCCATGAGCTGTGGTTCAAGAAAAACACACATGATGTCCTACTTACTTTAAAAACCACTTGAGCACTGCTTATTGGTGCAAGCATAAACAAATATTTCAGGAAGGTAAAACTGCATTAAAAAACTAACTTCAAAATCAATCAGTGTTATGGATCTCAATATACCCAGCATTATCAAACATATTTAAAGGGCAATGTCTCACATACAAAGGACAGCAATGATCCCTTTCATAGGCATATGCAAAAGGAGTGAGGGAAAGAAAAGAAAAAAAAAAATCTTTCTTTGGACATAATCTCAATTGAAGCAGAGTATGTCAAGAGATTTTGCCTTCATTTTCTACTTTGTGTAACTCCAAGTCTCTTTACTGCCCTTGTCCAAACTCCAATGAACATTAAGTTTTGATTTCTGCATAATTTCTTATTTCTATGCAAATTCTCAAATAATCAGATACATAATTTGCTTCTCTGATGTACATGATGTTCTCTTTCCAGCAAACCCCTAAAATTTGCTTCACTAAGCTAATTTGAATAAATTTGTATTTCGTCTTTTTTCAGAACTGTCTATGAATTTATTCCATGAGATTAGAAATCCTCTGCTCAGTGCATAACATCCTACACTGGTTCTGCTAGGGAATAAAAATCTTATAAAACTCCTACAGGTAAAAATAAAAATGTTATCACATGATAATGTTACACACAGACTTGCTTTCTTAATAATGCTGAATTTAAGACTCTGAATTTATTACAACCTTCTCTTTTCCTTTTGCATTTCCACTTACTTCATTTTTCCTTCTCACAGTTTTAATTTCCCTTCTCTCTTGCTGCCTGATGCACTGAAGGCACACGTTCTCATTCACAACAGAGCAGGTACCTATCAACCTCCATTTGCAAGGGTGGCTCAGAGTGTTGATTTAATGCAGTAATGATTACAATGCTGTAACTCAAAGCACAGGCAGGCAGGCAGCTGACAAGCTGAAGTATGTTGACATCGAGAGAATTACTTGAGCGCTGGTTAAGCTTTTACGTCTACAAGGCCATGGTGAGAATCATCTCTAAACAACACGAGGTTATGACAGTTCAAGCAGATAAAGTAATAATTTTCTTTAGCTGCAGTGAAAACAGTACTTACACTATGCACTGACTTTTACTGTTCACTCACAGAATAAACTTTACCACAGCTTTTCTGCAATAGCTCCAAGTAGGTGTAAAAATAGTATAAAGACTGCTTAAACCTACACTTTGAAACATAAATGATGAAAAATATTCATGAATACTCCTGCCCTAAGTTCAAAATAAGCCACTGAAAACCCAGTGCCCCAAAATAATACATATCAAGTGAAAACTGGTGGGGGATGGCATGACACATGGACACACAGGGACAGGCCACAGACAAAGCAAAAAAAAATACTGGAACTTCAAGAGATTGGTCATTATGTATTGCATCCACTGAGGTAAAGATGAACCCACAATTATACACAAATTAGCACTAGTCTCTTTTCTGCAAATCAAAAAGACACCTTAAAGTCTGGCGCAGAATTCTAACAAACAAGAAGTGAGTATCATCAGATTTTTAGCAAATCTTAAGAATTATTTGCTTTATGTAAATTTCTGCGCTTCTGAGGAGAGATGTAGCTACAAATGCTGGGCAAAATCGTTCCTATCACAAGAGTAGCCAAACTGGGTTCTTTAAACTGCCTCTCAGTTGGATACTACACAAACGTGCAAGAGACAGCCAAATTCTCTCCCAGAAAATTTAGCAAGAATAGAAACTAACATCAAAGGAAATTTTAAAAGCAAAATTAAAAATTCCCTAGCAATCAGGTTTCCTTTATTACAAAAGCAGTTTTTAGGCTCTGTACCACTGTGCCAGATGATAACTGAACTACATGGACAGTGTTACAAAGACATCTCATTCCCATAACGTTAAAATTCCAGTGGATATACTGGAAGTTTACCTCCAGTTCATTTTTTAATTAATTTTGAATAAATTTTGAATTTTCTTTCAGTTGACAGGCTCAAAGCAGATGAAGAAATTAATGTCTATGATGACATAAAGAAGAAAGAGTGATGTAGATATTCTAGGAGGATGGAGAAGGGAAAACACAACTGTTATCTAAATAAAGTGATAAATGGAAGATTTTGCTAGCAATATTTTTTAAACTCTACGTAGGTGACTTTGTAAGGACCCTAACTGATATGGCTACTTTGCATCAATTTCTGACGGATAATATGACAAAAGCAGTACTCTGACTGATTAT
>WEIT01015626.1:957-16066 GCA_013389985.1 Dryoscopus gambensis | reverse complement strand
ACCAGGTGTAGGATGACCAAGGGCGTCGGGGTGGGGAGACCGTGGAAACTGGGGGCGGGGATACCATGGGAACCACGGGTGGGAGAAGAGGGGGGGTGGGTTCAGGGGCAGAGTTGAGGGCAGAGAGAGAAACCACCTCCCTTGGGTGCGGGANAATAAATAAGTAGAAAAGGTAGTATTGAGTAGGCTTTTAAATACGGGCTGTGTCTACCGAGTTCTTTCAAGGCTTTACACAAGTCTCTGATAGTTTCAAAGGGAAAAGGTTTCCAGTTTGGATTTGCTGTGTTTGTATTGTGAGATATTGCAGCAGCAGGCTGTGGCAGTTCCAGGTTGCTCTGGGTACGGAGGGGTAGACCAGGTGTAGGATGACCAAGGGCGTCGGGGTGGGGAGACCGTGGAAACTGGGGGCGGGGATANGGGAGGGAGATGTGACACGTGGAGGAGTGGGGGTGCAGGTCTAGCAGGGAGTCTAGGAGTAAAGAGATCGGAGGAAAAGGGGTTATTTCACGCGGTAGCAAAACTTGGATGAAAAACGGGGGAAGAGGGGGTGGAAAACTGGGGTTGGGAAGGCACACCGGTGGGCTCTGGATACCCACCAGCATCAAGGGGTTGTGAGAACACAGGGGGACAAGGGCGTTGGTAGCTGTCCTGTGCTTTCTCGCAAGATGAGTCTGGTGTGTTCTCCAACGGAGGGGTAGCAGTTTTTGGATCGGGGGAGAGGGAGAAGGGGTGAGGGGGTTAACTGGAGAGGTACGTGGCGATTGTGCTTGGATTCCCTCCTGTCCAAGTAGAGAATAGGTTAACACCAGAAGGGGAAAGAATTTGAGCACCCCAGTATCACCTGCACAGATGAGAGAAGAAAGTTTAGAACCCACTAAATCCCAAAAGGCAGGAGAGCGAATTTGCTCAGCAGAGAGTGAAGGAAAATTAGAGAAAAGTCATTGAACAAAAGACTTAACTAAACCCTTATGATATTTATATCCCATGGAAAAGAGTAAGCTCTCTTATCAGGTAGTAGATCTCTCTATGATGTGCAGATATTTCTCCCCCCATTATGATAGAAGAACTGCAACACCACTTACTCTACCCCAAAACCGCAGAAAAATAGAGAAAAAAAGAAAAGGTTCCAAGATCAGCCACACACACAGATGTCCCTCCCTCCCAGAGGAGAACTCACCAAACGTTTGGATTTTTCTCACCAAATTGCTGATTTAAGGAAAAAAAATAGCAGACGTGGGTCCTTGCTTCAGCCAGTCACNTGGGAAGGCACACCGGTGGGCTCTGGATACCCACCAGCATCAAGGGGTTGTGAGAACACAGGGGGACAGGGGCGTTGGTAGCTGTCCTGTGCTTTCTCGCAAGATGAGTCTGGTGTGTTCTCCAACGGAGGGGTAGCAGTTTTTGGATCGGGGGAGAGGGAGAAGGGGTGAGGGGGTTAACTGGAGAGGTACGTGGCGATTGTGCTTGGATTCCCTCCTGTCCAAGTAGAGAATAGGTTAACACCAGAAGGGGAAAGAATTTGAGCACCCCAGTATCACCTGCACAGATGAGAGAAGAAAGTTTAGAACCCACTAAATCCCAAAAGGCAGGAGAGCGAATTTGCTCAGCAGAGAGTGAAGGAAAATTAGAGAAAAGTCATTGAACAAAAGACTTAACTAAACCCTTATGATATTTATATCCCATGGAAAAGAGTAAGCTCTCTTATCAGGTAGTAGATCTCTCTATGATGTGCAGATATTTCTCCCCCCATTATGATAGAAGAACTGCAACACCACTTACTCTACCCCAAAACCGCAGAAAAATAGAGAAAAAAAGAAAAGGTTCCAAGATCAGCCACACACACAGATGTCCCTCCCTCCCAGAGGAGAACTCACCAAACGTTTGGATTTTTCTCACCAAATTGCTGATTTAAGGAAAAAAAATAGCAGACGTGGGTCCTTGCTTCAGCCAGTCACTGCCACCACGAGGTGTGGGGGGGTGGTGGTTTGGCTTCTCCCCGGAGCAGTTTGCACCGTGCAAAAAATGGTAAAACAGCTGCGGGCATCCTGGCGCTTCAAACAGGGTTAACTGCTTTGGATAAAGTCCTCGGGGACACCCTTTTAAAAACCTCTCAGTTGAAGATTCGGGCCCCAACTTGGGCGCCATTTGTTGGGTTTCCTCTGCCAGCATTTACCAGCTGCGGGATCACCTTGAGGGAAGCCGAGCCACCGGGAATAGTAGCCAGGAGTCCCCGATGATTGCTGGTTCAGTCCTGAAAACTAGCTAGAAGCTTTGCTGCGGGGTCCCAGTGGAAGCAAAGTAAAAGAGTCAGAAATCTATCCTTTATCCTAGATTTATTTCAGGAGCCAGACCCACAGGGGTCTCACTCCCAAGGCAGTGTAGAGAAAAGGTGGGGTCGCCACCTTCTTATCCCTTTTTAATGGGAACTCAGGAGGAAACAGGAACAGGAGGGTGATACAACAGAATAACCAATCGCGGTTCGTCGCGAAGAAATAGACGCTCACAAGCACCAATGGTAACACGATAAAGTCAGACAAAGATTTTTGCGCGCTTGTGGTCGCACTCTGACGTCACAGCCATGCAGCTCGGCGCCACCGCGCGGCCCCGGGGCAATCGGTACGGCTGGTGCGGCCCGTGCCTACCGCGTGTGGCTTTCCGAGCTGTCCTCGCATGCGCAGTACCTTCCGCTGGGTGGCAACCCCTCCCCGGGCGGCTCTGGGCACCGCACGGCCCCTGCCAGGACTGGGATCTCCCGTGAGTCCCACGTGGCCGGCACCGGGGGCAGAGTGTTCCCCCAAGCTGCTCTGGGAGCTGCACGGCCCCCACTGTGGCTGGGGTCGCCCCCCGGGCTGCGCCAGAGTCGGCTCCTGTTGCCCCTGTGGCCAGGGGCACAGGGGGCACAATGCAACAGTAGACCACACATAGAGTGTAGGTCTGAAGAAGACCTCAGCTATGTTAATGTTTATTAGTGTGGATCATGCCTACAGCGGTAGCTTTTGAGTGGCATCTGTATTGTGTTTCTTCTCAACTACAGGAATAGAAGTCTATTGCTGACAAGTAAAGTGAGCATGGTAAATGGGTACAGTTATTTTAGTTGTCTTTGATGCCATAATGATTTTTCTGCTTTTTCATATACTCCTCTCATATCCCCCTTATATCCCCCTTCATATACATTTTTATGCAGCTTTTAAGTATCCCTAGTGCTTTTAGCCCACATACTTGTGAATCCCTAAGTCTGATAACTAGCTTAGACCCAAAGTTCTGTTAAGCCAAGAGATTAAACATCTTAGAGGCTTCAGATTTGGGGGTCAGAACACCCCAGATGCCAAGGTCCTCTCCAGAACACATTCTGTAAACCAAGATAGGTCCCATCCAGAGGAACATTCCTCAGGACGGGGCTTCTCTTGAGCCTCTCATTGGGGAATCTGTGATAGATAACGCTAATGTGCTAACATGCAACTTCTACAGCTGTATACACAGACATCGTGTGCGCGCATTTGCCAGTGCATTCTCTAGGGGTGCATGCTGTGGGGTGCACTGTTTGGTGATGCATCTAAGGATCCTTAATAAATACCAAGGTAAAAACCCTTTTTCCCCTCTAACCGTGTTTGGCTTTTATTTCTAAGGACAGGATAAAGGCATCATCTTCACCGTTTTTTCTGTGCATCTGAGGATCTGTAGCTTTCTCCATGAGATCCACAAAATTCAGATAATCTCTGCTGCCTCAACTTTTATCTCTCTTGATTATGCAGTTGATAACTGGATGTAATGAATATAGTTCAGAGTTTAGACCAGAGTGGGAAAATACACATTCAAACCTACAGTATTCTTCTAGCTTTTGTGGCATAACAAAATGAGTTGAGGGAATGTCTTTTTAATAGATGCTGATACAGAGTATTTTCTTGATAAGAGGATCGTACAAATCTGCCCCATACTAATCCCACTAGTTCCTCCGACAGCAAAATGACTTTTGTCCCAGAGGAAGTAATCAGCTTGTCATATTTCTAATTACTAATTAGAAATATGCCTTCTGCCTTCTGTTTGACAGAGCTCAAATTCCTTTCCTTTCAAATTATCCAATCAAACTTTGTATCATAGAGAAATTGTTCTCATATTTCATTTTGATGTTAGAAGTTTCTATTTGAAAACAGATATCTTTTGAGTTTCTTCTAGTTATAGCAGAATCCGTAACAGATAAGAATGTATGTGAGCCTTAAGTTTTTCAGTTCCTTATGATGGACTACTTACCTATGTGAATTTATATCAATAAGGTTTTTTTAGAGGGGTGAGGTGTTGAATAACTTTTTATTCTTTCTGTGCCAATAAAATGCTTTTTTTCCACAAAAAAAATTTATGCATGCATTCATAAATGCATGTAATGGATTTGCCAAGCACTCTAAATTCAACTAGCTCACAACAAAGCTAAGGTAACCTGAGGAAGAAGTTGGTTGCTTTTTATTACAGACCACTCAGCCAGAATGAAGAGGCGGATAAAATATTCTGTAAGCACCTCAGAGAAGTCTCATGGTCACTGGCCCTTATTCTTTTGGGGGACCTAAACTTACCATATGTCTGAAGGAAATTAAATACAGCAGAGAGTAAAATCTAGAAGGTTCTTGGAGTGTGTGGAAGAGAATTTCTGACACAGCTGGTGAGCAAGCCAACTAGGGGGCATGCCCTGCTGGACCTGCTGTTTATGAACTGAGAAGGACTTGTTAGTGTTGTGACTGTTGGAGACTTTCTTGGGCACAGCAATCATGAAATGATTGTATTTTCAACTGTCAGAAAAGTAAAGAGGGGGATTGGCAGAATGACCACCTTAGACTTTCAGAGGACAGACTTTGGCCTGTTTAGGACAATGGTTGAGAGATTCCCTTGGGAGATAGTCCTGAAGGGCAAAGGAGTCCAGTAGGGCAGGACATGTTTTAAGAAGGAGATCTAAAAGACACGAGCAAAGCCAGTGCCCATGTGGCACAAGATGAGATGGGGGAAAAAGACTAGCCTGGCTGAACAGAGAGCTTTCACTGGAACTCAGGATAAAAAGGAGAGTTTATGACCTTTGGAAGAAGAGGTAGATAACTTAGGAGGACTACAGGAATGTCACGACGTTCTGCAGTGAGAAAATTAAAGGGACCAAAGTCCAACTAGAACTTAATTTTGCTACTACTGTACAAAACCCCAAAATCAAACAAAACCAAAAACACCTTCCATAAATACATCAGCAACAAAAGAAGGGTTAAAGAGGCTCTCCATCTTTATTGCATGCAAGGGGACACATAGGGACAAATGACAAGGAAAAAGGTGAGATACTTGATGCCTTCATTTCCTCAGTCTTTATTGGCGAGGTTGTCCTCAGGGTACTCAACATCCTGAACTGGAAGAGAGGGAAGAGGAGCAGAATGAATCCCCCATAATCCAAGTAGAAATGGTCAGAAACTTGCTACTTCATATAAACATGCACATATCACCTAACCTTACTGTGTATTGGCCATACACATTCTTATTATGACTTAGCTGCAGAAGAAGTTCCGCTTGCTTGCTTGTTTGCTATTCCATTCATCAGTTAATTTACTTTTAAAGTCTTTGCTAAGAGTATTAGCAGTAAATTGAAGAAGAAAGAAATATACAGAGTATGAGAGCTGTTTATGATACTGGATTTATTGTTTGAGGGGGAATATACCCTCTCAGTAAAGGGAAATTACCTTACATAATTTGTAAAAAAAACCATTGCAGACTAATATTTTGGTGTGAATATAGGAAGTCTTTGTACCAAAGGTAACAGATGTTGATTCTAATACTTCCAGTTTTCTGACCATTTGTTAACCTTGTCTGACATTTCAAGGGAAGATATTTCTGTCTCATTAGTTCCTTTCTCAACATAAATAATAAAAAAATTGCCTTCCTTCTCTTCAATTAGAGTGTTTAGTTTCAAATTCAATAGTTAGATTATCAGCTCAAGCAAAAATATACAAGGAGATGTAATAAGTAATTGGAATCTGAAAAACTTGAGGAAAAAATGATTCCAAAGTAATCACTTAGAGCCGTAGTTATTTCTTATAATTTGTTTTATTTCCTAATTCAATACGTGTCCTCAGGTGATTCATAATGCTATTGTATTCCATATTTATCTGCAACCAAAAGTTGTTATTGTATGCTTAAGACACTACAAATGAGAACCTTGCGTGTGTGAGGGATGCTATTGCTGGCATTTCTAAAATCAGTGATCCCAGGCAGCTTCTGGGTCTTTGCCATGTGGCATTTGCTTCACAAGCTGCTTGGTCTTTGCTCAGGCAAAGGTTTTTTCCTTCCCTTTTTGGGTTCGCCTTTTTTTTTTTTTTTTTTTTTCCCTTTGGCTCAGAGAGACTGCAGTTAGCGGTTTTGACCTGCCTTGGGGCAAATTCTACAGGTGCCTGTCTGCAGCTGAGGCATCATGTCAACAGTAGCAGAGCATCCCCAGCTCCAGTCTGGGTCACCATCCATAGCGCTCAGCCAAGAAAAGAAAATACCAAGTGGCTCCAGCTCAGCTGCTTTCCCTGGCCCTGCCTGCCCTGCTGTGCCTTGCTGTGGGGAGGAGGTTGACTCTGGACAAGCTGCTGCTAGAACTGCTCATTGAAGCTCCTGCCTTCCCAAGAGGGATCTGACACCATCATGTCCCTTTGTCTTACAGGACTGAGGCTGTCCCTGCCTTGTGCTGTCTTGGGAAGGGTATTTCCAGCATTTCAGGTCTCTCTTTGTTCTTATGGGGCTAGGCGTGTGAATTTTTAGTAGTTTGGTATCTAGAAGTTATTTACTTTTTTTGTCTCTTGCCTGTTGGTGATCTTTTTGTTAGTAAACTTTTTTTCCCACTTATATCTACTCGTTTTCAGTCCTTATTGGTGGAAAGGGATTGGTTGAACCTATAAAGGGAGACAAATCATTCCAGAGTGTTCTTTAAATTGTCTCAAACCAAGACAACATGAAAAAAAAATTAAGAATTGATTTAACAAGTAAATATTCACTAACTGTTGTTAGACCTATGCCTATAAAGTAGTGCCATGTGAGAGGTTAGTATTACATGCTCCTACTAAAAAATATATTACTGTAGGCCTCTTAGCAGAGTCTTCAGAACATTTTCTAAATGGAACGTCTTATTGCTGAATCACAATAGACTTCCAAAGAATTCTGTCTATTGCAAGGTTTTAGCCTTCAATCCCTCATGTGCAGAAGCATTAGTGGCTTAAATAGAGGGTTGCAAGCATTTCTTGAAATGTTTATTTCCTCCAACTGCCTTTTTTTTAGACAACAGATTTAATTTTGTTCTTAAAATCAAGCTGGATAATACTTTATTTGACAGTGGTACTAACTGAAATGAGCAAATATATCATAAACTGAATATGTGAAAGGGAATAATGCTTCAGAATCAGCCCCAAAAGACTGACCTTTTTATGCTAAGCTTTGTAAAATTTCATCTACAAGCAGACACTAGGCCTGTAGTATTAGGCATGAATGCTTAATTTCATAGGAGTTAGATGTAGTTTTAATACTTCTTTAAAATGAAACATGCAGATAAGTTTAGGTAGCATTTCTTACTCTATCTGCATCAATGGCCAGCAAAAATGAGTGTTTCCTTTACATTAGAGAACATTTTATTGTGTTGTTTTTTTTAAGTCCTCATTCTTCATGAAGAAAAGCTGTAGAGAACAATAACTATATATTGACACGATTGTAAGCGTGAAGCTGGATATGATTTCTGTAGGGAACCTCAATAGGTTCAACAGGCTCTCTAGTTTTATTTATTTTATTTTTTTATATAAGAAAAATGCCAGTTTTATTCACACTCTTATCTATGAAGTTTTTCAGGGAAGCAATTAATGGATTTTTATTTTGATACATTTTTTAAAAGCAAAGAGAAAATAGAAACTGTTGTAACCAATCACTGTATATTATCTGTCACTCTAGGATTGAGAAACCCATTCTCCAGGCAGAACAGGGCTTTTAAGTTATATTTTTGGAGTTGTAGGGAAGAACTCTAGCTCCTTCCTCTTTGGCCTTCTGGGACTTCTCTTGCTTACCCTTGGTCCCATTCTGATGCCAAATGAGATAATATTGAAATGTTTGCAATTCTGTAGATTGGTACCTGTCCAGTTCAAAATTCTAACTTTGTTCACTGAAGCTGGTGCTTCACATGTTTTCTTTGAGGAAAAATCATTGATTTATTAAGAAGAATCTGGTGAGAACAATGTATCTCTTTAATGAGTGACATATACAGTTTGTTGTTGTGGTTTTTGTTGTTACTGTATTCAAAGGATTTTCACCTTTAAAATTCAGTGAGACACTGGAGTGGTTGCAAGATATTTCTGTGATAGGCCTGAGGACTGATTTGATCACAGAAGAGCAGTGAGGGTAAACGCCTTAACTGCTGCCTTGTCATATTTGTACCGTTGGAAAATCAAACTTGAAATATGTAAAAAGCAGATAACCTGACCAGCGCATATCTTGTGATGTGCTTTTCAGCCTGGTACTCCGTGCATGCTTTAGAGCTATGATCTGGATATGCCAATGAATTTTCTTCTGTGTTGGTTTTGCAGTGTCAGAATGTTTGAATCTACAAGTTTGGATTTTTGAAAGATGGCCAGGAAGAAAAAAGCAGAAACAAAGAGAAGTAGAAGTAATACTGTAGTACTTCTACAGTAGTAGTTCTATATATTTTCATTTATGCTCCTTTGTGCTTGCATGTAAAGTCCACCTGGGAAAGTTTTACCTTTTTAATTTGCTAGCAAAACAAAAAACTATCCTAATGCATAAGTTCATCAGATTTGACCACTTCGTATTTCTCAATCTTGCTATCAAAACTTCAGAGTGGGAGAACATCAGAACTTTTGTAATTTTCGAGTTGGTGGCTGAGTAAATTTCAGAATTTTCTCTGCCTCTGCTGGGCATCATGCCAAAAGCAGAGAATGCAATTTGGCAGCTTTGGTTGTAACAGGAAATTTATAGGAAAAGAAACAGTTAACTGAGAGAGGAAAATTTTGCAAGATATAAGTGCATAAAGAAGGGCACTCCTTTGGTGATGAAATTGTTTCAAACCATACTCTATTCTCTTGTGACTATACACAAGCAACATTCTTTCCACCATTTGCAACTTAAAGTACCTGCTTTAATATCTGGTGCAGGGTTCACTTTATAAAATAAAACAAGTACAGCAGGACAGTATAAACTATGCTTACAACTATTTTGGACTATGTGCGATTTTTTTCCGGACTACATTAAGAAAAATAATTATCATCATTGGAATAAAATTACTTTTTTCAACTCTGTGATGTTACTTATTTGATCTGAAGTTTGATTCATAGCATAGGTGTTTCTGAGGGCTTCTGAAAAAAACATTTGGAAGACAGCATCTTTGATGAAGTTATTGTGACTAAATTCACTTCAATTGTTCTAATTTATGTATGTAAAGATGAAGAGGGGCAGAGAAAAAGCTGTCAAGGCTTAATGATTTTTATTTCTTCATCTGAAGTCAGATTCTTGTCTATGAATCTTTATCTTCACTATCTCTGCTGTAGATGAATTTTTTCTATCAATATGAAAACTAGAAATGCAGGCTCTTTTAAATACTTTGAGTAAACTCTCAGAAAAATAGCAAAGATGAAAAATGTGAAATTATTGTATCTTTGTGTGATGTGTTTTTATTTGTGTGTGTTTTAGTTATAAGGGATAGATTAAGATCAGTAAGTGGCTTAAGGACTGGTACTAACAGTGGAATTTTGGATTTTTTGATCATGGGGAAATTTTTATGGTACCAGGCCTGCTAGGGTCAGATGGGCTTCATCTATCTAACAAGGGCAAAAGGATTCTAGCCGATGAGCTGGCAGGGCTGATTGAGAAGGCTTTAAACTAGCTCAAAGGGGGAAGGGGATGAAGCCCAGCTCTCCAGAGATGAGCCTAAGGATGGTAAGCCAGACTCAGGGGTGAAATCAGCCCAGCTGAAGTGGATATGCACTAATGCATGTAACATGGATAACAAATGAGAGCTGGAAGCCATTGTATGGAAGGAAATCTATGATGGAGTTGCCATCACAGAAACATCATGGGATGACTCACATGACTTTAGTGCTGCAATGGATGGCTACATGCTCTTCAGATGAGACAGGCGAGGTAGGAGGTATGGCTCTGTTTATTATGGGGTCTCTTGACACTATAGAACTTGAGGTTAATGGCAATAAGGCTGAGTGCCTATGGGTAATAAGCAGGGGGAAGGCCAACATGGCTAATATGCTGGTGGTAGTCTGTTATAGACCACTCAAGCAGGATGAAGAAGTGGATGAATTGTTCTATAAGCAGCTGGAGGATGTTTCAAGATTGCCAGCCTTTGTTCTTGTGGGAGACTTTAACCTGCTATATACCTGCTGGGAACTCAAAAAAGTATAGAAGAGGGAGTCTGGGAGGTTCTTGGAGTGAATGGAGGAGAGCTTCTAGTCACAGCTGCTGAGTGAGCCTAGCAGGTCTGCTGGACCTGCTGTTTACAAGCAGAGAAGTCCTGTTTAATACCTTTATTGATGATCTGGATGAGGGGATCGAGTCCACAATTAGAAAATTTGCAGATAACACCACTGTTGGGGGATAGTGTCAATCTGCTGGAGGGTAGGAGAGCTCTGCAGAGGTGTCTGTGATTGAAACATGGACTTCGCCGGGTGGGAATCTGAATCTGGATCTGGATAGTTTATTCAAAGGAACAAGCTGGTTTTATACACTTCTTTACAGCACAGTAATTCCTTACATGATAATTCTCACCATGTGACCTATCCCATGTTGCCACGTCAGCAATGCACATTCTTAATGTTCTTCTATGGGGTCATCACACGCTGCCCACCTGTCTCTCAGCCTCCAGCAGGCTCCTCTCCATAGGGCTCTTCCGCGTGACACCTCCTCCCCCCAGGGTCTGTGCTGCCGTGTGCTCGTTTGTGCTACCATGTGCTTCTTATTTCTCCCCATACAGAGGGACCTGGACAGGCTGGATTAATGGGTAGAATCAAACAATACGAGGTTTAATAAGCACAAGTGCTGGGTCCTGCACCTTGGCCACAACAACCCCCTGCAGCACTACAGGTTGGGGACAGAGTGGCTGGACATTGGCCAGGCAGAAAGGGACCTGGGGATACAGACAGATGGCAGACTGAACATGAGCCAGAATTCTGGACTGGCTCAATAAAAGCTTTTTCCACCTTTACCTCGTGTTGCTTATTTTGCCGTCCCCGGTACAACAGCGACAGGACTGGGTCTGTCTTCTTCCCATTCTGTGTTCTTCAAGAAAGACTTCTGTGCTGGAGTTGCATTTAGCTACACTTCTCAAGATCATGTGTTAGCCATGTAACAAAACAGAGCGGTACAGTTTCTACTCACTGCCTTTCTGCTGTGAACATAAAAACCAGTTTCAGTGCTCTAGAAATGAGATGGGCAGTTTATTCTGTATTTAAATACCTGAAATACATACTAATTTTCCCTTTTACTAGTTACTATTCAAGGAAATGCAGTCTTGGAAGTAATAGACCTGGAAATGGCCTTTAAGAGTAGTGCAAATAAAAACAAAGGTGCATCAAAATTTATTTTTAGAAACAAAGATGTGGAAGTGGGCTCCTTTTTATAAGATTTTTGATACTGTACGGTAGATGCTTGATTTCTTCTGTAATGTTATGGGCTTTTTTTTAGTATAACTCATATCAAGTAAAGGATATAAAAAGATTTACAGAAAAGAAAGGAATTTTGTTTGAGATTCACTTTTTAAAGGAAACCTTTTACTTGCAATGTTAAAACTCCTACTGGCAGACTTTGACTGAATTATGAGAATTGCAAATAAAACCAAACTGAACACATATCTGTAAAAGCTTTGTGCTGTGATTCTTGGGATACTTTGAGAGAGTAGATATCTTTTTCTCAAAATGAATCACTTTGAAATCTGCTGGCTAGGCCTATAAATCTGAGCCAGCGAAACAGCAAATTATGTCCTGCAGTCGTCTGAGCGATCTCAAACTGAAAAGTGCAGTTTTCAGTTGCTGCTTTCAAGTTAGAATAGCAAAAGTGTTTTCTGTTTTGTCTATTAAGAAACATGATGTAGCATTTATTTTCACTTGGCAATCTGATTAAGTATTTTATCAAATGAAAGTTATAGTTCTACAGAAAAAAAATGTAATAAAGTTTATTTGTTGAATTTATCTTTTAATTAAATCATTTTTTATTTTACAGGCCATAATTAATAAGGTTAACTTAGAAAGAAAAAGGGAGCAGAAGCTACAGTTAATGCTATCTGCAGTGGCAGTTTTTGATTAGAGATGATTAGTCTTGACTTGCATAATCATATTCATCAACAATGAAGGTCTTGAACTGAACCTGAACTTATAGCTATGGGCCTGTGGTTGCCACCTCCTCTGGGTTTTCTTTCTATAAAGCTAGCTAGAGTAAATTAAAAGGAAAGCAAAAGGGCTTAACTGACATTTAGGCTTAAACATATTTAGAGGAATTGGACTTTAGTACTTTGCAGAATTCGGGTTCATCAAATGAATGAGAAGACAAGCAGGACTAAGAAAAGTAGCAGTGAAACTGAGATGAAATAAAAGTGACGGTAAGAATTGGTAGCATTTCAAAATTACTTTTTTTTTTTCAGAAGCATTTACACAATATAATGAGTCAGCATGTGTTCTCCATTCATTCCTCTGGCAGTGAAATCAATTGTGTGCAACACTCAGAATGTGTCTGATTAAGTTGCATGTGAGGGAATTCCTCTGTGAATATCCTTTGTGTTGCCTTCACATCTGCTGAGCTAGGAGAAATGTAACAGCTCCTTTCATTGGTCCAGTTAAAGTGTGTCGCCAAGTTAATGTCATTGCTACCACAGACACTAACTTGTGGCTCTGGAGCCAGTCTTTGCAATTCTTTGACAGAGAACTATCTAAACATCTACAGCTGATTTTGCTAATTAACTTGCCAGATTCAGTTTGCAGATATATGGTAGGTTTATACAGCTTCTCCAGGAACAGTTATGTCAGCTAATCATTGTTCGTGATTTATTTTTCAAATAGAGTTGGAACTGCTGTGGAAATGCAGTCTGAGTCCTAGATGAACTTCTGCAATATATCTGAGATCTGAGTATCAAATACAGGGTATGCAAAGCTTTGGCTTTTTATCAAATCTCCAAAGAAAGAACCCCACAGAGTGCCCTAGTGAAGAATGGGTTTTCAACTATTTTAGTAAGCAAAAGAAAAAAAATGATTAAGTGAGACTTATGAGTACAATCAACAACAGCATGTTGTTGTTGGCTCTCGAAACATCTTTGTTCATTGTTGCCATTGAAACTGTAAGAATGCGAAAAGACTGTGTATAAGAACAAAGAAATATTTGATGAGCAAAGTGGGGGATGAGAAATCCCTTGCATAATTTGTAAACTTCAAATTTTAGTACAAGTTTCCTTTCTTAATTCTGCCATTTCTTGGTTCCTGGCATTTTTTTTAATGTATGCATAACCACCAATTATGAGAGAGTAACCATTATGACTTTTTATCATCATGAAGAATTTATTCCACAAATTGCAAATCTTAGATCATGTAGGGAACAGCGACATGCTTTGTTACATAGCAAATAAATGGAAGAGGATGAGCTTGACAAACAAGGTGAAGTGTGGCAGGAAAAAAGTTGGAAAAAATAAATTATATTCCTGTGGAAATGTCCACTTGCCAGTTTAGGACCCTGTCTTTTCTTCTCTGTTTTTATAACCCATTGTTAAAAATAATATCTTTGCTAACTGGAGTTGCAGGGAGCAGTGATAATGTACATATTTAACACATATAACAAAGATATTAAAAGAACATATTTTCCAGCTCATGTTTTGACTTTTGTTGGGGGAACAGGGTATTGGCAATGTCTATTATAAAAACTGAACCATACTTTTATTCTGCCCTACAAAGCATGATGAAATATTCTAATAAATGATTTTAAATAAATGTCTATACAAGTGCAATAGTCTGTGTGCTACTTATTGTCAGATTGAAACCATTTTACGCTTTTTGTTGAGGACGTTCCTCTGAGAAGTGAATTGTTTCTTGCCTCAGTTCCTGCGGGATTCAATGGGAATATTTATTCATTTTATTTAATCTGAATTAGTCATTAGTGAGCAGCAAGAAAAGTATGATTTTATACACTGTCTTATGGGATTTGTGCATACTCATTTTCTCAGTATGCAGATAGGCTTCCAGGACTTGGAATTTTTTTTTATATACTTCAGTGATTTCCAGAAGTAGAAGAGAAGGAAAAGTGCTGTATGATTTTTGGTTCACTTTTGGGACCGAGACATTCTATATATATTGATTTTCTTCACTGTAGATATTTTTTTAACTAATTCAGCAAAACTCTTCTTTCCATCACACAGCATATTGTTGGAAATGACCGTGGGGACTATACTTACTCACTTGCTGGGCTTCCTGTAACCCTTACACCAAGATGTGCAATAATTTATGGAACATCCTAATTTTGGGTGCAAAACAAATCCTTGCTTTCAGGCCTTGTACCCAAAATACATGGTTTGATTTTTCCCCCCTCTCCATTGTCGCAGTTGAGATGGACGTGACAGTCACAAGTCACACTAACAACTTCAGGCAAAGAGCTTATCTTTAGTACCACACAGCATCTTTTATATTTTCTTAGCTGTTTACATAGTTTTAAAGCACAACAAGCTTAATTCAACCAATCACTACACACCACTGGGTGAACACATGATAATCATGCAGCATGTTTTTCTACCTCTAATTCAGCTATGCCTCTTTCCCATGGTCCTTCTCTAGCAGAAGTAACAGGCCTGAGCCCTGATTTTACAAAGGCAACAAGGCCTTAATTTTATAAGGTTTTACCTGTATGCAACATCTCCCCCTTTTTTGTCTTTTAAGCCAAGGGTTCATATATTCTAATGTTGAGACAGCCTGCACTTGTAAAGCCATCATCTTATTAAGACTGTTAGTGGTCATTTGTTGTGGTGCGAGTTCTGCAGCAGTCATTTGCTGGTCACAGGATAAAACATGGAATACAGATCACAGTCAATAAAAACCCATCAAGAACAACCATGCTACTGACAAAGAGACCCACA
>WEIT01015624.1:4430-17438 GCA_013389985.1 Dryoscopus gambensis | reverse complement strand
ATGATATAACCATCTTAATAGAAAAATTTTTTAAACAAAGCAAGCTATCACAAGTTTCAGGGCATGGTAAACTATGTGGCCACAAAACATAATTATTGCAATGAAAAGCCATGAATATTCAACAGTCACAAAACAGTACAAAGAAAACTACAGAACAGATTCTAAAGTTTCCCTTCACACTATTTCACAAAATGTAGATTAAAAACTGCCTCAATTTTTGCATTTTCCAAGAAAATTATAATTGAGCATGAAAAAGCAAAAAGAGCCACTGTAGATATTAAGATAAGTATAGTGCTCTTCTGAGCTTGGTTTTAAACAGGCATTAATCAACCCCTATTGCTGCATGGACAGGAAAACATAGGAATTCAAGAGAAAAATGTTGGTCAAGCAACAGTAATGTCAACCATTTTTAACATATGGTCAGTCAGTTAGACTGCCCAAGGAGTCTGACATATTTTCACTACCACAATAAAAAGCCCTAATATCCCTATTTGTAATATGCACCTAAATACATACATAATTCTACAGTTTTAAAAAGGATCAGCCAAAAAAATAAATATGCTATGACACCAAAAACTATAAAAGAACAATCCTCAGAACAATGCCTCAGCCCTTCTACCCTCCCATCCAGTATTAATGAATGACAGAATGGTTACCCAAAAGACTGACTGAAATCTAGTTAATAGGTTGTTATTCCTTAATAAAAAGAAAGGGAGTTGCTGCACTGGTAATTCAGTCTGTGACAAGAAAGAAAAAATTACTGTGAGGAAACAGCAGTAAGCTCGAAAAATGTAAGTACATTAAGAGGATACGTGTGTTGAGGAGAGGACATCACTTTCCTTTCTGTAGTGCTCCCGCAGCACAGGGAATCCCCTAAAGCTGGCTGGTCTCTAGTCCTATAGGGCAATTCTCCTCTTACTCCAGTGAGCCTCCAGGACACGAATGTAAGCAGGAGGATTGTTAGTACTCCTGGGCAGTCAGAATAAGAGTATGAGAATTACATTTTGTGCTTTGAGTTTGAAACCTCAGGTGCTATGAGCAGTAGTGTCTTTATGAGTTTAAGGATGTTTAAGAGATGAAAGCATGAGGAAAACCAGAACTGCTAGTTACTTCTAATGCTTTTATAAGGCTACCCCACTCCTCTCCTCTGGGTAAAATTAAAATACACATACGCAGTCCAGGTAGTTAAAATAATTGTTCCTCAGAAGTCCATGGTCTTTCAAGGCATAGAAACTGCTTTTAAAAGAGCTTCATGAGTGTTGTTATTTATAAGAAACAAGGGGGAAGTAATAACAAAATGAAAAGCAGAAAAGAACTGAACTACACCAGGCCAAGTGCACATCTGTAAATGCTCCCTGGAGCAAAACTCCATTGTAGCTACACATACAAAATATTGTGTTATTACAGGACCTCCCTGTAATAACAATATTTGGTTCAGAATATGACACTTTTCTGAATAACTACAGTCAGCCACAAGTGTTTTCATAATCTTTTTCAACAGAATGCAGACACTTTTAATTTTGTTTAACAACCACCCTTAAGTCTATAGAAGAGTCAAATGAAGCAGGTAAGTTCCTTTGGGACAGATTAGAAGTACAGCATAAGGCAGTCCTCCAGCACAACTGTTTGTTGAGCTATCAAGCAGGGTTGGTATTTGTTCTTTGGAGAGAGAGAGTTATGTGCCCATCGTAATATGGATTTGTACTATGATTACAGTGGGTGCTGAAAAAAACATGGAGAAACTGCGTCACAAGAACAGACATAATCTGAATATTAGGTTTTGAAGAGTAAAAGCACAGACTCTACTTAGAAAGGCAGAGTTCACAAGAAAAAAGAAGTAAGTTCCAAGAAGGCTTTGCACACTTAATAGCTTAAAAAGTATTATACCACTAATGTAATTAATTTAGGAGCCCTAATTTCGGATCCTTCGTTCACTTACTCTTTGTTTCAGATTCTTCCCTTCACACACCAACCCTTCAGAGTAAATTGCTACTCAGCCCATTCACACCCTGAGATGGACACCATGAACATGTTGGTGCTTGGCATGGAATGGCGGATGGGAAAAGCTAGTTCACTCAGTGCAGGTGGTACCTGCTAAGAAGGTCAGAATTCATTGGCTGAGTTCCTCTGAGGACAGGCTCTAACAGGCACATGGAGTTACCATGTGCTGTCTCAGATGAGAGGGCAGAACTAAAGTGTGGTCAGAACACTTTCAGTCATTCATCATGGGGCATTGCAGCTCAGGGATATGAAAACACCCTGTTGGCTTGTGTTGTTGACCACATCATCCATTCCTCAGTCATGGTCAGTCTCTCTTGGCTTGGCGTGCTTGTTTATGTCACACTAACAAAGCCTCAAGGAATTGTTTATGTAGCTCAATTTAAGGACATACTTAAAAATTCTTCTACACTAGGAGCCACAGTGTGTGAGGTATTACTAGATGATTACTTCTAAACCCTAAATAAGCTATAACTCTCAAGACCAGAACCTCTATAGTTCTCAAGTGAAAAGGGTTCAGCAGGTATGTAGAACTATCTCCTCTACACTGTCATTTAATCTCTGATGAAATTAAGAATAAGAACTAGTTTCAGTGAACCACCTACTCAGCCATATATTGAAAATATGTCTCTCATGCTGAAATATGAATCTCTCAGAGACAAAGTAGTTTCATTCCCAGGCAGCCTGCTCTATACATTTCTGACTCACCACTGCATATTCACATCTTTGAATGTAAAAAAGGAGGAATATATGTTTCACTACCCTGAGAACCTAGGACAAATTCAGGAAGCCACCAGAGCATTATTATTTTTTAAGGTTTTTTTTTTTCAAGGAGGTTGCAACTTGACTCTTAATCCTTGCTCTTTCAATTGAGGTTATCAACAAGGGATGCCAATTAGTGCACACTGTAGTACTCCACATGATGTGGAAACCTAACCCACAGAGAACCACAGGAAGATGCACTGCAAAATAAGCCCTTCACTTCTTTTTCAACCACTAACACGGTGATTTCATTATATTATGGAGTCAGAGAGACCTCCAAACATTTAAAAGGAAAATGAGTATGAACTCCAGTGCTTAAAATAGAGTCAAGGGAGAAAAACTATCAAGTTTGTTTTGTTTTGTCATCATTATTACACAATAATTCTCTTGGGTCAGATAACATGCATGCACAAATAAATGGGAAATTAAATCTGGCCTTCCTTGAATTTCAGAAGACTCAAAATATTTCATATCAAATTTCTATTAAAAAAAATTAATACAGACTAGCTGGAGCTTATTGGGCATTTCACAGAAGGATAATTGTAATGACAATCTTTTTAAATCATCTCCACATGCCACCTTAATTATGATATACCTCTGGAACAGTCTGCCCTTTCTTTTCAAACCCTGTGGGAACTGATAAACTGGCTCTGCAGAAATGATCTTTCTGGCTGTGTCTCAGGCCCCTTCTCACCAAGCATTCCACAGCATTCTTTTCCAGTAACACGTGTGGAGGTTTCTCTTGGAAAGTAGTGTTGGACAAATGAACAGTCTTGGGCAGGCCGTCACAGCAGAGTGAAAACCCTATGTGATCAGCACGCAAAATCACAAATGAAAAAACCATACCAGCGCCTCTCAAAAATAACTTAAATTAAGAACTTGCATGTTACCTTGGAAAATCATCAGGAATTCTGTATCTTGATATTACTGCCTCA
Source organism: Dryoscopus gambensis (assembly GCA_013389985.1). Lineage (NCBI taxonomy): Eukaryota > Metazoa > Chordata > Aves > Passeriformes > Malaconotidae > Dryoscopus > Dryoscopus gambensis. The sequence goes on along the minus strand of WEIT01015624.1, from coordinate 13,743 downwards.
ACCCAAACTCTTCAAAAAAAGAAAATACCAGATATATCCCACCTGTTCTGAAAGGAAGGAGCACATTCTGACTGATAATTCATAAAAACAAATAAGTAAGGATAATAATCCATACATTGAAATGCAATTAGTTTGGTCAAGAGTATTTGGCATTCATACAAGGTATCCACATGCACAAGAATACTTGTGCCTCTACACAAAGCAATCAGGTATGTCAGACAGAGATAGATACAGATGTCATCCTAACAAGATATAGTTGTATCACTTCTATAAACAAGCCTTTTAAAACCAAATAACGTGAAAATGCATAGATTGTGTGTACTCTGGGATACAGAGGCAGACCCTGGATAGAAAGTAGGAAGATAGAAAATAATGATCGTAACATGTAGTAAAAATTGTTTCAGAATTAAGGACAGATAGATATAAGAAAGGGATTATTTTGGAGGCATTGGATGTATTGTGGAATGCAGAAAGAAGGTGTTACTAAAGCATAAGGATTGGGACCAGAGATTACTGAGAACAGAGGCGGATTTAACAGCTGAAAGTGAGATGAAGTCAGCAGAAATAAGAAGTCATTTAGAAGACTCTTGAGGTAGCCGAGAAAGATTTGTATCTGTTTAACGCAATAATCTAGGAAAGGAAACAAGATACGGGATGATTTTTAGACCTGGCAAGAATTAGAGTTATATACCTCTCACAGCTATGATTAAAAACACTGAATCTGGGATCGTATCTTTTTTTCCAAAAATCCTGCAGCGAAGACAATTGCTCTTTAATTCAGTGTACTTACAGAACATGGAAGATAAATATAGCTTCTGAAGGTGCTCTGGAGAGATGGTTAATGGGTATAGGAAGAAGCTGGAAGAAAAGAGTGAATGGCAACACGAAACTAACCAAAAGAGCGACATGGCATTGAGTCGATCGAGGCTTGAGTAAACCCAACAGGAAAGGAAGAGCGCTGAGGATCAGAGCACAGCAGTGCTGGATCCCAGCAATCCCCCAGGAAGGCCCATGAGGAGCACAAGAGCTAGTCCCTGCAGAAGGAGTACTCTCCTCCTTACCACAGAGGTGCTATCACCACTGCTGATAGGCTGGCCTTGGCTGACAGTGGGGCCATCCTGGAGCCGACGGAAATTGGCTCTGTCAGACACAGGGGAAGCTTCCAGTAGCTTCTCACAGAAGCTGCTCTTGTAGCACCCTCACTGCTAAAACCTTGCCAAAAAGCCCCAGCACATGCTGTTAACACAGGCTGTTTAAGAACGCCCTGAGCAAACAACACTTCATATATACAGCAAGAAACCAGAATCTTATTCACTTCCCAAAGCAGTAGCCAACAGAGATAAGGAAAATGATAGATGGGTGCCTGGCCTGAATTTATAGATTTCTACCACAAAATACGTGGAATTTGACAGCTACTTTCTCTGTCCCTTCTCTTAGTTTCCTATTGACTCATAGTTAAATCCCTCTTGAAGGGCTCACAGAGCTACAGTTTTCGCCACTAAAAACGTGAGTTGGTGATTATAAATTCAATTCCAGTACATTCTCTTCCTTAAGACTTCAACCTATTTTTATTAAGCACTGACTTCTCACAGAGCTTCTTCTGCTCTGACAGGAGTGCAGGTTTCAGGATTTGACAAAACGCAGCTTTAGTTCAAGCTCTTCAAAAAGTATTTAGTAAACCAAAGCAAAAAAAATGCTTGCTCCAATGAAGTCCACGATACAAATTTCCTTAAACAAAACTGAAATCCACTCTCTGTACTGAAGACGACAAAAATTATGCCACTAGCTGAATTTCATTGCCAAGCTGTCAACTTGAATTTCTTCTGTTTAAAAATAGCTGTTCATTACATTCAGTAATGGGCTGTCAAAGCATTACAGCACTGAACCTATATCATATACAGTAGCAATTGGGCAATGTGCATTATTATGTTTAGATTACTAGCATTTTTACAAGACCTCTGGGCTAATTTTAAATGAGATGGTTGACTTGAACTAAATCAAAATCAATTTTATTTTACTTTAAAGCTACTACAGATTTTCCATTTGTACCTGACTAAATCAGGCCTTAATGAAAGTAAAACAAAAGATTTACTAAATGTGACCATACAGTATATTTATCCTTTTGTTTGCTTTCAAGGATATATTTACTCTAAACAACATACAAATAATAAAAATACTCTATTTGCCAAATTAAATAATATTCCCAATGGTATGAATTGGTATTGTTGCTCCTATGAATACATAATAGGTTGTTAGCAAAGAAATCATGCCTAAAGCGTACATGCAGTAATATTTTAGCAGGGTGAAATAATTAGAGATGTTTTTAAACTAACAAATGCATAACCTGTCTTAATAGCTCATGATCTAATTTAGCATATCATAAAGAAAAACCCTATAAAAAGGTATCTGGAAAGCACAGTTGAAACATCCTTACACAGCAGGATGTCATAAACATAAAGGCATGCCAGAATGGCTCACAGCTATGAAAAAAAAAGAGAGACTAAAACAAGATCTGATGACTTGCAAACATAAATAATGAATTCTAGGGCCAGATTATAGACTTCTTTATTTTCATTTTAAAAACCCCGCAGAATAAAGAAAAAACAGAAAAACAAAAAAATCACACACTGTGTATAAAGCTCTATACCTTCCTTGTTTTATGGGAAAATAAATTATTTTTCTAGATCCAGAAGACAAGAAATCCCCTGATGCAACTCAGTGGTTATGTAGCAACATTGGGTTACATGGTTCCTCAGTTTCCAGTAAAATATTTTCCAGAGTTTATAGTTTGGCTGCAAAACATTTGCCATATTAAGAAGTTTGTCAGGCTGGGTTTCAGCATCAAAGAAAAAAAAATACCATTTATTAATTATAATTGTGACCATATTTAGTATCTCCATCTATGACGTAATAGGATTGAGTGTATCCCCAGCAAATTTGCAATTACACCAAGCTGAGTGGTGCAGTTGGGACACCTGAAAAACAGAATGCCATCCAGAGGGACCTGGACAAGCTCAAGGACTTCACCTGTGGGAATCTCATGAGATTTAACAAGAGACCAAGTGCAAGGTGCTGCACCTGGGTCAGGGCAACCCCTGCTATCAACACAGGCTGGGGGATGAAGGAATTCAGAGCAGCCCTGCCAAGAAGGACTTGGTGGAGGAGAGGCTGGGCAAGACCTGGCCACGTGCACTCACAGCCCAGAAAGCCAAACGTGTCTGGGCTGCACCCAAAGCAGCGTGAGCAGCAGGGCCAGGGGGGGATTCTGCCCCTCTGCCCTGGTGTGGCCCCACCCGGAACACTGCATCCAGCTCTGGGGTCCTCAGCAAAATAAGCACATGGAGTGAGCCCAGAAGAGGACAACAAAAATGATCAGAGGGATGGAGCACCTTTCCTATGAGGAAAGGCTGAGAGCTATGGTTGTTCAGCCTGGAAATGAGAAGGCTCTGGGAAGACCTTATGCAGCCTTTCAATACTTAAAGGGAAAGACAAGCTTTTTAGCAGGGCATATTGAGACAGGACAAGGACTTACGGTTTTGAGCTGAGAGGCTAGATTTAGACCAGTTCTAAGGAAGAATTTTCTAATGATGAGGATGGTGAAACACCGGAACAGGTTGCCCAGACAGGTGGTAGATGCCCAGTCCCTGGAAACATTCAACAGCAGGTTGGGTGGGGTTCTGACCAACCTGATCCAGCTGAAGATGTCCCTGCTTATTGCAGGGGGGTTGGACTCGATGGCATTTAACCCAAATTAGTCTATGATTCTATATAAATAGTCTGCTAATAAAAGACTTTGGAGATATTCAGCACTAAGAATCAACAGCAAGTAAAAGCAGTGCAGATGTACTGTAAGTGTTGACACAAAAAGCATATGCAAAAACAATATAACCCTTTGAATAAAACTAGTAACACAATTCAGCTGCAGTGAGTTTCACAAGTACAATCACCAGTACATCCACAATCCTCCCCACTGTGCCAGGATCAGCAAATAATCTTTGCAACACTCAGTGTGATAAATTGACTTTTGGATAGCAATAATTCCTAATTTCCATATCATTTCTTTAAATTAAATTAATGTAAATTTATAACAGATATAATTTTATTTGTATAGCTGGCTTAAATATGCTTCTGCACTGTCTTTGGCCATGTTTTTTGGTGCCAGGCCTCTAAATAAAGCCAAAACTGAAGCTACCTGTTTGTCACCAGTCAAGTATGTGCTGTCTGAAGGTTGTGTAATGTTTGTCAAATATTTCTTCTGGAAAAACAAATTTCTAACAATTGAAGGGGACATCATTACTCATCCCTTCTTACTTAATAACTATCATATGATTACAGAGCTATCTAAAATATACATCAGATTTATTATATTTTTGTAAAACTACTTGCAGCGTTCTTGGTAAAAAGAACTAACAAGCATGGCAGACTGCACTAGTCTTTTTATGGCAAAATTACGCAAATCCCGTTAAATATGCATTATAATCGGTCTAGAATCCACTATGATATTGAGGGTATAATACTAAAATTCTCATCTGGCTTAACATAAGGATAGAATGAGAGCAAATTTGTATTTTGTGGTGTCCCAATTTGTGAGACTCCTGGAGCATTTAGTGTCAAACGTGCGTTAACAGCTTCACAGTAAAACATGACACAATATATTACAACAGCTCCAAAGAGGCAGCTGTGATCTACTGTGCCAAAAACTCCATTCAAGTAGGCTGTCAAGGTGTACAAGGCCTCAGATCTTTGATACATCTGAATGTATTATCAAAGCTCCTCATCTAGGAAGATGAAAATTATCTTAAATGATAGCAAATGTAGACTACATTGCTAAATCACTATGCTGAAGAAACAATAAAGGAAGATATGAATATCCAAAATTCTTGAGAAAATAGTAGGGAAAGGTATGGCAACTAAAAAAGAAAGATATATACATTCTGGAAAAAGCAGTACACAAGGAAAACAAACAGTGAAGTTGACATACAGTCAAGGCATCCTCAAACACAAAAAACCCCTACTTTTCTCCTAAGTAATCTGTAGTTTAGGAAGGTAAGTGATGTCTAATGCTGTCACACTGTACAGTATAACCATTCTTGAGTGACTGACAAGGAAAGGGATTTCTGATGGATTAGCTAGGTATGCTGTGCCTTGATAGAATGAAAAGATAAAATGAAAGATTATGTAAGGTGGGACATAGCACTGGGTGACAAGATTTACTAAGAACAAGGTAACACAGAAAAGCACTCAGATTTTTAGAACACAGAATAAAATTGTTTAGGAATTATTTCCAGCTCTGCCTTTGGCATTTAAAAGAACTCTGTTTATGATTCTATCTTAAGTTGGTCTTTGTTTGTTAGCAAATGCTGTCTTTAAATTATATTAACATTTTTGCACAGAAGAGTTCTTAATAAAATAAAAATTAAGGATTTATCTAAATTCTAGTATTATCAGTTAATTACATTAACACAAAAAATTTTAGGACCTCCTCCTATATTCCAGTATACCCTGGAGACGGATACCTCTCAGGCTCTGAGATGTTATCCATTTACTTGCTGTAATATTTTCTGTGACCGCATAAAGCTCTTTCCAAAATGGTGGCACATGTTGACTGGGGAATTCTGTGCACCACTGAAAACACTGTGAACACCTCTGCTCTAACAGTGCACTCTGTGAAATAACAAAGAAGCCTTTGGAAACTGACTTTAAGATATTTCAAATGACAATCAGCAAAAATAAACATCAAATTTGGAATGGAAAGAACATAAGTGAGAAAAAAGAGCCATCTTTAAAATGCACACAGAAGTTAAAAACTGCTCTAAATATTGGCAACTATGAGCAAAGAAATAGAAAAAATACATAAAGGAAAGAAAAAAAAGAGGAGGGAATGGTCAAGGTAAGGGACATTTTGTAATGGAAGATCTGAGTTTCTCAAATACAGCAAATATAAGCACAATTACTGTTTGTGCTATGTGTCCTACCGTACCACTCTACTTGCCCCATTTCTGGCTACAACTCCATCCATCTTTTTTGGATCAAGTCACTCTGTTTATTCTATTAAAACTCCTTTGTTTCTTTATCAATCACCTCTTTCCAGTATTTTCCATACTACAGGAACACCATTTACCAATATGCCAATTCCTTTCATTTGCCAATGAAAGGAGTTTTTTACTTCTTTTCAATCTTCAGTCTCTCCATAGACTTTTGTACCATAGGTCATGGCTTCTCTCCCCTCAGTTCATTAGAGCACCCTCAAAAAATGCTTTACCCCATAGTGAAGTATCGTTCATTTCTCATGACATTACCAGGTTCTTTTTCAGAGATTTCCATAGAATCCTTCACACTCTTCTTGTCAATATTCACCATCGAAGACAGCGTGGCCAGCAGGTTGAGGAAGGTGATTCTGCCCCTCTGCTCTGCTCTGGTGAGACCCTCCTGCAATGCTGCATCCAGCTCTGGGGTCCCCAGAATAGCAAGGACATCAGCTTCTTGGAGTGAGCGCAGAGGAAGCCACCAAGATGATTATAGGGATAGAGCACCTATAAGGATTGTGCAGCCTGGGAAAGAGAAGGCTTCGGGGTGACCTAACTGTGGCCTTCCAGGAACTTACAGGAAAGATGGGGCAAGTCTATTTACAAGAGCACGTAGTGACAGGACAAGGGGGAACGGATTCAACTGAAAAAGAACAGGTTCAGATTAGATATTGAGAAAAAATTCTTTACTGTGAGGGTGGTGAGGCAATGGAACAGGTTGCCCAGGGAAGTTGGGGATGCCCTGTTCCTGAAAGTGTCCCAGGCCAGGTTGAATGGAGCTTTGAGCAACCTAGCTCAGTTTCATCATCATCATGCCACACAGAAAAGTCATACCTACACAGACACTGGTTTTGTTTCATAACAAGAGACGGTAGTACTACAAAACCAAAAGTTAAAATGGCATATAATATACAACAACATACAGAAAAACACTTTCATTTTACTTAGTTGAAAAGTTAAGAATATGGAAGAGATTGTTAGCCGTAATTCTTCTTGTTTTGCCACTAACATTACATTAAAGTGTTCTTAATATATTAAGACTGATGCAAAATCACTGATATTTTAACATGTTTTCAAAACACCAGAGAACTATCATAATAGCCAAAATCTGCAATTTGTCTTCTGACTTATTGAAGCAGTTGTGCTCTGTTCCTGCTTAGAAACAGCATTTATTACAAATGTCATCGTAGAAAATACAAAAGAAATTTGATTTGATTACTTAATTTTTGTAATTGAATATTGATATCCCCCAACAAAGCAGATGCAGAGATACAGCAAGAGGATAAAGTAATAGAGTGTAATGAAGCAAAATCATATGATGAGGACATCCTATTACGGTTATTTGAGATTTCCACAATGTTTATCTGCATTTCAATTACAATATTGCTTCCTTTAATACACAGAGCAAGGTTATAAACTAATTCCATATTTGATCCTAACTCTGATTGTTTTCTGTTAATCCGAGAAGGAGAACTGTCAAGAATATTCAAGGTCTACGTTAACTGAATATAATCTACTTAAAAGGTTCTGTGACTTGTTGAACTAAATCTGAATCCTGTATATCTGGAGTTCCATTCAATAGCATAAAGTTCTATACAGGTATACAGCTGCATAAAATTGGAAGAAATTTGCATACAGATATTTTAGTAAATGCCAAGCACATCAGTTTTCCAAAGTTTTAATCATGTGTACCAGACCACCAACCAGTCCTACTGCTTGTTCTAACTCATACTGGTAGGAACGTCTGTGGTCGCTTCCTTTCTGGCTAAAGGGAGGACTTTGAGGTAAACAAAGGTTGTATAGGAAGGTCATAGCATGCCATTTCCTTTACTCGTATCATACTAAATCATACTATTTACATCAAATGATGGAATCAAGCTTTTTTCTGTCTTAAAAATAATTATGATGAATACCTAGTTGTTACTTGCTTCCTAGATGAAGATTTCCATATATTTACACACTACAGAAGATAGATTGTTTGTTTCAAAAAATAGTACCATTCTGTTTTTATTTTCAGTCCATATTCTCAAGGAATGCACATATTTATCCATACTACCTAATTCACAGACACACATGTATGTATAAATATATACTTCATTACTTAGAATTAAATTATTGTACTTAAACTTTTCTAAAAGATGACATTAAAAATTATTTTATATGAGCATCATCATTATTAGATTTTAAATGCTAAGGCCAAAAGCATATTAACTCTTTTTTGTTTGTTTGTTTTTACTTTATAAGGATCGCTGAACACATGTCCATGCTCACAGACAAAGCCGAATAGACTCTCTGCTGAATTTTATCTAAAAATTAACATTGCTGTTTTTAAACTATTTAATCACTATTAAGATTAAACGCTCTCAGCAAAGCCTTAACAATCATAAAACAAAATAGCATTTCCTCTCCCCTCCAAAAAAAGGGAATTAGAGGTACTGTAGCATTTCTTAATTGATTGCAAATTTTAAAGGAAGTCTACATGGTTCTCTTTTGCACTCATAGTAGACAAAGAATGAACAAACATTTATCCAAAACAAAAGAAAATGTTGCACATGAGAAGCAATGCATCACTAGCAGGGAAGGGATATAGGACTGACATGTCCACTATTTAATTTCTTAAATAATGTTACAGCAATTTTTCAGCTTGTGAGTTTTTACATGTCAAATAAAAATCAGCATTTACTAATTAACTAGTATTTTAAGATGGAATAGAGAGTTATTGAGAAAAAATAAATAAGAGTTAAGCAATAGAAAGTTATAATTAGGATACTTTTGATCACCAAAAATATCAGTTCCCTCTCTCTTCTCTCTTTAACATTTCTAGTTTGTTGATGAACGAACCGTGTTTGGCATAATTAACACTAAGATCTTCAGAACTCAATGACTGAAAATAATCACTTCTCTCCTTTCTTTCCTGAGTACGCTGAAGCCCAACCTAAAGATTTAGAGCTGACTGGACAAATATAAAGGATGTCAGAAACAGTGACCGCTGACATGCCATTCAAGGCACATGGAAAAGAGTTCAGGCTTGAATGCCTCTAAACTGCTCATTGGTAAGATCAGCTATCACTGAGACACAGTGTAAGTCAGCACAATTCACTGAGCCTGCTATGACCTTAAAATCATTGCTCCTGGGGCATGTTCATCCACCAATTAGTTTATACGCTCACTGGAAATCCATTGCTCAGTAAATGCACTGGTCTCTCATTCCACGGTGTTGATGAAGTGTGTGTGATGGCTTTCTCTTCACAACTTGACCCCTAAAGCTGACCCATCTGGAACTGAAG
>WEIT01015623.1:17755-44060 GCA_013389985.1 Dryoscopus gambensis | reverse complement strand
GCTTTTTTTAATGAAAAGACTGAAATGTTTGCTCTATTTCTAGTGAGTGTAGGTGTAAGAAGGCAGCATTTTGTTAAACACATGCAAATATAACAACATTCTGACAGGAGTAATGTTAATTTATAAAAATTTCCATCCCATGTGAATAATAAATTAGGCTAAAGTCTCCCCATGAAGTTTCTACATGACATACCCATTTCACAAAGGAACTTAATTGTTTCATAATGGTGCTTTTAACTCTGGAAAAACAAATGAATAGGTTACTGAAATGGATGTCCTTCGTTCATATTTTTCCGTATAGTAGATCCAAATGGTTCTTCTTTCAAGTGATCTATGCCCTGTATAGCCTCAGTATTTTCATGTGTGGTCTGCAGCCCATAACAGTAAGAGGAATGTCAGTGCCGGGGAAAGAAAGAAAAAAGTAGCAGANACACTACCTGCCTATTGTAGGAACCCTGCTTGTCAGCAGTCCTGACATCAGACGACATACTTATTTGTGGAAAATGCAAGGTCTCAGATTCAGTAAGTCTTCCATAAAACAAAACAAATCCATCCCTGGAAGAAAGCCAAACCCAAAACCCATGGGAGAAAAAAAAAAAACCAAACAGAAGAAAATTAGTTTACCAATTAGTTTATATTCCCTATTGTTGCTTTCTTTTTTTGTGTGTTTTTGTCAGTGTAATATTCTACCTTCTCTTTAATAGTGACTTTTTCGTACATTTGCCACTTCATAGATGAAACCACTGTTAATTTGTCTTAATTTAGCTTTCTTGTGAAGTCGATGCTCTTACTATTCTTTAATAATGCATCGGAATAAAATAATTCTATTGAAGTCAGTGGAAAAGATTATATTCTGCCCCATAAGGCTACCTAAGATAAATATGCAGGTGTGACACTACATTTCCCCTTTGAATCCTGTGGTTTCCGTGTGTCTTAGGTGCAAAACATTGACAGGAAAAACACATATAGGACTAAGCTCTAGTTCCATCTCCCTAACAATCTTCATTAATCCGCGTAGCTTTTAAAGGAGTTAAATGCCAGTGATGTGTTGTTTAGCAAGTTTGCTTTCTCCTAGAAGCAGGCAGTCCTGTAGTCGCATTAACTGGTGCTATGTACCTGCAGTTTCTTACAGGATAGTTTTAGTACATGGATTTAGATGTGGTTTATAAAAGTACTGTTTTACTTGAGTAAGGCTAGTCTGAAATCGTGCATTTCCCTGGTGCTAAGCTTGTTTGTCCCTGAATTGCAGTATGTGACGGCCATAGCATAAGGTATTCAGGAGGAAGTACTTGATCTTGGGGATTTAAAAGCAAAAAGAACACTGGTAGCAATACTGAAATCCTTCCAAAAAAAAATCTCTGAGAATTGGCTATTATGAATGGATTTTGTATATGGGGGTAATAACATGTATTTAAAGTGCAATTCATAGTGAGTGGATCTCAAAATAGATTTCTGAGGTTTTTTTTCTTTCTGTTTCCTGGACTTCTGAGCATACTGTAAGGACAAAGATGGAATTGTTGTCTAGATCTTAGGTCCTGCTACAGTGATGGTTTTTTCAGCATCGAGTCTTGTATTACAGAAAGTACTAGCAGAATAATGTACTAATGTATCTAATTCTAATTTGTGAAAAGCTCAGTTAAAATCTACAAAGAAAAGCATCTGGTTTGTTACAGTCTTTCTGAACATTTGAACAGCTGTGTGTGTGTTTCAGCTTCAAGCTGATCTCTCAAAAATGTGTAAATGCATGCTTTACACAATTCTGTCATAAAATTCAGTTGGTTGCATTACTTACGTGCCCCTTTCACAGCATTCTCTCACCTCCCACTCATCTTTAGCAAACCTCTGTAGTTTTTCCTACTGATTAAATTGATGCTTAGAGATGAGTTGAGAGTAGTGAGCTGCAGGCTATGCATCTTGTGGATCTGATACGACCTTTGAAGGCTGGTGGTGATTTGTGGGTGGGCTCTTTATTTACCAGTTTGAACCTGGAGGTGAAGTTGGCATTCAGAAATAGCATACAGTTCTCAACATTTGGCGTGGAAGCCTAAACATGAATCCTTACAAGAAGGGAGCTGTCTCTCCCTTTTGTGCGGGTTTTAGATTTGACCTGGTCAATAAACTTCCTCTCCTGTTTACTTTTTCAAACTAGTAATTTTGCTTAATGATCAAGTGAAGAGTGCCTTAGCGCAGGAATAAACATTTAAACCCATGCATCTTTGGACCAATAATGTTACAGAGGTGAAGTTTGAACAGGGAGCCAAGACAGTAATAGGGGTTTTTTTCCAACTGCAGGAATGTACTGAATGCAACAAACATAAAAGGCAGAAAGGATTACATGATCCATAAAAATGTTGGCCCAAGCGGGCACAACCGTTGAGCTAGAGTGGATGGAAATCACATATATTATCTTCCTCAGATTTTCTGACTCAAGTTCTGAGTATGTAAATGTTACTGTTATTCAGTACTTAACTGTGAAATTAACTAAGATATTTGATCCTGAGTTTTTAATGATGTGATATTATATGCGTTCAAATGTATACCACCCTCCTTAGTATATACTGTCTGATGGGAAAGGGGACTAAAGAAAACCTTCCCTTCTGACAAAGTTAACACAGAATTCCCTGAAGTCTGCCTTTATAGTAGTATTTCATATCAGACTTTGGGTTCTGTTACTATAAATGTTAAATTGCTCTTAAGAATGCCTTACATCTTTTATTGTAAGGCTATTTGTGTATAAAGATGTTACTGAATTTGCTGCTTGTTGTTCATTTTCACCATTGAAATCTAATTTTAAGGCTTGGGGTCAGCATTTTTCAGTTTGCAGAACTGTAATCCTTGAAAAATATTGTACATAAAGTAGCAAGCTGTTTTGTATTTGTGAGAAGCTGAGAAAGTTATTACTTCAGCTTTTGCCAAGTAAGATGACTAAAAAAAGAAAAGTTTATCGTAGAGGATTACGGAAGGAACAGATTTATGGCAAGTGTCTGATATATACCCAGTATCCTCATGTTCAACTAAACCAGACTTGCCCTGGGCCTTCTGGGGCACAATGCCCTTAGCAAGTAGCTTTCGACAGCTTTTTCAGGAAGCAATATTTTTCTTCAGAAAGAGGGTCACTTCACTGTTTTTCTTTTTCCTTCTCTCCTGTCTTATCTTTTGAGTTCAGGAAGTATTTTAAATTTACAGCCAGCTTTGAAGGCATGAAGCAAGTTCAGCCCCAGAAGTATTTCCTGTTATGGCATTAATCTAATTCCATGAAAGTAGAACTGATTTTTCATCTGTAAAGTAAAGTGCCTGGAGCAGCAGACCATTACTCTAGGTTATCATGATAAAGAGGCTTAGTTTTGACACCAAAGTGTTTATCAGCCTAACCAGGGGAAGATTTCATCCTTTTTGTTGAAAGAGATATTAATGGATTATAATATTTCTTTGCTTCATGGAGACAATGAGTTCATATTGAAAATGTTGACCTGAAATAACAATGTTCCCATAACATATTATAAGTTAATTTATCTGGAAAGCTACCAGTACCTGGGGGAACTAGTTGTAAAATGATAATATAGTGAGCAAGTGTGTCCTAAGTACACGATAGTGATAATTTCAGAATTATAAAATAGTTTTAGAGTTCTGGCTGGAGCTGCTGTTTGCTTTATGGCTTCAGTGATGCCTGAGTGCAACTAATCTGATCTGACTCATTTTAGGGATGTTTCAAAATATACTGAATAATAGCACTCAGATACTCTTTCAGTGGCTAAAATGACGTTGCCTTTATGTTTCTAGCAGTGCTTAAAGCATTCAGCATTTAGCTAGAAACGTGCAACAACTTACAGTATATTCCTTATTTGTAAGACTATCCTTTCCAGTGCTGAAGATTTTTTTAGTATTTATGTTTTAAAGAGATAGTTTGAAGTTAAACTTGTCCGTAAAACCTATTGCCAGCTTGAAGCCTTGACTGTGTCCTGAGTGTGTAACTGTACAAGCTACATGTGCAAATCTGCTTCAGACTATGGGAGCTATAAGAAATCTGAGTGCGCTTCTTCCCCATTCTGGTTCCAGTGTCTGTATTTAGGTGTCATCTTCCCAAATTAGCATTCATCTCCATAATTGTTTGCTGTCACTTTAGAACTATGGATGAAGTGTATTCACTGGTCTTGTGAATGTTAATATAACAGTAATTTTTACTTTATGTGTAATGAATAGGTTTTGATATAGAAGTGCCTAAGGACTAGGAAGTGGTGCATTTTTTTCCTGACTGACCTCTTGGGAAGCGTTGCCTTTGGTTTGCATGGGGAGGCAGGAACCTAAATTTGTGCAGCCAGCAGGGAGGGGCGTGCCCAAGACAGAGATGGCAGCTGAAACGGGGTTCGGCCAGCATAGAAAAAACCAGAGATGCATGGGCCAATTAAGCTGTAAACACTCAAGGGTACAGGAATCCCCAAGAGTGACTTCAGACTTGAAGGAAACACAGTTAAGAAGCAGAAGGAAACATGATTCTGAGTCTGAATAATTTTCAGGGATGGCAAAACATGAGCCTGTGGCCAGTGTGAAGGACCAGAGTAGAGGGAGAGCAGCAAGATTGTCCTGAGGATCAGCAGACCTTGAAAGCCTCCTAGCTGAGAGGCGATAGCAGTGCAGTCTGCTCTTGCTTCCCTTCTGTGTCTACTGCCAAATGCCAGCCATGTGGGTGGTTTGTTCCAGAAAAATGTCTGGGCCCACCAGCGCTAATTGTCTTACACCTTCAGGCCTTAAGCTATGAATGCTGTATCAATTCATTTGGTCATCTGAAAAAAAAAAATTGCTAAATGGCATAGTATGGTTGTATAGCTATGTGCAAATTCACTATTTTTAAAAGTGCTATGTTTCCATGGCAGACAGTATAGTCTTAGTCTTAAAGAAAAACAAGAAAGCAGTGTTTTCCCATGTCTGTATCTAAAAAAATGTTAATTAATTAAAAGTTAATTTCTGTAACTTTCTCATGGAGAGTATAGCATATGCCAAGCATGTTCTCCCTGTCCTTAATTCATGTTTTCACTTGCCTACTATTATAATCTATTGGGCTGCACTCTGAAGTGAAGCACGGAACTGAGCTGAGTGAAAGAAACAGAAAATAAATGTTGGGGTTTTGGCCAATCATCTAGCAACCCCACAAATTTCCCATAAAACCGGCCATGGTTTAGGGATATTGATGAGCAGTTGGGGAAGGTAGAGGTTAGGAGTTACTTGCCTTAGCACCACTGATAGTAAAAGTGTGCAAGTAATTGTGGTCTAACTGTGTACTTTACATTTACATTTTTAACAATGAAAAAAATAGATGTGTAAAGTACATTTATTGACCCCAATTTCCAATACCATTAAGCTTGTAATTTATTATTTTGGACTTCCAATACATTAATGTGCTACTTAGTCTTAAAAATATCTTTTTATTTAAATGTGGGTAGATGGTGGTGTAGTAACTGAATAAAAACTGTTACATGCACAGGAAGTTAAATTTGAAAGATTTCAGAGAAATATGCCTATTATAATTTTGCTATTTGGCATAATTATATAAAATTAATATTTTTTTGTTTGCTTGTTTTGTTGGGGTTTTTTAATTCTATATAAAATTGGATTTGCCTTTGTTTATGCATTATCTGTTAGGGCAGGTCTGTAGTGATGCATTCATCCTGCAGTAGATCTTCAGCTTCAAAGGCAATGTAACAAGCCCCTTGAGCCACTTCTCCCCACGGCTTTCCCAAACTGCAGACTGGAAGACTGCTGGGGGAGGGGAGGGGAGCATCTGGGCCTGAAAGGATGGAGCACTTTCAACTCTGTGTTCTGTGCTGTAGAACAGCTGTTGAAAGAAGGCAACCACCATGCGTTAGAGTGGCAATTAGCGCTGCTCTGGCATATGCTGAAATGGTCTCGCCCATCCCCCGGGAAAGTAAAAAATTATGTGAGATGCAAAGGTAGATGTCCTTTTCTACACTGTGTCTCCTGTATGATGCCTTCCTGAGATGGCATTATGTCTTTAGACTATTCATCTAATTTCTGTCTTTTGATATTTTGAGGAACAGAGAGGTGAAGAGTAAGAAAGTGATGATTACTCAATTTATCAGTAGACTTTTTGCATATGATCAATATTTAAAAGCTTTTTACTGAAAAGTGGTGTCTCTGAATTTCCCATGGTTTCACTGAAGGAAGAAAGGAAAGGGGAGTTGTGCATTATTACAGGAAAATTATGTCTTGCTCTAAAACTGCACCTATGGTTTCAATTAGTCAAGTCACAATTATAATAATGTAATGAGAAGTAATGAGGAGATGTGGGTAACCTGGGTAATTGCAAATGTGACTAACACAAAACACATGTAAAATTAGATTGCAAGAGCCTCCATTGAGAGTTTAATGGAAATAAAAGTCCTATGATAACCGTTGGTGTGCACAGAAGATCCCATCCAGTTAGACACGCGGGACAGGTAGATGCTTCTGTTGCTACAAGGGACTAGTAGAGCAGCGTCACTCCTGCACACAGGCAGCTCTCCAGCCAAACCAGGCTTCATCAGGCTTATCTAACCATGGGTGATCAAGAGCAGCAGGAAACTGCCAGCAACAATATTTTAGAAGCAAAAAATACCTTTTATGAGGAAGGGAGTATTTTTTGGAGTAGATCTTCGGTAACTACTGAATTGATTTCTCAGAACTGTTGTTAAATAAGCCTTTAAAGTCTTTTTTTCCTTAATTATTGATAGCTGATAAATGCTATCCTGGTAAGATATATTTGTTTCTGACTTTCTCAGTATCTTTGTGTTTACTAAATACAGATGAATTTAAGCTGCAGCTTTGTGGCAATCAGAGATGATACAATTGTATTTCATCCTTCCACCAGAAAATGCAATCTCCATATGTAGTGTGGTAGCTGAAATGTAGAGGCAAATTGTTCCCTTCCTGTATGTTGATGTAGAAGAAGCATGTATGACTCTGTTCACATCTGTAGCAAATATTTGTATTTGGTCATATCCCTACTTTAAAAATAATTTTTTTTAAAAAAAACTAATTTGGGTGCACAAAATTGAAACTGAAAATACGGTTGGGGTACAAAAATATTTTCTATTGGTTTGGTTGACAACTGTACCACCTTATTTAAGGTCAAGATAAAACATACCTATAATTTCCTTTCCTTTAAAAAAAAGGAGTATGTTTGTCTTTTAGAACACACTGTCTGAGGATTCTAATCATACACAAAGGAATCTCTGTATTAGTATTTTCCTTAGCAAGTAGTTAAACATTTTGGTTTAGATTATTAGAGATAATCCTGTTGGTCAAGCAATTCCTGAAGTTTCTAGGAATTTACAGGCATGTAAAATGGAGATTTTACCGGGAAAATTTTCGTAGAGACTATAACAAAACAGAATTAATGAATGCCTGACTAAGTATAGTTCACTTGGAAGAAGTTGGTACGCCTTCTGCAAAGGGAAATCCAATCTGTGCTGTTAGAAGGGCTCAACCAACCTGCGGGTGAGGGATATTCAACTAATACAGCTATGTCTACATTAGGAAGGAATGCCATACAATAGGAGCAGTTTTCAAAGCAAAACCATGCAGAGGACCAGACACCCATGTTATGTTTGGTGTGGAGGAGCAGAGGCACTTGGAATAGTTCTCAGCTGGCCAGCAGGACTACAAAACAAAAGCAAATTAAACAATATCCAACCCAAAAATTAGGAATCATAAAGCAAGGACTAGAGAAAAAGGTACAGAAGACAAAATATCGTTATCTCATCTATGAAATCCACACCTTAGATAATGCTGATAGTTCTGTTCTGTCAATTCTAAAAGGCCGTAATACAACTGGAGAAAGTTTAGAGAAAGGCAATAAACAAAGATAAAGAATGGTTCCTGTATGAGGAGGAACATAGAATACTTTCTTGAAAAGTAGCAGTTGGAAGGAGGAAACTACAGAAGCTGAAAAAATCAGTCGTGGTGTAAGAGGATACATAAGAATCAACTGTTCACTCTCTTAAAAGGTGAGACTAAAGTGTTACTTAGTCGAGCTAGTAAAAGCCAGATTAAAAAAAAATACAGGTGGTAGACATGGTACAGCTTTGGCAAAGGTGTTTGTAGATGTGAAGTGTTTGATTACAAGATGAGTTCTTGAAAGATGGATCCACAGAGTATTGCCTTATACCGGAAATGACAGCGTGCTCAGGAAATGTTTTGAGCTAGAAACAACTGGAGACTGAAAGATTACCTGGGGAAAGTGAAAAACGCCTTGTTCTCTGTTTTCCCTGTGTGTGTCCACTCGTAGCCATTAGTAGAGGTAGGACACGGGAGTGGATGGATCTTTGTACAGGTACACCTGTGCTCCGTACTGAAAGCTGTGGCTTGTTTTCCAGAATGTTCTGAAACATGAAAAAATTTGTAAAGAACTGTTACTCTGCAGAGCAACTTCCCTGTGTATAGAGCTTATAGGAGCAACTCTGCTACTCCTTGTTTCCATGCTACTTTTGGTTTTGGTAGAAGTAGTAAGTTTGCTAACATGGACAAATTTGGGCTTTGGGCAGGATAATAACGGTTGTAAACACATGATGCTCAGCTATGTGGGAAAATACAACAGTTTACATAACAGCAAATGGAGAGCTGCAAACTACTCTTTATGTAAGCCCCATTATTTCATCCAGCAGAGCTTCTACTGGAGTGAAATATCTATTTTTGTGGAGTAAATACAATTAATAACACTAATTCAAATAGTATATATTGGCCATCAGCTCTTGCCAAAAACCAGTGATTGGAAAAATCTTTAGCACAAGAAAGCTAAAATCCAAAATTAAATGCAGATGTTTCACTGAAATGGTAACAGATTGTTCAGCTTTAAGTGAGTTGTGCGAAAACTACAGTAATAGAATATCCCAAATTGGAAGGGACCCACAAGTATTATCAAAGTCCAACTCTTAGCCCTGCACAGGACACCCCAAGATTCACACCATGTGCCTGAGAGCATTGTCCAGACAATGAACTCTGAACTTTGGCAGCCTTGGTGCTGTGACCGCTTCCAGTGGGGAGCTGTTCCAGTGCTCAGCCACCCTCTGGGTGAAGAACCTTTTCCGGGTATCCAACCTGAACCTCCCCTGACACAGCTTCAGGCCATTCCCTCAGATCCTGTCACTGGTCACCAGGGAAAAGAGATCAGTGCCTGCCCCTCCACCTCCACTAGTATTATTGCTAGCATTCTTCCTTTGCTGCCCCTCAGTTGTTACTGAATTAAAAATTATTTGGGGTACTTGGAATTCCTTTTGAAAAGTTCTTAGATGAGCATCTGCCTGTGGCTTGTCTTTACACCTGTGGTTTTGAAAGTAATCTGTAATAGCTTAAAGTGAGACAGGCTCCCTGAAATAGTAAGGCATGTTTTAAAGCATGTTTCTCTGGTAGAATTGTCTGTATATGTGAAGCTATCACTGCTCACTGGACTTGCCATTTTTGTCAGTGTCTTTGACCATCAACCATATAATTCTAACTCTGTTTCATTTATTGTCCTGTCTCAGCTCAGGGATTTCAAATCATAAGGGCATGACAGAGAGGCTTGATGAGTGCCTGTTACTCATCTGATGCTGTCTTATGTTGAGGTTGGGCAGGGACTCTGTAGCCGGTGAGGGAGATCAATATGCCAGTCCCACAGCATGCGTTTCTTCCTCAAAAAAAAAAAATCTTTTATACTTCACACATTTAGTTTTAATATGTTTTGTTTACAGTGCCTTTATTGCTGTGTGATTGTGTTGCACTGCTCTCAATGCATTTATGTCCTGTTTTCTTGGGGGGAGATAAGTATGTATGTATTTATTTCCGCAAGGTCTCAGGTCTAGGCAATTTGAACATGATCATTTTAGTAATCTGTTAGCCTTTGCTCATCATGAGATTGTTGGTGTTTTGGGGGTTTGTTTTTGAAACAAAAAAACCTTAAAACACCAAGAAACCAAACACCAAAGAAATTAATGCTTGCTAGATACTCATGAGGTCTGTTTTTTCTCAAAATGAGAAAGCAGCTTAATTGTTTTCAAGTAAAATTTCGGATTGTTGGATTGAAATTTGAATCATTTCTTCAGAAGTAGAAATGGAGCATACTGTTTCTCTTAAGATAACGACATGCATGTGCTCATGACTGATTCAGTGTTTTGATCTCAGATGCTCTGGACATCTATCATGTAGCTACTGTCATATAAATTACACATAACTGCCACCAAGATTTATTCCAGTATTTGCAGTAGTAAAAGTTCCCTTCACAGAAAAATATTAAAAAAATACAGGCTATATACCCTATTACTGGAAATGTAATTAAAAAGCAAAAATGCTACCTACCTAAACATAGTAAGCAGCTGCATCTCATGCAGCTTTCTGCTAAAAACTTATCACTGATTTAATTGAAATATATGGAAAGCTTACAGAATTATTCATTTAGTAAATAAAAAAAACCTTAATCTTTTAGAATCCAGTCTTCTGCATTTGGTAAAGGATATGTGATCCATTGGTTATAAATTTTGTAATATCTGTCTGATATTTTAAGATATTAGTGAAGATTTCACTAACCAGTGAGATTAGGTCATGAGGACACTTGTTACTTTCAGTATTATTACAGAAAAACACATTTCAACCAAGCCCTGGCGCGTGTGCAGGTTTCAGAGCCAATGGAAATATTAATACATATTTGGATACTTTTGTGTTTCCAATCCTTGAGCTTCATTTCCTGTTTCCAGACACTTACACTGTGTTACAAATGCTGACACGTTATTGACTAACAAAGGCAGAAAGAGGGGACTTGCAGACAGGAATGAGGAACAGGCCGAGGGGGAAAGATGGGCAAGCGAGGAATACAGAGGGTATGTCTTCGACTTAAAATACGAAATCACACCAAAAGTATTCATAGTGGTGAAGCTGAAACACTTAGAAAACATTTCAAAAAACCCGAGTATATGGGAAAGAAGTATTACCCCTAAACAACTTTTAGGCAGGGTGTGCCCCACAGGGGCAAGGCAGAGGAACGTTCTTAGGGTTAGGACTAAGTTCAGAAGAGACCAGGAACAGCAGCTGGCTTAACTGCAGAGTTTGGAATGACCAAGCATGGCATGCATGGCAATAGCCATCACTCCTCCCTGAGCAGGAGGAGATACCAGGAGCTGCTAAAAGTCTGTGGGAGATTTGTACAGCTATCCATGGGGAAATGTTGTACCAAGTAAATTGAACAGCTCTGATTCAGTGCCGTATGTTTCTTTTTTTTTTTCTTTTAGCTAAACATGAAATTGAGAAAAGGGACATAATTGTTATGTTATTTACAGTGACAGAGGAGGAAATGGAAAGGCAATAGGGAATTTATGGAGGCTATAAAAACAGTAGGTAACTAATAGGAAGTTTGTCTGTGCTCTTAATTACTTTTCTTGTACCTTGTATCTTGTTCACTAGCAGTTTTTCTGAAGTTAGTGTTTTAGGGTAGGAATTGAGTCATCCTTTATGTATAGATCACCTGTACTATAATGAAGTTGCAATCTAGATCAGAGCCTTTGAACATTACCACAACATGAATAAAGAATAAAACATTATTAATGAGAAACAGCAGCCCATCTGCACAGGATGCACAACTACCCTAAATTCTATATATGTCAAGTGTAGATGAGTTGAAAGCTTTAGGCTTCATGAGTTAGTGCACATTTCTGGTGTGGAGAAAATTTCATCAATCAATAAGAGGCTTTGTCATTGAAAAAGAACTACTTTTGTATGCAAAGATGTATTAGAAGAAAAAAGATGTATATTCTAACAAAAAATACAAGTTATCTGGATCTAGCAGAACTTCCTGCTTTTGAGATTTTAAATTATTAGATTGTAAGCATTCCAAGACAGAAGCTGTTGGGTCATTTCTAATTGTAAAGCAGTAGCACAATGAAATCTGAAATAATATTCATCATACAAAATAATTTGTGTAGAGGTCTTACCCTCCTTTATATTCCTTGCTGTTTTGAAATGTGACGATATCAGGCAGCTGACAAAGGAAAGTATCAGATGTCCATGGGTAGAAACACCCTAATAAGCACTTAGCAGGATACTTAATGATTAACTGTGTGCATTAATTAGTTACAAGTGTTATATGTCTTTAATAAATCTATACTTAATTACAATATTATACACTGTATATTTGTTTTATGATTAATTACATAACTAAAGCACGCATTTACGTGTTTGCAAATAAGTGATGATTGCAGAGTAATTATTGTTAAATTTTTTTAAATGGATTGTTAACTGTGGCATTGTAACCTACTTCTTTCACTCAGTCTGAGACTGAATGAAACTTGTTGTTGGGGAAGGGGGAAGATTCCTCAGCTTGTTTATGTATTTGCTTGAGAAAATTCTGGGCTGTAATTTTTCCTATGCATTTTCAGGTTAAGAAAGATAATGCAAAACAAATTCAAAAAGAGTAGCCCATTTTTAGCCAAGGCAGGTAATACTATTTGCTCCTATGTATGTGAGTATATTCTTTTTGCAATTTAGGATGTTGGTAAATGAATAAGAAAAAATGATCCTGTTGTTTATTTGGCAAAATGATGTCCCCCATCTATGTACAGTTCCTTAAGAGAACAGATAAAAGCTACATGTATTTCATCTTTGTGTTAGAAGTGATTAATCAAAATGTGCCTTACAATCTGTTTCAGTCTCATTGAAAGTTGGACAAAGTCTTGTTTAACTTCAGCAAAATCAGACTGTTAATTGTTCTACACATAAGGAACTGGTTTTGTTGCTTAAGCTACTAAAATGCTGCTGAAAAAACTGCAGTTTCTTAGAACTATAAATTAAATTCTTCATCCTTTAGAGGCAGATGTCTTGAGTGCCCACTAGTTTTTTTTAAAGGAAGAGAGAGAGAGAGAAAAATCGGGTAATTTCTGTATTTTTTTGCCTATTCAGTTTTCCAGGAATGGCAATCAGTTTCATTCTTATTCAACAGGTTTTCTGCAATGCATGTTCTTCAGTAATTTTCAGTTAATATCTCTGGGCTTACTTTGCGTAGTAGATAGCAGAAAATGGCATGTGACTGAAAAAGCAGTAGGAAGGTGTTACACCCATGCTTGTTTCTGCTCTACCTCTTACCTCATCACTAAAAAGCTTGGTTTATTAGGCTGCACTTAGGTTTTTCTCATGAAAACAAAGCAGTGGGTTTTGCATAAGCTCATTAGGACATTTGAGAGCTTAAAAAAGAAAATAAATGAGAGATGTTTCCTCTTCAGATGTCCATCCCTTTGTAGGATGGCCATAGTAAATAGTAAAGTTTATGATTCATTTTTACCTAAAAGTGAGTTGTTTCACTGCATTTCTCAGTGCAAGTATAAAGTTTTCACAAAGTAGCAGTGGTGTGATGTTGACCCTTTCAGTATGACTGAATGTTCAGTGGCAGATTGCGAGAAAGATGAGGAAGGTGACAAAGTTGGAAGCAAGTAATTAATGTGAGTCTTCTCTTAATTGCAAAATGTAAGTGTTCTCTCCAGAATTATTAGGAGGGAGAGGGGGAATGAGACAAAGTTGGAGATGAAGATACTGAGTCTGGAGCCATGAAAAACACCTGCTTCCTGGTTGTACAATTAGAATTTTTCTCAGAACCTTGGCTTGGAAACTTGCTGTTTGGTTTAATTTAATAACACTTGTGAAACCTTCTCAGCTTCTGTTATAAGTGCAAAGTATTAGTATTATTTGCCTTGTTGTTTACAATTTGCCCCAGGGATAACTTCTTCAGCCAAAATTTCAGTTTGTATTCACTAGTAGTTATATATATGATATACCTATGGGACCCATCCCTCCTTTTTTTCATTGCGATGTGCTCAGAAGGGAAACTATGAATTATATTTCCTAAGAAACTAGGGGCATCTTCCAGGAAAATGTTCTGTAAAAATCCAGTTATATGGAACATTATTAAAAAATCAAAATTCTGCTTTGCTGTCCCAAGACCAAGACCAGTTCATTGGACAGTGCTTCAAAGAGGTAATGACTGGATGAGAGATGTCGCCGTCAGGAACTCTTGGCCATATGAGCAAGAGTAGAGATCTATTCCGTGCATGTGCACAGGTACACATGGATATGTGTGTCTTTCTGTTCGAACTGGAATCCTTCAGAGTCTCAAGCTTTGATTTTCCTAAAGATAACAGGATGGTATCTACTTTATATACAGTTTGCATTTTGTTTTGAATGTGACTTCAAATTTTTCTTTATTATAATGGAAATCTGATTGTAATTTTTAAAAGAATTTTTCAGACATGAGAAATAACATTTAGTTTTTATCTCACAACATGTTTACACTAGAGAATGTTAGATTTGGTACTTTCAGTCTGCAAAGTACTCATACAGAAAGCTAAGGCAAACTTTTGTTTCCTGGTCACACATACACAAGGCTTAACACATACTTTAGATAAAGATAATAAAAACCATAGTAATGTGTAATATGTTATTAACCAAAAAAAAAGGTGCATCTTCTATCATTGGGGGGTTTTCAGCAGCCAGCAGGATTTGCAAGAAGCCAACACAGATGCAGAATTGCTGCAGAATACTATTGATTTTGCTTTCTCTCATCAATTGCTAATTAATTTTGCTGCAGTTTATGAAACACTTACATTGTTCTAGCTCTTGTTTTTTATAGTAGATGAGAATCTCTAGTTCAACTGAATTAAACTATTGCAGCATTGTGAGATGGAGCCAGAAATGAAATCTGGCTTGCATGCTCAAGTATTGGAAGTCATGCTTTTTGGAAAGCAGCCCATAATAACTTAAAGCTTATAGAATTTAACTCCTTGCTATTCCTTAGATGCTCCAAGTGCTCCACTGGATGTCGTGGCCTGGATTCATTAATGAAGTTCTGCCAAAGGTCTTCTGTCTAGTACTCCCAACTGGCTGCCTCTGTTTCACAAGTGTTTTATCCAGTACAACATAGTGAATGCCAGGTTTTACAGATTTTACACAGGATGAGTCCAGCCTCACTATGCTACCACTGAGAAAATGATGAAAATATACTGAAAGTATACATTTTTTAAAGTACAAATACCTCAGTAATAATGGTTTTTGAGGTGCATGTTTTAAAGACTAATTAGCCACACTGTCTTATCTTCTTATTTTATCTGCTGGTCAATGGCACATTAATGCATGAAGAAGACAGCTTTACTTGTCACTGTGCTGCTTCTACTAATTTTATTTTTGAAGATGTTCAAAGAGAAAAAAGTAGCTAAACTTCCATTCCATCTTTGAATGCTGTTAAAAATCCATTCTCTTCAAAATCTAGAAGGTTTTTTTTGTACAGGGGAAAGCTGGAGAAAATCCAAGTTTTGTTAAAAGTATAATTTTTTTTCATTTGTAAACAGGAGATGCATCTTCTTTCTTTAGGAAAATACTGTAAAACTGCCTTTCATTTTCATAATATATATTAGATACCTAAGAAAGGCACTGTAACAATGTAGATTTCGAACAGTAATTTTTAACATAGTGAAGTTAAAACGTTTTCTAGTGTTCCAGTCACAGGTGGGATGCAAGACTAGTTTGAAGGCTTTCGTATTACTTGGTCTTTTCCTGGCAGGACATTTAAATAAATGAACAGCTACCATAATTTTCAACTGCCACTGGATTCTCAGTGCATATCCTTTTTACCAAATCCATAATAATTACTGTAGAAGCTCATTCTATATTCAAAATTGTAAAATAACTGTGTAGTAAGCCTATGGGTAAATCTGTTGAAAAACCAGAAGAAGTCAGGTGACAATTGGCTAACAGGGACTATGGACTCGTGCCATGATCTGCACATAGAAGACATGACAGTCACAACTGGCCAGCTAGTCCATAGAAGACCTCAAAATTAAACTAAATTAATTTCCTGCTTTACTAGCCTAGATGTGCTAGTGTTTCCCTCAAATGAGCTTTAAACTTCTATTAAAACTTTCAGTGTTTCATAGTAACCAGAGGAACCTGCGACAACCATTGACCTATAGACAGTCAGAGCAGATCAGGTCTTTCAGAGTTCGTGCTGCTGTTTCCTGCAATCTTGGAACTGTGGGTGGTACAAAAAATAGCTGTGGAAGAATACTGAAGCATTACATACTCTGTTGAAGTCAAATAGCAATTATTGCTGGCTGTCTAAAGGCATGAGTGGGAAAACAAATATGAAGTTACCTAAATGAAAATTTCATTAAATTGAAAGAGAAGTGTAAGAGTTCAGTACTCAAAGCTACTTGGGTGCATGGTAATACTGATGGTCTTCAGGAGTAGTTTCAAAAGTAGTTAATATCTTACATGCCAGTATCTTTTTTTAAAAACCTTAGAGAGTGTCCAGTGTTACAAGGATGAATAAATAAATTTGTCCTGCTCTTTAATTTCAGCTCTTCTCTTTTCTTGTCTTCTCAAGCCTGCTCCTTTCTTATCCTGCTCTGCAGTTTGATGAGTCAGAAACCATGGCACGTTTAGGCATATCCCCTGAAATCCTTTCCTGTTGAAGTATTTGTTACATTGAAATGAGGCTAGTAGTTTTCACACTGTTGAGAAATGCAGGTTTGGCGAGCACGTATTGGTATAGCACGCAGTAAGGTATGCTCCTCTTAATGATAATATAACAGTTGTGTACTTCATGGGTGAGGATTTCTACAACCACTAAAGGGCAGTGCATGCCACCTTATGATTTCTTTTCTGCAGCTGCTGAACTGTCTGTCCTTGCTGTTAAACAGATGGAGATAGAGCCCATTGATGGGCTTTCTTTTTTTTGAGAGGTTTGTGAGCTTGATGCAGTTTTCAGCACATAAGATTAAAGGTCTACTGTTGTGAGCAGGACATGAAGAGGAAAATTCTGCCCTTCTCTTGTTCCTATTCAGAGGCCAACTGCCTTGTGCCTGTAGTGAGTAAAAGAGCTGATTGTTTTTGAAAAAAATATTTTTGTTGGCCAAAAAATATACTTATGTTGTAAGAGGAATCCTAATTTCAGTACTGGTACTGAAAAGGAAATACTGTGCAGATCTAAAGGTCTCATTATGCTAAACACAATGTGTGGTATTTACTGTGCTGTTGAAGCTCTTAGCTTCAGTGATGAGTAAATATGATCAGGTTTTGGATGAAGCAAGTAAACAAACATAATAAATTAAGATATTTGAAATCACGTTTCTTGTTTATGTGTTCTGACAAGTATACTTTAATTATTGATCAGGATGGCAATATAGTAAATATGCAGTTGGTTACATAAAAAATTTAGCATTTTTCAACATTAAGCTGGCAGTATCCGTAAAATATTCTTAGTAGTATGTTTTTTTTTACCAGTCTATTGCTCCTGTTGTACAATGTTGGTGTCTTTTAGGAATAACTATCACCTTACAGTATACAGTATGCATGAAAATATTGTCTTAGAAGGACAAGACTACTCTGAATCATTGCACTGTTATGTGTGACAAGTATTGACCAAGTAAATGATACAAGAAAGTGGAATATCAGAACTGTGCTCAGTGATTAGTGGGTTAGTAGTTTGTTTGGCCTTTTGGGTTGCTTTTCTCTTAGTTTTCATGGTATATCAAATTTGGGGCTCCATTAGGATGAACTATGGAAGTTATTACTCTAATGACAAATGGGAAATATATTTTCCTTCTATACAAAGTAATGAAATAAAATTCTATAACAATTTAAACAAGGACTTTTTCTTCTGGGCAATTTTTCACAATC
Source organism: Dryoscopus gambensis (assembly GCA_013389985.1). NCBI lineage: Eukaryota > Metazoa > Chordata > Aves > Passeriformes > Malaconotidae > Dryoscopus > Dryoscopus gambensis. The sequence goes on along the minus strand of WEIT01015623.1, from coordinate 26,381 downwards.
TGAAGGATAGCTTTTACTTTGGTGTGATCATGTTTTCAACCAAATTATAATAGCAGAAAAAATGAAAAAGACTCTTTTCTGAGTTTGGCTATGACAGGAATGCAAATGCGGAATAGGTACTTAAGTATTTTTCGGGGAGGATATTGTTAAGGAACACATTCAGTGCAGTAGCTCGGGGTGCAGCTGCCATGGGAGCTGCAGGTTGAGCTCTGGGTGGGAACCTGATCAAGAGACTGTGAGCTGCCAACACTTTGCATAATGAAGGGCTCAGGGAGCTGTGTCTGAGCCAGGGGACCGGTCACGAGGGGACAGGGCAGGAGCCGATGACCCCAGACTTCCCCGTGCTTGGACTGTGAGGGTATAAAAGCCCAAGGGTTCCTTTGTCGGTGATCCCTTCTTGGAGGCACCAGCTCAAATTGTTACTGTGTTGTTTAGTTATTGCCCCAAGATTAAACCATTTGGAGGATTTGGTCATCTGAGACTCTGCTGTGGGAAGCTTTGGGAATCAAGCTGCTGAGGAAACCTTGTCTGCCCATTGCGGTATGAGCAGGGAGTGCCATGGGAGCTGCCCACTGTGAAGGGCCTCCAGTGCCAGCACGGGTGGTGCAGATGTGACGGCCAGAGTGGCTCCTGGATGGTCGGACAGGGAAGTTTCCGTAACAATCTGCAGTCCAATGGCTGCCAGCCTCTCAGTCTCAGGTCTGATGGCTTAGTAGGCCTTTATAAAGCATTGCCATGTTATGGAGCCCCATGGCATCCAGACTGATGAAATATTGTACTTGCCTCAAGATTGTAAATTAGTTTGTCTTTTATAAGAAGGGGTAGTATTTGAACTAAGTGGTGATAATGTGTTCCTTTTCCAGCAAATAGGTATTCCAGGAATCTGATTCTGTGTAGGGAAGAGTAAATGACCAAAGGAAGCAAAAGCTTTATGCATTCTGTACAGCTCTGCTTAAAAGGAACAGAGGCTTGTGAAAAAGTATCAACTCCAGTACCTGGTCTGCTTCTATTAAAGCTAGTTATTTTTACTGAATTACTTGGAATAAACTAAAGACATGGCAAAGCAGTAAAGACAGGCTATTTCATTTTGTATATTAATATGCTCAGGGGTTTTTTTTATTGGTGGATTGAGCTGCTGTGTTTTGTTTTCTCTTTATAAAAATTTTTTTGAATTCTTGAAAGCAGTATGAAAATCTATCATTAGTGCTGACTGTTGAAGCTTTAGAATGGTGATAAGTATTTAAAAAATAAGAATCTGGGATCATCATAGTAAGGAAACAAGGCTTTGAGGCTTAATTCAGTATTCTACTGAAAAGTGGATGTTTACTCTACTCTCTATTCAGATGGTTTCCAGACCAGATTTTTGTGAGAGAAATGTCTGCAAGATAGCACTGTAGAGGGTGACTTTTTCTTTGGAAAAATAAATTGCTGGATTTGATCAAATTCATATCTCTCAGTCTTTACTACTTTAAAAAAATATTTTATCAGCACATTAAGATAAAGCATGGTCCTCACAGGTTTGTCATCCTATGGAGAATTGAATGCAAGTCAGAGTGGCTGCATGCCTTCCTTTCAAGTCCTCTGCTTAACATTTCCTGGAAAGATTATTATTTTAGCTTAAAGAAGACATCCAGCACTGACAAATTTTGACCCAAGTGGGAAGTTTTACAAAACCATACACAACTGAGAACACACTTATAATTGGAAGTATGAAACCATTTAAATAGTTGTATGACACTGAAGGGAAATCCCTGAGATAGGAAATTAAGTTTGCAGTTAGGTGTCAGATGGATTGTTTTTCCTGGGGGCAATTGTGAATTGAGGTCTTGTACATCTCACCTTTTGTCATTTGGAGATATTTTTGGAGGAATTGATTTGGGGGGATTGGGGTGAGGGGGTTTTGCCACTAGTCCAGTAGGTGAAGATATTTAGTAAATGTCTTATCAGAAACAACACTTCTTTATCTGAAGAGATTGGACCTGACACATGCCGTTGCCACAAAGACTACATGTCCTATCCTTGTTGATAGATGCAGATCTGATGACTGAAATGTAGAAATCCAGTTTGCAGAGCTGCAGCTGTTGGTTTGGTCCAGGTCTTTGTGGGCGGTCTGGTACCCCTGCAGAGTCACGTGTTTCTGGAAGGTGCCACGTTCTGTTCTGACCTTCATTGGCACAAGTGTCCCGGGGCTGAGCACTGCCAAAGCCAGGCCACGGCAGAGGGTGCTGCTGCCAGCCTGGGCTCCACTGGGCTCTGGCTGCTCGAGGAGAGGGCAGCACGCAAGATCTCGGCATCATGGGCTCGCTGCTGGGGAAGTGGCAGCATTTCACTGCTGAATGAAATGCATGAGTGGCACCAGCTCCAGCAGTTGTGTCTCTGTGGTGTCCATAGTGGTGTAAGCTTCCAGTCCTCAGTGGACTGACATTAATCTACAAGGACTTACTGCCTAGGGTGAGGTGGAAGAGTTCTAATAAAACAGCAGGCGCTTCAGTTCCATGCCGTGCTTCTTTCTCTCCATTTACAGTCGGAGGTTTTACACTAGTATAAGCATGGGAAGAGGCATGTCTTACACATCCATTTGACAAAATAGCCATTAAAGTCTAAATAGAAAAACTTTCAAGATTTAGAAGAAGCTTTTAAAGTGTATTTGTGTGTATGTTTATTTTTAAAAAATTTGAATTGCAGGAATATGCTACTACTGAATGGTGTATGGCCTTTTAAAGAAAGAAAAGAAAAAATCACTGCCAACTGCTGAACAGCTAATTCACTCAATATAAAACAAAGATGCATTTCTGTAGGGCTAACGACATGCATCACATCTCCTTGACAACTGCTCTAATTACCTCAGCTTGGACGATCAATATTTGATCTTTTTCCCACCATACAAACATGTCACTTTAACTGCATAGCTTTCTCTTAGCTTTTTGATAATTTGCAGCCAAGTGAAAATGGTCCTTTCTATTTGTTCTCCCTGGCTTGAGGCCAAGGGTTCTCTCAATAGTATAATGCAGTTCATTGATATGAATTTGTTGATCTCCTGGGTAGTTTTTCACAAATTTAGGGCAATTAAAAATCTTTGGAAAGCATTTCAGCTGAAGTCAATAATTTTGCTTTTAGAAATTACTTTGTTTTATGATCATTTTTCCTTCATCTGTTCATAAAACAACTTCAGAAAAAAAAAGACAAAGCACTATTTTATTGAGTAGCTTATAGAAAAAAACCACAGCTTTCAAACCTAGAATTAAGCAATAATTTAGAAGTACTTTAATTGAACTGTTTAATTTGTAAGAGTAAGAATTTTTAAATCCTGTTTTTGACTCTGGAAAGTACTTCTTTAAGGGATGTCACAGCTGAAGTACAGCATTATCTCTGAAATAATTTGTTTAAGATACGTGAACCAGACTTTTGAAGATGGACTGATCATGCTTCCTCTCAGTGGAGGCTAAGTAAGTTGCTGAAGTTTGTGGAAGTGTTAGTATGGAGGAAATGATGCTCTACAGTCCAAAAAAAGCTTTGTGAATTGTTCAATGTGGCCAGTCAGAAGCAGAAGTAGGGAGCATCCAAAATTTAGGCCATTTAATTAGTTATAAAGTGAATTAAAATGAAAGCGATTTTATCAGGTCAAGTAATTTTTTGATATGTGCTATATTTATTTATTTTGTTTCCTTTTTTCCCATGCTCTCATGAGGGGGAATCTATGTTGCTGTGAAATACTATGATTACCTCAGGTGGACAGTGTGTGATTTTTTGCTATCTGGAGTTGTATAGTCATATTGTTATTTATGCCATCTTTAGGAATTACCACTGAGCTCTTGGTGTTTTATGGAAGAGTTTAAATACTTTGTTTAGCGCATGCTGTGTTTATTAAATAGTTGTACTGTGTAGAATTACAATCTGTTTCATAGAGTAAAAGGCTGCTATGCCCAAAGATACATTAAAATCTTTCTAATTGCTCATATCGGCAAAACAAATTCCATCATAGTAGACCAGAGCAAAAATCCATCTAGCCAAATATTCTGTATCTGACAGTGATCAAATATTCCTTAAAGGTTTAAGGAAATGCGGGGAGGAAATGTGTCTGTCTTCTGGTATCCTGATATCTTGTGGCTGTCAGCAGTTATGGACTTCATTGATCTCAAGTTGAATCTCCTCACTTAAGAGCGTCAAGTTCCCATTCATAATAATGAACGGTTAATTCATTTGTTTTTAGAAGTTTTTCACTTGACATTAAATAGAGTTTTGTACTGATTTTTAAAAATATATTCACACTGTCAAATTTTTGCTTCTGCCAAGTATAGCATTTTAATAGAAATCCTGAGAATTTTGGTACAGATTGCTAGTATTTAAGAGCTACTGAATCTGTAATTTGGAACAGAGTACAGGAGTAAATCATTCAGGACCTATACCAGACAAGCTGAGTGTTAATAAGATGACACAATTTCACTGAGTGTAGAATCATCTCCTTGAAGGCGAAAAATAATTTCCCATGAAATACCTTCTTTACTTAGGCTAATTAGATTCACATTTGAAAAATCTTCACATTAAGCAATGGCCTAATTATTTAGCCAACTAAATATATTGCTTAACTAAAGAGACAGTCAAAAGAGGAATTACATCCTGTTATTTGTATGAAGTACATTTTTTTAACTACTACAGGAATTTGGGTTCAGCTTTATTACCACAATTATTCCTGTGAGAAAGTCCAGTTCTAGAAGACGTGTAATCCTCGGGGAGGAGGAGGATGTTGAGAGCAGGAATATTAGAATGAAAAAGTAGATAGAAAAATGTAAGGGCTAAACCATTAAATTCAATGTATCCTTACAGTGTGTTCCTATATTGTCAAAGCGCCATTTTCCATTACAGGATACATGACATTGAACTCTGGAGGCTGCTTTCCTTATTGCTTTTTAACTTATACCTTTGCTACTTCTGAACCAGATGGGTCACTTTGTCCTTTCTTTTTGTTGTAGTTACAGAAAACAGAAGGCATTGTTGTGGTATATGTTTGTCAAGTATGTTTAGATAAGTGATACATAATTTTATCATAACAAATCTACTTAAAAACCCAATCTCTTCAGAAAGTAAAATAACTTCAGGAACTATTTCAGTATAAGCATTGTATGCAAAATGGTGGAAGAAGTTTCATGCACCTTATAAGAGTTTGTTAATTAAAAGTAAATAGGGCTCTTAAGTGGAAAATGAAATTATGCCATTGCTTGAAATACCTTGATGCAGTTTTTATTACAGGTTGCATATGGTATCTGTTAGGAATTTGAGCATGGTTGGTTGTTGAATTATTGTGTGGATTAGCTGTAGCATTTGAAGGTTCTCGACTTTAAAAGCATGTGTCTGTTTTAAATCCTACATAAATTCCTCACAGTTTTTTAGAACAGTCTGTAACTCTAACCAGGGCATTTTTAACACCACAGCTTCAAACAACAGCAGGAGCAAATCTAAAACATTGCTCTGAGTGGTTTCATAACATCATTAAAAGATTTCCATTTAATTAGATAAATTCCCCTTTTCTTTAACTTTTCAACCTTTCTCTCCTAAGTCCTACAAGGCAAAGGGTAAAAAGACTAAGTGAATTGAATTAAATATTAAAACATTAAAATTGGCAGTTTAGAGCTCATAAGGAAAAGACAGGGAAGAAAAGAACTCATGAAAAACATATATTTCATGCATATTTTAGATTTTATTTTAAGACCTTTCCAAAACTATTATGGATATTCTTAGTAAAGAAATATTATAGGCTGTGTTGTCTCCCAGGGCAGCTAAAGTTTCCAAAAGGAAGTTCAATCTGTAATACATCTTTCACATGTTATTTTAATAAAAAAGCAAATATAATTTCTGTGTTTCCACTGCTAAATGGAGACTTATTGTTTGGTCATGCTTCCCTACATCAGCAAACACATTTAGAAAGAATAAAGTAAATTTTATTTTAAGTTACACTGATGTGAAACATTATGTGCATGTTGCAGTAAAATTGATTTGAGGTTGAATGTGAAAATAGCTTAACTGGTGTCTCCCAGTTTCTATCTCTGTGTGTCCAGGAGTTTTTTTACATTCATGGATTCACTGACATGTATTTCCGTGTTTGCAACTTTTGATGGTATTAAGTTCTTTTGTTTCTCCTCACTTGAGTGGAAAAACTTTATTGGTATTCCAGTACTGTAATGTACAGAAGTGTAAACAAAAGAGAAATTACATTTACTTAGTGTGCTGTTTCCATTTCTCCAGAGCGACTCATAATTTGTATAATGAAAGTCAAGAGGAGCTGTTCACTGCATATAAGCATTGATCTGCATTGTAAGACCAGTAGGTCCTTCACTATTGTGGGTCATTAGTCTGAAATGTGCTGAAGGAATCATAGCAAGTCTTTGTCTTTTTAATGTGTCTTACTGATTTGTCTTGCTAACACGTTGTCCCTGGTATTGGTAGGAAATGGATTTTCCACCAGTATTGTTACCACATCCAAACGCTTTGATGCCTTGTGAGCAACATGGTATCACAGGCAGCATATTCTGTTCTTGTGTGTTTGTCCAGGTTTTGAGACACAGTGAGCACTGACTTTTTTTAAGAACATGAATTTGGTTCAAACCATTTGAATGATGAAATCTGTTTGTTAGAATGTCATAGAAACGTTGTGTTACAACTAGGTTTCTTGAGAAAATGACAATGCTGTGTGGATAGACCTTATGTAGGTATTGTAGACTGAAACCAGAATAAGTTCTATGCTCCTGTATGTTGGCTAAAAGGGAAAAAGGTAGCTACCGAATAGTTTATATAAACATTTATATAAAGTATTTGTGCAGAATTCTTACAGCAATGTCCGGGTGCCTGTCTTAACTAGTTTATTCCTTTTAATAAACAATCAGTGTCACAGGAATGCATTCTGCTGAAGTTATATCTGCCTTTTTACCTGCCCTTTTACTTCTCCACAAGAATCATGTGCCCATCAGCAGATTGTGTGGTTAGAAGTATTGTCTAATGTGATNTGATACAGCCAAGAGAGGATTTTGTTTGCTGAAGTTGCATCATTGGTAAGTGAGCTCTTTGTGAGTCCATCCTGTCAGAGAGGCTTGGGGTAATGAAGCTTCAGTGCAGAAAAGGACATCACTTCCCAACATGCCTGGCCCAAACTCCTGAAGCATGTTCCAGATGCAAAATCAGAAGTGGGCTTTTGAAGTGATGGGAATTAGGGCCATCTTCAGGTAAATGATCCTCTTTGTTATTCAGGCTGTAACCAGTGGAAGAGTTATGGGACAGCTCCCATGTGGATGGGTGAATGTTTTACTCATAATTTGTTCAGATGTATTGTTGCTTTGCTTATCCATACTGACAATATGTTCTTGTCCTCCAAAAATGTTTTTTCTTGTTCCATGCACAGACTTGGTGCCTGTGACTGAGCGAGGACTGCATGTTTGAGGTGCCTGTGGTGCTTAGAAGCACCAGTAATTGTGGTCACCGTCTTGAGTGCCACCTGTTACCCGTTCATGGCCAGAGCACTATTTCTTTTTCCTTCCCACGTGTATAGCCGTATAAGATTTTAAAGGATGGCTTCTACCATTTTTCATCAAAGAACCCTGGTTTCTAAGTTCAATTCAGAGAGGTCTTAGTTGACATGACTTATGGAGGAAAAAGAAGAATAGTACAGTGAACAATTGATACTGGACTATATGACTGAATCCCAAATTTAAAAATGTAAATAGCAGCAACCTATTTGGTAAGCCCAGGTTTACCAAGTCTGTGGGAGCTTGACAGTCAAGGACTGCTATTTCTCCTTCTTACTATAGCATAAAAGTGAATTGATTCCCTTTGGGAATTATATATAGTGCAGTTTTATATACTGATCAGTGTTTTTAAATGCTTTTAAGGCTTTTAGACCAGGTGTTATCTGAGGACTCTGCTTCTCTGGTCCTTTGTGAGCTGGTAAGAGTGCTAGGGTATTACTGAGTGATTGACAGGGCATACTTGTGTTTTGTCACCTACTTCTTATATAATGCAAAAAAGTGAAAGACAGGAAATACAGAAAAATATCAGGTTTTTAGTTTTGTATATTACTTCTAAATCTCCTTGATTTTTTTCCCACTGATACCATCATCGAAACTGCAGCCTGTTTATGATGAAATGGAGGTAACTTTTCTGAAAACTCTGTCTGGAATTAATTTTTATTTGGCTTTTATTTTTCAGTCACTCTGCATAATTTGCCATAATCCAACAATTCTTTCTTTGCTTATATTACCTTTTAAAGGTTGGGGTTTTTTTAAGTTTGCACTTACATGTTGTTTGTTAGGGATACAACCTGACATCTCTGGTAACTTCTCAGAGAGTCTCAAAGCACTTTCTAGATGATGTAAGTGATACATCATATAAAGAATCAAAAAGAATGAAGCTGCTCAACAACTCACAATGGCACTATGTGATAGTTTAGAACAGGAAGTGTGGAATAACTATGTGCAGCTGGATCTACAGGATGAAATTAAATAGACAGGAAATACTTAACCAAGCTGGAATTTAACCACATCCAAAGTGGAATTTGATGTGGAAACTAGCACCTTTAATGATATTATTTTTTTTTTCCAAAGGAATGCTTATGACTGCATGTGATCACAATCCTTATTTT
>WEIT01015623.1:3511-14453 GCA_013389985.1 Dryoscopus gambensis | reverse complement strand
TGCAGTGGTATCATATATCAACCAGGAGGCAGACAAAAGAAGTAGGAATTTATTAGAGGAATCCATCTGACTTTTCTTGTGGGCAGAATTACATCTGGCATTTGTGAGAGTGTGCCATTTCCCAGATCTTCACAGTATGTTGGTAGACTTTTTTAGCAGGCTTGGATGTTCATTCGGGAGAGCATGATCTCTGAATAGATGCATAATTCACTGCAGTAAAACCAAGGTACACATCTCTTTACAACGGACTCTTTTGCCATGGAAAAAATATCTGAAGGCAAATACAAATTTGTAGCAGGCAGTCAGAAAAGCAGACAAAGTATTACTCTATCAAAATGCCAGACATTCAGAAGATGTTTTATAAAAGTTTCACACATCTCCTGGTCATCTGTATCCTCAGGACAGAATCCTCACAGAATGATTATGGTGGTAATTGTGGAAAATTGGTAATCATCAGTGGTGTTAAATATCTGAATTCTAAAATGTATCATAGAGTCTTGAAATTGTTGAATATTTTCCAAGGACTATTATTAGCAATGAATATTCTAAAGTTCCTTTGCTCCAAGATTAGAGTGGCCAGGGATATGGCAGGGTACGTGAGATGTAAGCAATTGTTGTGGAGAGCAAATTGCTAGAAAAGCAAGTTTGCAGGAAGACTTCTGCAACTCCTGTGTGTATGAATACAGTTTTTCAGGAATAAATAGGGTCAGAAGACACTTCAGAGACTGTTTATTACACATATACAGAAGTACTGCTGTGCTGCAAACCATTCTCTGAAGTCTGCTTTTTCAGCAGCCTGAAGCATACTGTGGTGTTATTACTCAGAGGTTATGGATGTGCATTAGACTTAGACTTGAGTACTGTTGGATTTACAAAGTTAAGTGCATAAGCTTCAAAGGCCTGAGGCTCTCATTCAAGGGGGACATAATTTCTCTGCTTCTAGACAAGGCCAGGCCTGCAGTCTCTAACAGTAATTACAGCTGTAAACCTAACAATTAGGTGATTTAAGCATATTCTATGACTTATGTATATCGGTTGTAAGCTGGTAAGGTGTGGATGAATCCAGCTCTTAACTGGTTCTAGTTCACACTGGATAAAATCAGTTGAGTGCTGATAATAGAAGATCTGGACTGTCTTTGTTGGGTATTAAGTGTCTAAAGTCCTCATTGGGTGAAGCTAGTATCAAGAAAGTCAGTTTCTAAACTCAAGTTCAGCAAACATAAAATCCAGACCAGTTTCACCATTGCTACAGTGGATGCTCATTTGTAAAAGCTAAAGTAAAGCCTGTGCCAGCATAAAATTTATTCTTCTCTTTGCATTTCAGTTTGTGCCCCTGGTGACTGATTTAAAAAATTACTTTTTTAAAAGTAGCATCTGTGAAGAACAGGTATATGGATCAGCACAATAAGGATCAAGTTTACCTGCACAGGAGCCAGTATCCTACGATGAACAATTTTTCAATGAGCGTCATTTACAACTGTTATGAAAGTCTATCAGTGTCTATTTCTGGTACAGAGCAACTGTGCTGAGTGTGCTCACAGGTGAGGGAGTTTTGCTGTAGAACTGCAGGAAGAGCTGAATGTGCCTTCATGGTTTTTTCACCTGAGTGACAGGTCCAAAAGAATATCTCTAGCCTTCCTGGTGACTCTTTGGGTACGGAAACAATAAACAAGCAATCCATCGGTCTGTGGATCTTCTTTAAATTAATGATGCTGACATGTAATATTTTATAAACCAGTTATTTCCAGTTATAAATTTTTTGCGTTGAGTTTCATGAAATAAGATTTCCTTACTACAGAATTACAGAACATAAAAGGAAAAGGAGTGAAAGGCAGTTTGTGCTTCAGATTAGTACATCTAAAATGAACAAAGCCATCCATTGTGTTGCTTTCGTGGCACTGTTGTTAGATATTAATTTGATAAGGACAGACTATGTTAAAATGGAGACTGGAAAAAAATGTTGAAACTTTTTTTTCCCCTTGACTGCTCTATCATACATTATAATGTTTATTGTTGAGATTAAGTACTCTCTATTCAAGCAGTAACAAGTTTCATAGTGGAACAAAAGTAAGCAGCACTCACAAAATTCATTATAACAAAAAGTATGCACAGAAAGATATGAAAACTATTGATTATGTTGTCTGTGGTGACATACAAACAAAATGATAACTGTTCAGATCTATACGAGTGGAAGAATGGCAATGTCAGATTGTGCAGAGATTAACATAAGAATCTGACATCTTTGGTGAAAATTTATAATTACAATTGATGCTTTGGTAGAGATTGGAATGAGGGTGGAATCTTGTCAAATAATTTTTTCTGTTGTTCATGTCATTGCCAACTACTTAACCCTTTGATTATCAATGATCATAGCTATGGATAAACTGCTGTGATTGTTGTAATAAGTTTTTCTGTGATTTGTACAAGTTCTGAACATCTGTTTCAGAAGAAACTTCTTATGCTTAATTTTGTTCTGCAAAAGATGTATTAAATAGTATCATATAGATACTGTTCTCCAGGGCAAAGTTTTGTCAGAATAGCTGATTTGTGTCTCAACTGCCTTTACTGAAGAAAATTAGAGCTCTAAATATAAGAAAATTGAAGAAATGTAAAGGATTCATCCATGACTGCTGAGCTCTGGTTTCAAGGTACCATCATCACTTCTGTTTCTTATTATTTATAGAAGTGCTTCATACCACTCTGCCAGCTTTGGTTTCTTACGAGACTCATGACTGGGTTGGACCATCAGTGTTGATGAGGAGGCATTGTAGGGACAGGAGTGAAAAGGAAATCCTTGATTTCCGTAGTTAGCTGTTTTAAAGAGAGGGCAAGCTCCAATAAATACCAAATCATCTGACTTCTCTATAAATGAAGGCATATCATTGATACAGATGCATAAAAATATATCAAAAACTTGAGACAGACACTTTCCATGTTTGCTTTGAAGAATGCATGCTGCATTTTACTTTGACATGGACTAATAATTTTCATTCCCTAAAATGAGGTTATTCTGTTATATAGTTTCAAAATGTTCTTGTTTGGCTGTTTAAAAAGTAGAAATTACGTTTATCTAGTGTAAGGAAGGGATTTAACCTTTCAGAACTAAGTAAGTGATTTTGAGACATCCCAACTTCATTTTCTTTTAAAGGCACTGAAACATGAGCTCAAATGCTGATTTTAAAAGGAGTGCGTTTTCATTTGTCTTTGTTATGTGTGTCAAATATGTCAAAGTTATTCAGTGATAGTCTAATCCAGAAATCATGGTTATAGTGTATAAATTAGCACACAAGTTAACACTGTTAAATACATTATGTTGGCTTTAGTATCTATTTTTCTCATTCTCTCCGTTTTCAAGGACACAAATTGAATGGGCAAAGATTCAAGTAAAGGGTAAAAAAGAACAGGGAACATTTTTTCATAATTAATATTCTGTAACAGAGCTCATTCCTGTTCAAAGGACTGTCTACGTATAGGGTTGTAGGCATTATTAAGATCACATTGACTTCATAATTTGGAATTCAGAGATGCTCCGTGTGAAGAGGAAGGGCTGCAGAAGGATCTCAAACTCTAAGGTGTTCTACTTCTAATGCAACTTCTGTGGTTTGTTTGCAAAGTGTATGAATTTTGTGGTGGTTATTTCAGGGTAAAATAGCTAATTTCCAATTGTTAGAGTACTGCCTGGGATGCACTGCTATGAAATACTTTCTTGCAAGCTGATAGAACGTTGGAGACTGTATGGTTTGTCCACATACTTTCTGTCCATATTTTTCAACTAAACACAGATTTAGTGTATCATAGATTTTTACAATAATTCAGGTTGCAGTGGACCCCTAGAGGTTTGCTAGAGCAAATTTGAAGTTTACAGTTGCTTTCTGTTCAGTCATTTTGAATACTTCCAAGGAAGTTCTAATGTTTGATGCCTATCATGAAAATTCTTTTTCCATGTGAAATTTCTTTGAATATTGTAAAACTCACAAATTTTCTAAAAAAGTTTCAAAAAGCAGTTTGATTTATATAATTTAAAATACCATTTTAAAGAACGTGAACTTATATAAATCTCTTCTTTTTCCCTATATACTTCAACATTTCAAGAATAAGCCAATTGAATTAAACCACACAAACTAATTTGGGCACTGAAAAATAGAAGAGACATTGGTTCAGGGGGTTAGGCCTAACTTATAAAACTAAAATTGCCTTGTTGGAAATATCCCCTTCAGTGTAACCTTGTTTCCATAAAGTAAACGTTTTGGAGACTTAAATGAGTCCAAAGAAGTCACTTACTAACTAGTTAGCAGTGATTTTTCTTAATTGCTAGTTCTATTCCGCACTGCTGTTTTTAGTCTGTAAATTTGGAACTATAAATTCCCCTTTACAAGGGAGTTTACAAAATCCATTTTTTCTCATACATTAAAAAATAGTGCCCATATGTTTCTACTGTTGCAGAAAAAATGTGTAACGTTGCACAGTATTTTTGAAATCAGTAGCATGTGATCCTACTATGAAAAATGGCATCGCACTGGTGTATGAGCAGTCTCGGTCAGTATTTCCTGAGTGCCACCCTGGCACAGGAGTGCTTTTGATGGAGTGCTTTATCTGAGATGTGCAGTGCTGTACAAGTACAGGCACGTGAACATTTGGTACTAAGCACACCCCAACATCCGCAGCAGGCCCCTGTGTCCCGGCGAACCTGGATACCTGTTCCTGAAGGCTGAGAAGGTCCCGGGGTGCCTTATACTTCCAAGGAGACTAAAAGGGTGTTGTCACACATTCTTAGGAAACACAAGTATTAGCTCACTAAGTTTCAGGGGCTTCCTGTTCTCAAAATCATTTGACTTGTAAACTCACTGATACTCTGCATCAGGAAAGGTTAGTTCTCTGTCATAGGTTGACCATCTAACCTGATCATTTATTGATCTAAACCTGTTTTTTAAAATACTACATTTTTAATTAAATGGGGTAAAATAATGTTTATTCGGTCATAATTCCTGTATCTGAGGTGTGATTTTCTCACAAGATGGGCAAATAATGTAACAGGAGTGGAGTCAGTTTCAGGTAGAGAAGCATGGAAAATGCTCAGTAGAAAATTTATACTTAGAGTATTCAAGCATCTTGAATAGCAGTGCAAAGTGAAACCCCTACGAAAACCTCTTAGTCCCCCAATAACATGACATTACAGAAAATAATGTCTTAGCATGGAAGTTACCCCTGAGGTTATAAGATCTGGAAGTAAAAGACTAACACTACTCTCCCTGGTTACCGTAGGGGTCCTGCTATTAAAAGTGGGTTTCTGAGGTATGAGCTCATAAGTTTGTTAGAAACAAGAACTTAATGTAAGTATTATTTGGCTCTAAAAAGCTAATAATTAGGGGTATTTCCCCCTCAGCCTTGGAATTTGAAGGAAGTACTTATTTAGACTATAATAATTAATGCAAAACACTCACACAGCTCATTGTATTCGAAGTATTCTACGGGCAGTTATTATTATCCAAATTAATTTAAGTGAAGATCTCTGTTTAGAGTGTAGCAACTGTCCACATTTCAGCTTTATTAATAATTATTAGAATTAGCATAGATCCTGACCCTCATTTATTTGTGTTCAGAAACAAAGCCATGTAAGAGTCTTTCTATAATGAAAATTAAAAGGCCAAGCAATAACATTAATGTTCTTTTAAATAATTAATTTTACTGTGTGGAAGTGTGAGCAATAAATGTTTTATTGTAAACCCTGATGTGGTAATTAATCCAAGCGATTAGGACCTAATTGCATGTTGATAGTAAATGTTATATTTGCTGTGAAAGACATTTCATTGGAATTGTGGTTTTAAGGATAGAGTTGTGAAGAGTGATACTTAAAAGAAATATTTAACATACTTACTTGTAACTTGGTAAGCTGGAAATGGAAAGAAATACATCCTTTATTATTATGCCAATTATATTTTTAGTTCTTCTGAGCTTTTTACTGCACTATGCACTTAATTCTATACAATAGTACATACTTTCACTTTAAACGTGAAAGTAAATGTAAGGATCTGTAGGCTGTTTAAAATCAGCTAGGAAGCACCTTGGGGAGTAGGAGAGGTATTTGTTTTAATAATTATTTACACCTTGATTTGCAAATAGTGCAAGTCCTACTATTTCATACAGCTGGTCATTCCTTTAATGCGAAGAGTAAGTCATCCTGTGACCAATGTCGGTTTCAGGTGCCCTGGTTGTGCTTTGGAAAGCCCTATCGACACCAAATGAATTCAAATCTCAGATCTCCACTGAAGCTTTGGAGCTGCTCCAGAATTGCACTGATATATTGATGTAGTTTGGATCCTTCTTTTTTAAATTTTATTTTAGTTTGGTAGGTGGGTTTTTGCACTCAGCAAAGTTACATTTTTTAAATGGGCTGTGTGCTTCTGTGGTTCTATATAGAGCTCAGTTTTTCTCATGGCCTTGTTTAAGCAGACTCAGTTAAAGGATGAGTTAGTATTTGAACAGTGCTATAAGCTTCAGAAATCTTTTGCCTTACCACTTGATAATTTCTTTTTTTCTCCTCATACCTACCATGCTGCATATTTCTGATGATATGATCTTTATTAGTGAAATAATATGCTCTTTCTTTGGGGCTCTTGAAATATGTTCTAACGATGATGGTAATGACTTTGATTAATATTTAATCCCCATGCTGCTAAGTTCTTATAAATTACAAGATCTCAAAGGTAGTTGGGGGAGGGAAGAAAGGTTTCTGCTGAAGTGTTTCAGTATTAGAGTGCTTAGGGAGAAACATACCTATAATTCATTATACCTTGTATCTGCTTTCTAACCGGAATTCAAGTGAAACATTTCATAGCATAACCACATTGCTGGCAGGGAAATCTGTAAGACTGACTTATTTTCCAAGGCACTGGAGTCATTCTTGTGTTTGTTCATGTTATGTAACTGTTGCATTCCCCTGCATCACCTGGGGATCCTGACACCGAGACCACAGGTGTGGCAGTATGTACTAGTAGAGGGCAAGAGCTTGGTGAGACTTTTTTTTCCTTTTAACACCCGGTCAGTCAGCAGTGATTATCTACTGGTAGACCAATGGTCAGCCATTGTTTCACTCTGAGCGTTTAATCTGTATTCATAAAATAGAGCATTGTGCTGATATAGGCACATTTAATTAAGCAAATACTCCTATTTGTTCTCTTCTTGTTCAAGGCTATTTTAATAAGCAAGAAATGGGCTTGTTTAAAGTATTTGCTTAGAGAGCTTTCAAACTGAGGATTAACTGTCTAGAGAATTAGAAATTCTCTATGCATTTGTAGTTACATAGATTCTCTCAATTTACTAATATACTGTAAATATTATGTACACACCAAACTTGAATGAATTCAACATATGGTTGATGTTTACATAATTTATGAGATGCCACATTATATTAATGGAACTAGCCATATACAAAAAAGCAAATGTTGCACAATCATCAAGGGCCTAAATTAACCATACCTTATTCTGTGCTTCCTGAAGTGCTTATTTGCCAGGACAAGGATCCTGGGATTATGTTGGCAATTAAGATAGAAAGCCAGTTATCTCATTGTTCCAAACATCATCAATAATATTGATGCCAATTTTTAGACTTCTGGATATTGTTTAATTAAACAATAAAAAAGTATGTCCAACTCTACTTTTTGATCTAAACACAACATTATCCTCATATTAATAGACGAGTTGGATAAACCTAATAAAGAGTTATTTTAGAAGGATGAAAGGTGAGAGAAATGGTTTCTCTCTTTAATCAGCAATTTAACAATTTTTTAAGATGCATGGCTTTCTCAGTAAGGATTAAATTGGTTTTCAATGAAAAAAAAGTGTGGCAAAGTGGTTCTGGGATACTAAGAGAAATGAATTCGCTTGCTCTTTATCATAGCTTGCTTGATTTGCAGCTTATATTTTATTGATGGTAATACCCTATACTCTATAATACCTTTCAACACAAAATTTCAGTCATTTCAGTAATGTTAAGTAATTAAACCTCCCACTGGTTCTGCCAATGGAGGTGTATTTATCATTATAACTATTTTGCAAGTGGGTAAACAGAGGCAAAAGAGGTTGAATTATTAATCAAAGTAATAAAATCTCTGGGCTCCTATCTCCCAGATGATGTTTAGCACTTCCTCCAAAATTTTATTATAAATTCAGTATAATTAAATATATACATCTCACAACCTGAACTTAATAAACTCATGTAAAACTATATACTGACTTTGAGAGAGTATATTTGAGAGGTGTTTTTGCATTTTCACAGAGGGGCAGACTTCAGGGAGCAATGTCAAACCAAATTCTTAAGCTCATTTTTGGCAAGATAAACTAAGATCTTAACTAACTTGTACTTTTCAGTGAAATCGGAGAATTTCTTTATTTGGGATGACATTTCTCTACACCAAAAGTAGGTATATATACTGCTCTCTGGCACATGTGTTACACCTCATTATTAAAGTTCTCATCTACACACTCTGTGAGTACACATCTCCTAGGTAAAGTCGCACAATTATTTTGTCTTAAACATGGCTTGGAGCACCTCCTGGAGAGGGCCAATTTTAATCAATAGTAATCAGAATTGAAAAATATTTCTAAAGTGATTAAAATTAAGAATAAATTGGTAATAGATGGATAAAATAATTGGGTTTTTTTAACATGCAATCCCAGATATTGTAGGTTTTCTGCTACTGATAGATAAAAATATGGCAGCAATGAGAGTTCACTTCAGCAGCAGAGAAGCTGTTCAAGTCTGAAAGCAATCTTCTCCTTCTGACATGTTGGCACCATCATAGAGGAAAATGTCACAGTCTATATAAGCACATTTACTGACAGTTAGGTTTTTTCCTATGTTCCTGAAAACTGTTTGAAACTTGGCTTTTATCGAAAACAGAAACACTGGCCACTCAGAATGATAAAACAATAGTTTATGGCTTAGTCATTTTCCAGTTATAAAGCAATACTTTCATAAAAATAAACAATGCATACAGGAACAAGCCAAAACAATTACTCAGAGAAATTGTTGCATTCTTGCTGTTCTTGCTTCCTGATTTAAAACAACTGTCTCCAGTAGGAACTGGACAAAAACCAGCAGGTTTTGTTTCATTAAGTTACTGCTTGCTGATGACTATGAGATAAAATTTAGTTCAAAAATGCAATTGATATTGTCTAGGTACTTTCTAAGTTCCTAAATTACCTATTACAGGAAGAACAGGTACATAGATTAAAATAACGTTCATGTATTTCACTAATTTACAGACCAAACATTTCCCAAGTGGATAGTTATAAAGAGCTTTTTTCCTTTCTAGAGAAAGTACAACCCTACTTTAAAGCACAAGCACCTTTATTAGTAAAGGTCATTTGATTATTCAATTTGTGGGCATTTGTTAATTATTTCTGGAGGATTTTTTCCCCATACTGTGAGTATTTTAGTATCTGTATCATCATGACTATTCTGTTGTAGCTCAGTGAGAAAAATAATATAACAATACTTTCAAGCAGGAACAGGTTGCAAGTATAAACTCAGAGATTCAAGAGGTAAGGGGTCAATAAATCTGCTAACTTGGCAGTCTTGCACATTCCAGGTAATGTGCTCAGATGTTTCACTGTTAAAGGTAGTTTCTAAATTGTTCCCTGCTCTTTTAAACTCACATAAGTACTAAGACAGATGAAGAGCTTTTGCTCTGTGATTCCAAGAAGATTCCTTCTGGTTCCTGTTCTGAGGGAAGATGATTTCATTGCCATGTCTCACAGTGGGTGGGACGCGGACTGCACCCCATCTGTGCTCAGGCAGTTCAGAGGCTGGAATACAAAAGTCTTTCAGACTCTTCTGGTTGTAAGAGCACCTGGAAGCCTTGTGTAAGTTCTTCCGTCTGGAGCAGTTACCTAGTGGTGCATTCTCCAGCTCAGGAATTGCCATGTGTTGCAGCCTCACTCCTTCCAAGCCCTGGTAATTTTGCTAGACTGCAGCAGATGAGACTGATGGCAGAGCAGAGCTGAGGCGTGCCTATTCTGCCCAAGTGTGTGGCTTGAAGCTCTCTTTGTGTACAGAATATAGGAAACT
The DNA here is from genome assembly GCA_013389985.1 of Dryoscopus gambensis. Classification (NCBI taxonomy): domain Eukaryota; kingdom Metazoa; phylum Chordata; class Aves; order Passeriformes; family Malaconotidae; genus Dryoscopus; species Dryoscopus gambensis. Next base: position 4,384 of record WEIT01015623.1, on the reverse strand, counting down.
TAACCAGGTCCAAAAGCTCTGACTTGGTTGTGTCTGTCACGTAATGGAGCAAGGTTTTTTTTGGCACCTCAGCACTCTCACTCTTTTACTGGAACTGCCACCACACTTGAAGTTAGACGATTTCTGTAGGGCTGTACTGAATCCTGGTATTTATCACGACTGTCACTACATAACTGTCGAGCTCTCTATGTGCCTGAAAAATCCCACCCTTTAGATGGATGAGAGTGTGATGTCATCATAATTACATTTTTATGTTAATGCTTGCTATAAAATAATTTTGGATTAAATGATGTGCTCCTTTCCTGTTGGCAGAATATAATTTGTCTTAAATGGCAGCAGACTGTTGTATCTGTTTTCCTGAAAGTTAAATATTTTGATTCACACTTAAGATTTACTGATTTTACATTGTTACCAAATGGCATATCCAAATCAGCTCAGAATGCCATGGGTCAAAATCCTGTCATTCATATGATAAAGTTATTTTCATGTAGTCTCTGAAAATGGGAGTAGCAAGGAAAGTGGAAGAGCTAGAAAGAGAGGGCAAATACATTTTAGCATTGTAGTAGGTTTGAAAGCAATCCTAACTTTTATTATCTCTGTATATTCTTGAGGCAATATTGCTTCTGTACTACTAAACAGTAATAAATCCCAAATTGGAAGGCTGTTTGTTATCATCTTGCCCTGCATTTGTTTGGAAATACTCCCTTGGAAAAAAAAAAATCTTGATCCTCATTGTGGAAACATTCCGTGTATGTAATCCAAACAAATTCGTGAGCACAAATTCAGTGTAAGGCAAGGCTTCTCAGCTTGGATGAACACCTTATACAGAATTATATTCACCAAAGCCAGAGCTGTGCTAGTTTCATGAGGTCA
>WEIT01015620.1:39039-56540 GCA_013389985.1 Dryoscopus gambensis | reverse complement strand
TTTAACTTTTAAACTTTTTTTAACACAGAAGTGTCTTTGAAAATCTTACCTTCTTATTGCCTTAGGAGGAGCACTTCTAAAATATAGCTTGAGGGGTTTGGTTTTGGGATTTTTTTTGAGAATTTGTCTGGAGTCCAAGATGTAATTCACCTTCTCTGGAAAGTGAAACTATGTTGCTTAAGCTCACTTTGTTTTGCAATACACCTTGATCCAACATCTCCCTCTCCTTTACATCTAACCGACTGATGCTGAGTCTTCTCTAAGTGTAGCTTTTTGTAGTTGACAGAATGGTCCTGGGAAACAGGAAAATTCAATGACAAGGACATGAGGCTGAGCACACTAAGCTCATCTTCTCCCTCTTGGTGTCACCTGGAACAGCTTCCTAGTATCTTAGATAGTTACAACCTCTTGTAGAATCCAGGATATTTTAGGGAACACAGTACCCTGTTTTCCCAGAGGGGTATAGATAAACAGGTCTAGAAATTTCACGTGGAAAACACACACTCAGGATATTGCTGTAGATTGGTGTCCTGCTCTTCATGCAGGGTTGTGTGGGAATGACAGCTGGATCTAATCCTCAGCACACAGGATTTTTGAGGAAACAACTGGCAAATTCCTTCCTTTACGAGACAGTGACCAGGGACTGTCCTAGCAAGTCAGCTTTTTTCTGTCCCCACCCTGTAATGGTTGCAAATTTATGGGGAGATGTGCTCATGTGGAGCATGACACAATTCCTACCATAGAAAACCTTCAGTGCTTCTTAAATGGCTTGTACAGTTCAGATTTTAAAATGTTAGCTTGTTCTGTTCTGAGACCTCTACTACAAATGCCTTCTTGTCAAATTGAGAAAATTTGACTCTTACTAAGATGTTACAGAGCCTGTGGTCATGGTGAGGGAGAGGCCTGGATGGAATAAAGAGAGTGCTACTTCCCTTCCTTTTGAAGTGTTCATCACCTGCAAGGTTCTTGAAACTGCTACTCAGGTGTTCCTTACTGGTTTGCTTCTAGAAACCACCTCTTATCTTCACTGACATCTGTCTTTAAATCTTTTACCTTCCCTGAGATATTTCTCCAAACCAATTTTCTCCAAACCAGGTGCTGGCCAGGCTGCCTGGGCTTCCCTTGTGTCGATATGAACTTCATCTGGAGCACCATGGCATTTTCAATTGCCAACAGTGTGGTTCAATAGCATCCTCTCTCCCAACCTCTTATTTCAGTTTCTTTATAGCATGGGAACATGTTCACATATGCTGAGAAGGGTTTAGTCTGCTGCACAAATATAGCTCCCCTTGCTGCAGAACTAAGTTAAGTGAATGGAGTACCTTAATTTTGTTGCTTTTCCCCCAAATTTTTTCCCTTTGCATTTGTGTAGTTCAGTGCAGAAAGAAAAAATAGAATTTGTTTGGTTCCACAACTTGTCCTGGGGCAGCTGCCTGAAGGCCAGTATAGTTACTTGTTTCTTGTTAAAAACTTACTTCAATAAACATTGTAAAATAAAATGAGGATTTGATGGGTAATCAAGTTCTTATCAGTGTGTTTCCCTTAATTTGCACTTAGGCAAGCACACCATGTCTGTTTGTACTCACTAATGCCCCTCTCTGCCTAGGGTTTTTTTTCCCCCCCTCAATGAACACAAGTAGTAAAAATCCTGACCCACTTCTGTAGAAATGTTTGTGGAACAGGCTGTTGCATCCAGTCTGCTTGTGCCATACCCTTGAGTGTCTTTACAGGAGTCATGTCCAGTTGTCTCATCCCTTACTGTGGCTTCAGAGCCAAATCAGTGCTTTCTTAAAGGTTTTCGTACAGATTGCAAACTTGTAGACTGTTTTTGGATCTTCAGGGCTTTTCTTACACTGCTGGCCTGGCTGGTAGTAAGTGGGAAAACACATTTATCCTCCCTTGAAATGGAATTGATACTCTTGGATTATGTGCATTTCCAATACAATTCCCTGCTTTTCAGGTGCAACTTCTGATCTCTGGTTTAGTTATCAAATGTAATTCAGTTCCTTGCTCTGTGCAAAACCAAAGCTGGCTTTTTTAGGAGCTTACATGAACATGCATGCTGAAAATGAGTGAATTCCCATTCTGAAACTTTTATAGATGGTAAGGAATAGATAGTGAGCCATGTGGAGTTACTGGTCTTGTAAAGCTCTGTGAGAGGAATGTTGGTCTCATATAGTTCTTTAAACACAAGGGGAAACTCATGTTTGATGATACAAGTTGGTGCCTGTGGGACTTGTTAAGGGGGTTGCAAAGGGCTTCTCTGAGCACTTCTTTCCATCTCAGTGTTTCATAGGCAAGTGAAGGATGTTGCTGCAGGGAAAAAGAGAAGAGCTGAGGTTCCTTGCATCTGTGTGATTGGGAGAGCTCTGTTGTCTTGTTCAGAGCATGATAGGAAGGAATGTTTGCTTTCTCATTTACACTGGGAAACAGTGACTGTTCCAATAAATTGAAAGTTTCCATCTGATCTGTAAATGAGTTTTCATGGTTATTCTCTCTTCTTCCGCTCTCAAGTTGCCTCATTTCTGTTAGGTTTTCTGGTGTCCCCCTTTCTCTGTGCATGATGTAGCCTCCTGGTCTTAGTATTTATAGTTATGTTCCCATCTGTTCTTTCATCTTTGGTTTGTATCTATTTTATCAAGTTTTGCTTTGCCCATTTTCCCCCTGATTTTTATTGGCTGCCATAGGTTTTTTCCCTCTTTTCTTTTTCTCTTCTATCCTGTGAGAAGAAAATGGCTGTCATATGCCTCTCCTTACTGCTTCCTGCCTTAACTTTAACTTAATTTTAGAAGACCTCTCCACTTTGTCACTTCATACAGACACTTCAATTCCCATTGTGTGTCAGAAGCCCTTCACTTCACTGGAATCTAGGTGCTTTTTCTGGTATCCACCTTTACAGATGACCTGAACAATGAGACCAGAACAGTGTAGTCAGAGCTAAAGTTGTATGGACTTTTACAATGTTATTATACAGCCAATAAATGTTTTCAAGCTTACATGATCCTTAATACACTCATACTTGCTGTAAGTACAACATTCTGGTAGTTAGGCTTCTCTCTTTCTCCAGCTTTCAGACTGAAAACATTATACTCACTCCATTACTTTTTTTTGAGTGATAAAAACCTGCAAAAACTCCTGAATTTCCCAGAGGCTGAAAAAATGCACCTGTTCTTGTTTCATTTGGCAAATATTTATTTAAGAGAATGAATGCAGCAGCAGAACTGTATCAAGTGAGTAATGAACTAAACTTGTACCTGACTGCACCTCTGCATAGGTCATCCGGAAAGGCTGGCTCACCATCAACAACATTGGCATCATGAAAGGAGGATCCAAGGAATACTGGTTCGTTCTAACTGCAGAAAGCTTGTCCTGGTATAAAGATGATGAGGTAAGGAACGAGGAACTTTTTTCCTATTGGGGAAAACACCAGTATTAACACAGTCTTTTGGTATCAACTTAAAATATTAGATCATCTAGAGTAAACTTGAACTGAAAGATTGTTCTAAGGTTTTATCTGTGTTCTTTAAATTTCTGGTTTGATTAATGGAGAATGCTGAGTGTCATAAGACTTCTTTTCAAATGTTGATAACAAATACAGGGTGTGATGTGGGGTATTTTTGTTTGTTTTACTTTTTTCTTCTCTTCCTGTGATTTCCACACATTGCTTTAAAAAAGAAAAAAGGAAAAAAATCCTAGGCTGTTTTGAAATATTCTGCTTATTGTCCTATCCTTGCTTTGGTTGCTCTTGTACATCTACTGCAAGTTGATCATAAATTGTCTGGGTAAAGCTGCTTCTGAAAGTAACTACAGCAATTGATTTAATGGAAACAATTGTCTTCCGGCCTTACATTCTGAGAGGATGAAAAGCCCATCTGCAGAGTTCTGTAGCTGGTTGGTGTGGATTTTCAAATTTGACAAAAAATGCACCTATGTGGGTGATCAGTAAACCTGAGGTGAGTAATACAGAGATAAAGAAAAGGACATCCATGTTGCTCACTTTGAATATATTGTTAGGCAGTTGTCTGTTCTGTTTAACTACGTTTACAACAATGTGTGTAACGATGTATTTAGAAGGTTAAAACAGGATTATGTGTGCTATCAGATTTATGGTAAAGCTTTTGTGAGGTTTTTAGGGTTTGTGTTGGGTTTTGTAAAACAATGGGGCTACATTTAAAAAAAATCCTATTATTTCCTATTTGTTTGTTTGAGTTTTTTGTTTGTTTTCTGGGGTTTTTTAATTTAAATGTTTTTAGTAAAAAATTAGTGATTTTTAGGGTGAACCAGTTCAATGGATGGAACAAGCACAGGTAAAGAGAAAGCTTTAAATGAGCTCTAAAACATCACTCAATCTTTTAATCTTATGCTAAGTAATAATCAAAACACTGGTTGATCCCAACAAAACAGGTTGATGGGGACAGTGCAAATTCATATTCTGTTTAAACTAACATGGTATTTTACTGCAGTGGATATTTTACTGCAGTGGATTCTCTGGAAGTGCTGGGGAGAGGGCCTGCAGTGCATAAGGCAGAGCTCTCCCGAGCCCTGCGAATTCAGGATGTGGTACTGACCAGAGGGAGTTCCTTCAGTAATGCTGCTGAGGGTGGGAACGGTGCTGCTCAGAAATGGTTTTCCCCCCGCTAAGTCCATAGCCTTTTTGGGATAGACCTTAAGGCTGAGGGAAAAATTAAGTTAATCTTGAAGATTTTGCCCCTTGCCCTTCTATTTAAGTTCTAAAGGGATTCAGATTTACTGTAACAGGAAAACCAGTGCATCTCAGGCACAGGGGAAGAGCCAAGGGACAGGTGTCAAGAGGAGAAGTTAAACTCTCAGATTGCTGAAATAGAATTTGAAAAAAGGGCAAAAGTGACTTTATGAATTTGAAAATTTTTTCTTAGCGATCTACCTTGAAGTTACTGGAACCTCCTTTCTTAGCTAAGATACAGGTAACTGTAACTAAAACAAGCAGTGTGGCAAAATTAACACCCCTTGGCTGTGTTCTGTCCCAGTTGAAGGTGCATCCAAGATGTGCTTTAGGTAGTTTTGGTGTTGCTTTTTTTAATCTGCTCTTTGTTCAGTGTGAAATATAAAAATTCCTGAAAATACTAATGGTATGTCTTGTGCTGTGCAACTTTAAAAATAAATAGTTTTGATGATCTGCTGGGGAGAGTCACCTGGTAAGCTCATAAAAGTACTCAGAAAGAAATGGCCAGTGTGTGATTTCCATATGCATATTTTAAGATGATGTCTCTTAATTACCAAACAGTTACATTTTGAGAGTCATGAAAATGTCAGTAGTTAATTCAGGCCATGGGCGATCACTCAGGAATTTCTTAGAGTGGTAAGAAGATAATAGCATAGTACTATTCCATGCTCTGCTAGTGAAAGAAGTTGCTCCTTAAGTACAGATTAGCTGTACAACTTGATTATTCTGTCCTGGAAAAGAGTTTTTAAAGTTATAATCCCCCACCTTTTTTTCTTTATTTTTTGCATTGGCCCTTCTCAGTAAGACTGAAAAAATTAGGCTCCTCAGCTGATGCCCGAGGTGGCTGTGTGGGGGTGTGTTTCCCCCCGGTGAGATGCGCAGTCTCGGTGATGTGAGAAGTGATCCCTGTGTTTGTGTGTCTGGCTGTGCCCTGCGAGGTCGTGGGGAGTTCAGAGCCCCCGTCCTCCTGCTCGGGCTGGCCGGGAGCCTTTCCACGGCAGCTGCGGAAGGTGCCGAGTCAGGTCTCACTTGCTGCTCTTGCCGTGGTGAGCACTTTGTTGCCCCTGCGCCTGTACCCCTGGGGAAGGAATGCTGCAGCAGCTTTGTACCAGAGAGCTCTGACAATGTGCTTTGCAAAGCTCCATTGCCTGCTGGGGCCTCCAGGGCTGTGTACCCCCTCTAGTGTAAGCTGAGCCTGTTTTCTAGTCTGGAATTTGCTCCGAGATCAAAATCTCTAGTGCTTGCTTGCTAGTGCCGTTAGAAGGATGTAAATCCCTTTGTTTGTGAGGTGCAGCTTTATAAATGATGAATCCACGGTGTAATGCATTTAGAAGCAAGTTGCTTTGGCAAAAGATTTCAGATTTTGCTGTGGGATATCAGTATTAGAAAAGCAATGATTGGTTTCTTCACATGGTTTTGTTGCTGTCAAACATACACCAGGATTTTATTTCTGATGAGAGGGATTCAGTGCCTAAGAATGCTTTTTAGACTTGTACCGTGTGCTTAAAGCAGTTACAGTACCAGTTCTGTGAGAACTAACCTGGATTAGTTTCTGATCCTGCATACAGTTGCTTCTGTTCATAACTGTGCTGTGTGACCAACACCATGACTTTCTGCTTTTCTACTTACTTAAAAATGAAGCAAGGAAAGTGCTGTGTACTGGCTTTGAGGCTGCTGTAAACAAGTGCAAGCACATTCAGTGACCTCACAAATACAGATTTACTTTGTAGAGTATTCGATGTAATCCTAGCAGAAGTATTATAAGGCACACCTACACACACAGAGATTATTAAATCTGAGCATTTTAGCTCCCAGTTGTTACTGTTTTGTTATGTAGCATTAGCTAAAGTTCATTTGAGACTCAACCTGCAAATCTGAACTTTGTAAATTAGCCACTTCTGCATTAGGATGAAATGGACTTCAGGAATGTGGGATGTCATTCTAGCTTGTGAATCAAAAACCTCATTACTGTAAAGAAATAGAGGCAATTTGTAAAGTGGTGTAGCATTTTTACAGTGCATGGTCACAGAATGTGATTTCGTTATTCTTTTTAAAGCATCCAGAGACTTCACTGGCATTATTGGTGTGCAAAGGATGCCAAGCTGGACTCTAGGATTAGAATTTCTAAAAATGTCAAATTTACATTGATTGGGAAAAATCTTCCCTTTAGTCTGATTTCCAAAGAAAATATTGCCACTCTGTTTCAATAGGAAATGATATTATTGTCAACATCCGGTGATGGATGCAGTTGGTATTATAATTTCACAGTTTGTTCCCAATTATAAAATTATGTGAGATTTGAGAGCGAAATTACAAAAATAAGTGAGGAGGTGAGTGAGTGGAAAGGGGAGAAGTTCCTCTAAGATCTGACATTATGTACGTTTACAGAATTAACATGCCACACAATAAGCTGCTCTTAGCTTCTGTGGCGAGCAGGAATGTCAGTGAGTTTTATACAGCAGTAATCGAGTTATGCCTGGGAAGCAAATGGGAGGACAGAACATACGGAGGTGCTGCAGAGCTGCGTATAAATAAAACTTACTGTTAGTGAGTTCATGAGAACACCTAGGAAAAGAGTACTATAGGAAGCACAGTAAAAATTTCAGCAGTGGGTTTTATTGTACTTGACAGGCAGTGTTGGTTTGACTCTGGGCTTGGTTACTGACCGGCCGTCTGAGGTGCAGAGTGACTCTTGGCTGGAGCTGATGGTGCAGATGCTCTGGGGTGTCAGAGCGGGGTCCCACTGGCGGCTGTCCCTCAGGCTGGGTTGTCATGCGACTGCCTGTCTGTGCCTGCTGTACAGGTGAGAGGATGTTCTGCACAGCAAGTGTAGACAGGCAGACACATGACAACTCCGTCCAGCCAGTCCCTTGGAGCCATCGCCGCTGGTGTGCAACACTTTGTGCCAGTCCACTTTGGGGGGCATTTGTTGGGGGAAACACACATAACAGAATTAAACTTTAAAACATTGGCAGCTGCAGAACAAGAACAGAACTTGATTTTATTCAGAAAAGAAGCTTGTCGGTACATGAGTTATCATTGTGCTGACACATTATCAGGGACGTGATTTCAACAGACTGGTCACACTGAACATTTGGAAAGCAAAAAGAACTGAAGCCATTGTTTATTTTATATGCAATTCATACAGGATTTTGCCTGCATATTCTACTCACACACTGTAATTTAACCAGATGTTTTTACTCTTCATGGAAGCACAGAAATACTGAAGTTCAAGATAAAGGATATGTTTATACAGTGCATATTTTCTAGGAGCAGATAAGTACAATAATCTGGGATGTTAAAAATAAAAATCTTTCTGTATAAATGGAGGCCACCACTTGCACATTAACCCCATTATAGGGAATGTGCTGGAAAGAAAACTGGTTGCATTTTGTATCAGTTTTGCTAATATGTGATAGCTGTACGTGTATTATGTTCCTTTTAGTATTTTGGTTTGCATGTTATTTCAATTTAGCTTTCTCTCAAAATCTGTACTAACTACTGTCTAAAATAAATTAACATCATAAAACTTCATTAGGTTTTTTTCAGTTCAATATAGACAGTACTGTAGAACAAAAGCATGCAAATAGCATCATTTCACATCACAGGATGTGCTACTTTGCTGAATTTTCTCTATGCAGAATACACACAGTGACTGTAATCCAACTTTGCAGTGACATTTGCAACATCACTGGGGTATTGTTTCAGAAGGTATAAAATACACTGGAACCTTAAAGGGGGAGAAGAATAATTGTATTAATTTTCTCTACAGATTAAATATTTCTGGTTTATAATGGTGTTCTTGAATCTCTGTTGCTCGCTAGTGCCACCATAGGTAAGCAACAAACTTGTGCTTTCAGACCCTTCTCAAACATATCCCATGCAGAATAGCAGCCAGACAAGTTTAAGTCCAGCCTGAAAACTGATTCTAAAGGGATTAAATTACCAGAGATTAAAGGTGGGGATAGTGCTGAGGTTTTATATTAGACTAATAATATATAATTATTCAGGTGTTCTGTCTCTAATAATTTTGCCATAAAGAACAATATGCATTTTAGTTAATATACAAATTGACTATACAAGTTAAGTTTATCAAGTATATGTATAAATTTTCCTTGAACCTAACAAGGTGGAATAATGTGTCTTAAATAAATGAATCAATCACAAAACATGGCTAGCTAATTCAGACGTGAAAAATTAATTCTAATACATTAAATTATTTGACTTTATAAAATGCTTACTTAACTTTTTGTAGCTCTAAGTAAAATTTTAAGAGTATGCTTTGAGTTGACATTTCTTCCTACCCGTTTGACCATTTTGAAGAAAAACAAAAGTGGCAAATTGGAAGTATTTTTAAAACAAATATAATACATTGATTGTTTCATAGATTTAATCAGATTTAACTGCTGCATTTAAGAGCTAAAGAAATGGAAGAAAATTCTGGAAGAAAATCAGGTCTCACTTTCTGTGTTACGGATCCTTCTTGAAATAACAAAGAATTGTACAGTCAAAATGATTGGCAACCTATAGTATAAAATATTGGAAGAACAGAGGTATGCATTTTCTATAATAGGATTTCTATTAACAGCTGTCAGGGAAGTTGTACTGGGAGGAAAGTCGTAAGTGGAAAGTTTGTGCCGTCTTTCTAATAACTGTACACAAGGAGAATTCATCAAAGAATCGCAAAAAGCTTTACGTCTCAAACAGAGGCAAGTTTATTTTCCCTTCAGTTAATGCATTGAGTGCTACTAGACATAACTAGATTAATATCTCCCCTTGATTTTTATTTAAAAACTGAAATTCCTTGAAATTGCAAATTAACTTGCTAAAAGGGCTTAACATTTTTATATGCTGTGTTTGGTTGATGCATTGAGTCAGTAAAGGTCTTGGGAATATTTTAGAATAGTCATAACAAAAAAAAAGTTCTTGTGGTTGCCAATATTGTATTTACAGAAACTTACGTTAAGGACCTGACTTAAAATATTGGTACCTTGGAAACTGAATTGAGAATTGTATTCCCTCCAATAGCGATCAGGACTCTTTATTTAAGGGAAGGCTGTTATTTTTAGATACTGCTTTGCAATGCTGTGTAAAATACAGAACTATAGTAGAATAATTCAGGAAAGTTTCATTCTTAACTGTGGCATTTCCTGTCTTTTTGTAGGTTTAAACCTGATCCTTAATAGTATTTCAATTAAGATTTTTTTTTCTAAATAAAGTACAGTTCAGGAAGCAAAGCCTTTTACAAGTAAAAGTAAACTTATGCTTTTGATTAAAATTTACTATTTAAAAACCCCAACACACCAAAGTTTAGGGCTCTTCATTTTCCAACCTGCTTAACAGATTTTGATTGAAAGATTCTAATGAACATTCTATGTAGAAGCCTGGCATTTTCATGCAGGTATTTTGCTATTTTGGTTATAATATTTTCCATATAGAAATGATACTTGGGTGGTCTGGAGGCCCAGTGATAGTACAGGAAGAGGGGCAAGGAGCAGGGAGAGGGTAGCAGTGTCTTCAGTGCTCTGAAAATACAGATGCACTAAATAGCACTGGGAATGGTAATACAGAAGACAGCATGCAGCTTAATGACAAGGAAGAAAAATGTCAAATGACATGGGGTTTTTTAAAGTAACTAGTTTTTTTCACATTTGGATACTTATTTGATCTATATTTATTTCTGTAAAGTTAACTGACTTTCCCCCACCCTTCTCTCTCTCTTTTTATTTTTAACATTAAAGGAATAGTTAGAAAAGGTTTGAAATATTTTCTTCTTCTTCCCTATTTAATTTTTTTGAGTGCACTTAAAAAAAATAAACTCCCTAAAGAAGAAAGAAAGTCCGTTATATTGAAACACTCACCTATTTAAATGTTCCTACTGGCTTTAATTTGCTTTTTCTGGTTTTGTGGATTTTATGGTAATATGTATCACTTAGTTTATACAGCAGGCTTAAGCATCAGTATCGTCCTGGCTTTAGAGAACTCTCACCATGATTAGTATGCATTCAGTCCTGCTAAATTTTTTTTATTCATTACAAGAAGTAATATTTGGTGATATTTTTTTTTCTCTTGAAATATTTAAATGCAGCCTGCTTGTGTTTGTTGGCATGCATATTTAAAGCCTCTTGTTTTATAACTATTGAAATCTCTTCTCTGTGACTGTGATCAAGTAGAAATTGTTTCAACTAAACCAGCAGTGTTTTAAGAACCGCAGAATCATCTAATTCACTTTGAAAATGTTTTGATTACTGAGCCGAGGTCGATATACTTCCTTATTCATTGCTAACAATACAGCCTTTCTTTCCATATCTGTTGCTTTGCACACTGCATTCCCCCCCCGCCTCCTTTCCAAGCCCCATGCCAAGGGGGCCTCCTCGATCTCAGCCTTACAGTCTAAAAATGTAACTTTGAAGAGTCATGGGTGTATGGGAGGGGAATCACTTCCTAAATCCAGAAAGGTCATTTAAAATAAAGATTAATGCAAATAATGGACTAGAGATAAGAGAAACACTCGTTCCATATGTTTCCATGGTCCTTGCTTATTTAGCAAAAGTTAACACAGGCTATCTGCAACACTATTTTCATGGAGAGCCTATTATTCCCTGGATAACAGTATTTCCTTCCTTAATGTCTAGATCAGAATTATGAAAAGAAAAGTAGCTTTGCAAGTAAGAATTATATAGAAAAATATATTTCCAAATGATTATATTCCCCTTGAAAGCAAAACTGAGGGAGTTTCTAAACAAGATTTGGAAACATTTTTCTACCGCTTATGCAAAGTCTAAGTCATAAAACTTTTCAGATTTGCTATGCCTAAAACAGCAATCATACTTAGAGATTGAGAAATATTAATGCCGGTTTCACTCTAGTTCCATTCCTTTAATTTCTTCCTGTCGTTTCAGATTTTCTCCTAATAACTACATTTAACTGTGTATTGTAACTCCAGTTTAAAGCAGAACGAGAATAAAAATTCCATCTATTCATACTATAATGGATTAAACCCCACTAAGTTAATCCCAAAAATAATAATCTACCAAAAAAAGGAGGAGAGGCTGAGTAACTTACAAGTGTATATATACATTAAAAAAAAAAGAGTTCTTTTGGTTGAAAGACGTAAGTTTTTTGTTGGGAGGCAGAGGGAAATGACAGTGCTAGTCCTTGCTGTGTAAGCTTTAAGGCAGCCAATCCAGGCACCATCACACTAACACTACATGAGCAATTCTCCCCAATAACTCTTCTATTGATTATTGAAGGAACAATGGAAAAGGTAGCCATAATACATTGTTTGTTTGTTTGTTTTTTTAAAGTATACAATCAAAGCTGTCTAAAATACAACATGCATTCTCCAAAATTGGCTGGTTATAATACTAATGGCTGCATATTTATGCTAATTCCTTTCACAGTATAGTTATTCCAAGCCTTCCTGGCAATAATGAGCACCATATAGGTGGGATTTTTTTCTGGTTGCAGTAGTTTGGTACTACTGTTAACTTTAGGGGAGCTGACTCTGGAGTTCAGCTGGTATCAAATTGCAGCCCAGACTTTTTGTATTATTTTGTCCGTGGGGATTTCATTCAGCCTGAGGGTTTTTTTCCCCTACCAGGACAGCTGGAAATTCACCAAAGCAAACTTCTGCATTCATTTACAAATTCCATTTTTATCAGTGGGATTCAGGACAAAGTAACTTATCATTTTGAATGGTAGAAGAATTAGCAGCGATTCAAAGTATACATGAGAGCGGCAACAATCAATCGGTCCTGATCACTCCCATGCAATGTCCAGCCAGGTACTGGGTTGGAAAGCTCTTTCTTCTCTTTTATTTATTGATTGATTTTTTTTTTCCATCGCATCCTGAACTTTAAGAGGTAATTTTTTCTGACAGTCAAAGGTTTTGTATTCTACACGGCAGCAGCCTAGCATGGTGTAGTCACTTTTTTCTGTGATTTCCCTCCCAGTTTTCATTAGCACATATAGCATAAGTTACTTGCAAAGTTTCAACTGCATATAAAAACCTTAAAGTACAGTTTTCCCAGAGGTGATCTAATATATTTTACAGTAATTAAAAATATTATTCATGCATTCTTTTCTATTATTTTATTACTTTAAACAAAAAGAATTTTTAAAAATTGATCTTCAGATCATAGATCATAACAGGAGCTATTCAGAATACATACTTTTAGCAAGCATAAGAAAAAAGAATATACTACTTAAATATTTATACTGATGGCTACAAGTTAAAAAAAAATTAAATTTACCTTTTTAGTTTGTGGGGAAAAAAGCACTTTATTTTAAATTTTAAAAAAATTAATAAAAAAGAAACGACCGACTTTAACTTTACTGTTGTACACTTCTCTAGGTAGTGTACTTCTAGGTAATATACCTCTCTCATTTCTTGCATGGCTTTTAGTGCACCATCAGAGCTCCATCTTTCTTGCAGTGATGACTGGAGGAAGGGGGGGGGGAGTCACCTAGGTTCGCCAGGTCATAGGCCAGGTGTTCTTCCAAAGTAGGCCTTACCAGAATGTCTTCCCCGCTTTATTCTGAAGTCCTCCTTTTTCACAGTGTCCCTTAGCGTTTCTTATTCCCTAGTGTGCAAAACCTGTGAAGAAAAATACTGTATATGAGATCTGAAAGGAGCAGTGAGGGTCTTCTCCTTGGCAATAGCAACTTGCGTCCCCAATAGTCCATGCCGCTGCTTTCCCTTGCCCAGTCTAACCAATGTGCAGACTACTGTACAACAGCATTGTCCTGAACAGGTAGTCTGAACACTGGGGCGACGGAGCAGGATCTCCGGACGCGTCTATTTATTTATTTTAAATCCTCTTTTAGTCTCGGGGAAAAACTGCCTTCCTGCATCACGGGTTGTGCTCGGCTCTCCCTCACACTCTGCAGCACTCACTGAAACACACTGAAGTGCTGTGATTTCCAGTCTTGACGTGGCACATTTGCAGCAGACTGGGGATCTGGCAATGAATTTAGGACCAGGAAAAGGGGGAGGGCTGGGCCTGAGAGTCCATATATGGGATGATGTCACCCTGGGGAGGTTTGGGTATGCACTGTGCCGCTGGTGAGACCGCTAGAATTGCCTGCTCTCAGACATGGGTCTGTGTATAAAATGGTACCAGATGTTTTAGTGTAATGTTAAGCAGTCATTTCATCTTCAGGCCAGATTTTTTTCTTCAACTGGGCAGGAAGTGGGCCCCAGTATGGAAAAGCTGTAAAAAGTCAAGATGTACAGTTTCACTGCAGCCAACAGAGAGTGAGTTAATGTAGATGCAGAATTTGCTCTTTTGTGAAGGCTGAAAAACTGAATTTATAAAAAGGATTTTGCTTGGGAAGCTAATGTAATAAGCCAGTGCTTATTTTCTTTCTTTTTAATGACTCTAGTTATGCTTTTCTATTTTGGCATTTCAGACCAAGAAAAGGGCAAATAGGTTCATTTTTTTCTTGGAACTGTCAGCGGCATGCAGGCTGCCGAGACTTGAACAGTAATTAGAGTTACTTCCTGAAAGTGAAGCCCCCATGAAAAGTCTGGAGAAATGTTCTTTGTCATAGCCTCTACATGAGTAATTAGTTCCACATGTGGCCTTCCTATTTCCCTTCAGCTATTTTGGCTGGCTGGTTGAATACTTTGCTATAGCTCAAGACTTAAAGAAGCTTTAAAGTTTTCATTTCAAGCATCCACTGTGAAAATAGCTATTTCTGGTGTCATAATAAATTGCTTCTGGTAGATCAGTGCTATTAGGCCTGGCATTGTTTTTCACTGGTAACCCTGCTGGTCCCATTTTTCTTTTAATGGTGCTTGGTGGAATTATTCTGCTGAATTTTATCTTTGATGTTTACCAGATCTATTGAATTTTGCCAAGTATGACTTTACCATAGATTTTAAGATATTCTCCCCACAGGCAACCAGCCTTGTTCTCCGGTAAATTTTTTTCTTTGTTACTAGTTTTGTTGAATCTAAGTGTTGTACTTAGATTGATTTTTTTTTTTTTTTTTTTTTTTTTTTTTTTTTTTTTTTTTTTTTNTTTTTTTGGTGTGAGGTTTTGTCTTTTTTTAATCTGCCTTAGCCTGTGGTCTAACACAACAGTTAACAGAATTAAGTTAGCTCTTCTCAAGTCGAACCTGGAGGTGATTGTGTCTGGGTCTGGATATGCACTGTATGGAATTGCTGCCAGTAGTTATTTTTCTGCCTGGAATTCTGAGGCAAATGAGAGGTCGATCTTCACCAGCTACCTGGACAGGAATGTGTGTAAATCTAAACATGTACTGTGAGCTCTGGTGTCCTAAATAACTTATGCATGATTTGGTTCTTCTTGGGTGATGGCAGGTTCTGAGAGAGCCGTAGCTCCTAGAGGTGTGCACAGGGCAGGTTTTGCAGAACTCTTACATCAGGGAGAATGAATGCAACAAACTTGGATGCTGGGAAATTTGGAATTGGAGTCTCAGTCCAATGAAAAGGAAAAGTGACCTTCAGGCTGCTTTGTGGTGGTGGCAGGGCAAGCACTGAGTGTCTCTTACAAGAATGTGTATCCTCCAGTTCTCCCATTTGGATCACAGGGGATTAATGTGTGTCCAAGCAATGCTGGGGTTTCTTGTTTAATTAGCAGACGTAGAGGTTTGAAGAGGTTTAATGTGAAGTGTGCTTCACTTTCTTAAAACCAGCAACAAGTGTGTCAGAGAAAGTGGGTTGGTGGGCAAGGGCTTTTGAAGATGAAACTGTTACAAGGGAGAAAGTAGAGCACACTGTGGGTAAACCAGGAGGGCTCCTTGTCTGCATACCACTGCATGTGTAGGGGCTGGCTTTTTTATTATATTTCCACTTAGCACTTGCCTTGTGGAAGAAGAATACAATTTTGGAAAGACTGAGTGGTGATTTTTGTGAGTGGGACCCTCAGTAGAGTGGTCAGATTTTCCCCAGTGAGGAGCTGTCAGAGATTAATTACTGCATGTGTCACCAAGAGCAAGAAATTATGTTGTCAAGGAAAGACAGTGTTCCAGGAATCTTCTTTCCATACCAGCAGAAAGGGACATAGGCTGAATAAAACAGAAGGCACAGCATTAATGAACCAAGCAGGTTTAGGGCTGAGGGAAGTGAAGTTTGGAGTCCTTCTGCCAAGTGCTGCGAGTTTTTCTCGAGATGGTTAAATAGAACCAGAATAGCTCCCCACACTGCGGCCTGGAAATTCATTCCCTGTAAGTTTCGTTCCCTGGCAAAAGCAGAGCTTCAGAGGAATGAAGGAGAAGAACAGAGGGTTTGGGTTGTTCTGGGTGCCCAGGACGATGCTAAAGCCTTGTTGCGGAGAATTTCTAATACAGTGCAAAGCTATTCAGACCTCTAATGCACTTTTTCTTTCCTTCGTAAGGGCTCCTCAGCTGGTTACACGCATCTGTGTTAGATGTTTAGACCAAATCCCTCCTTTTCCACTTCATCTCTGTTTGGAAAAGAATAGGCCCAGAAACCATTGACATTTCCATTCCTTCTGATACCAAGTTCAGACTAGACTTGAAATATTTGAAATCTTTCACTAAATAGCTCCCCATCTCTGCGGTGGGATTTGAACTGCTTCCTATCAACTTCCAAGGCTCTCCTACATTTTCCACCGTCACAGCAGCAGCATGGCAGGCTGCTTTCATGGTTGAAGTAATCTCCACTCAGAGAGTCAGTATCAATAATAAACTGTTACCGATAGTTTATCCTAAGTGCCTTCCAAAGGTAGTGATAAACTTTCATTTTTCACAAGTTTATCATCATACTGATGTTCCTGCTGTGCGTATGAACTCAGCCCCATGATTAAATTATTTTTGCCAAGCCAACAACATTCTTTGATTTTTAACTTGGAGGAAACTAAGGGTTTTGAGAAGTCCAACTTCTTCATGAATGCTTATTTGGAGGACCACTATGAAAAAGAAAATAGCTGTATTTCTGCTGGATTGCTTTCTTTTCCTGGCAGACAGCAGTGTAGTGCCAGGCCATTCTTCATACTGAATGGGATGGATGTCTCTGAAATGGTCATGAAGTGTGTGGGTAGCACAGGAGCTGTGTGCTTCGTGTGCGTAAAATGTCCCAGACTGCATTTACACCAGTGAAGTGGCTGAACTGCCATTAGTGTGAATTTTTGCATTAAAAAGTTACTGTAGAAAGTGTTTGGACAATTGTAAATTTTATCTCTTTGTAAAAGCTCTAGATGTGATCCAGGGAACTCCAGAAGAGTAAGTGGGATGTCTGCAGCTGATAAATGAGTTGAAATAACAGCAGGCAATTGAACATAGCTATTTTTGAAATTCTCAAAGAGAAGGTCGTCTGCCGTGATTTGCCGTAGCTTTTCTTGCACATCCAGCAGCAAAGGTTAACCCTTTTCAGCACTCAGTAAGCTAAATCATGATTTAAAAGGATTAAAAATAGGTAGGCGTAGGATACAGGGAACAGTATGAGCAGGCTGTCATTGCCATCAGAGCAAAATCCCCTGCAAAACTACCTCCAGGGTCTATTTTGGAGCTCAGTGAACAAAGTGAGTAGAGAATTAAATGCCAGTGAGAGTGAACAAATGCAAACAAAGAGTCTCAACTGTGTTCACTTTTATCCAGAATGCATGGGGTATGGATGCAAGAAGGAAGATAAGGATAATGTAGGGACAGAACAGGTGAGGGTGGAGGAAACAGCAGCACATGAGGCGAGAGTATCTGATTCTTGCTTCTGTAGAGTTTGCGACCTTTCTGTTGACGAATATCACTTACGGTTGGGCAAGGCCTAATGCAGTCTTGCAATCCTGTTGTTTCTTGGTCTTCCACTGCGATC
>WEIT01015620.1:3971-38583 GCA_013389985.1 Dryoscopus gambensis | reverse complement strand
ACCTTTCTCTGCCCAATTCCACATTTCTGCTCTGTCTATGTGCTTTATCTCAAACTTTGTTTAGGTTTATAGGAGAGACATGAATGGGCAGCAGGCAGAGCTGGAAGGGCTCAGTCCAGCTATTTTGGGCATCTAACTGAGATGAAATTCCTAACAACCACGTTCAGGAGCCTGTGTTTCCTTTATCTTTGGTGTGCAGGGGACAGTTCAGCACCTCTGAGGTGGACATCTATAGTGAGCCACTGCTCATTTCTGTCCTCAGAGCTGTGAGGAAACCAACAGGATGTTCTATACGGATGCCACGTCTTTTTGCCTCATTAGCAGTCTGGTTATATCCACCGTGGTTGTAATATGTGCATCACTTTGTGGTCTGTATTGTTCAGTATTTTGTTTTGCCTTTCTAGCCAGTGGTCAAAGTTTATCAATGAATAATCTGAAACGTTGGAAAAGAACCAGTGTGCTGCAGAGCAGCTATTTTCATATACGGGTGACTTGGTGCTCACTGTGCATTTTTCAGCTTAAGTTGTGTGTATGCACTCGTGCTCATATTTGAATATCTAAACTGATATTTGGATAGTAAATTGGTTTGGGGGAACCATGTGTACTCAGCACAGTGGTAACAAGTGGTTATAATGACTGGCAATGTTTAGATTGCATATAGGTTATTTCATTCCTGCTGAAAAAAAAAAAAGCTGCCTTGTTGAATTGTTGTGGCCTTAATGGGAGGTATCCTCTCTGCTTGTCATGTTTTTCTTCAGGAAAAGAACAGGATATGGAATAGCTTTGACATTTCCTTAGTCATTGCTTACTCATACACAACACACAATTAGTGGGGATGCAAAATTAGCTGAGCTAAGTTAATTTTCAGAGCGGTGGTGAAGAGCATGATGTGCCCTGGATTAACACTGTCCTCTTTCTTGACTGCTGTGATCTCCTCAGCTGTGTTCTAGCCCTGAAGCACGTTAGTGTTAAGCTTTTGGACCCTTTATAAAACCCAGATGTGCAGCTGAATAAAGTGTTCCTTTTCCCCACTCAGGCTCAAATGTTTCAGTCAGGTTACCACATCACTGGAATAGCATTGCATCTCTCACAGGAGATGTCACTTCTGCTACAAAGTGATTGTAGTATTCAGTAAAGCAAAATAACTGCACAGTAAGGGAGTGCATTTGAGGGAATGTAGGAGCTTGTTGTTTACGGCTTAATGAAAGCCAGGATATATAATGGATAAACTTGTAGTGTTTTATGTTTCTTTTTCCATTCTGTTCTAGCAAAAAATCTCTTGGAAAAGAGAACTTCCTGGGTGACTGAAAAAAGTGTATACTTTCTAGAACTTTCTTGTTAAAAAACCCTGTGTCTTGTTGGGTTTAAACTGCTGGTTTTGTCTAATTAGACTTTGGGATTTGATTTACCCCTCAGAAATATTTTTATGAACATTCTTTCTTCTGCCCAACTGAGAGACAGTTTGTTGTTACTTTTGTGGGTTTTTTTCTGGCAAAACTTTGTGTTGCAGCTATTTCTATGTTTCAGTAACATAATACACTCTGGGGGCAGATCTTGGAGATCTTTGACTCTAATGAATACCAGTCACGTGAGAGCAAACACATGATTTATTGCATGAGTATATTTTTGATAGTAATGCTTGGAGATTTTTTTAGGGGGGGGAGGGGAGATCAAGAAAGAGAAGGATGCAGTTGAAAGAAATTAGTGGCAAAGTGATGTTAACTCTCGCCTCAGTTCAAGCCTGTGGTTTGCAATTCCAACATTGTGAATGATCCCAAAACAAAAACATCCATCCTTTTCACATTTAAGAACAATCTTAAGGGAATTGTGTTGTAGAAGCAGATCTTAAAATGAACACCAGCAATATTGCTCAGGGCCTCTAAAACTGAAAGCCATTTCTTCTAGAATTTATTGTCTTTGGCAGGACTATTATCCTCTCTTTATATTAACTGCTGCGTGAAGTGTCGTCTTTGTCTTGCCAAAAACTTCTGTACATAGCGTAATTTATTCATAGGTTTCTTGCTTTTGATAAAGACTTAACAATAATGAGCCAGGTTCTGGAATGTGAAACAGTGAGTTCCTTTCCTGAGGCTGAATGCAGCAGTCTGTCATTTGTGCTGTGCAGAGATGCAGACTCTGAGGAGAGGTGACTGTCAAAGCTGCATTGCCGCAGCTCCATGAAATCCATAACAGAACAACTCACCGTCTTTTATGAAATCTAAATCAGGTTTCCAAAGATTAGTACATGATATCCAAGGAGTAGTCATGTTTTTTTCTGTAGGTATGAAGATTTAATCACTTACTCTTGCTATCTGACTTATGTAGGCATAAGTATTTAAATTAGAATTAGGGGCCAACTTAAAAGCCTTTCGATTGCTCAAAGATTTTGAGATCTGATTTCTGCAAAATTTTCATGCGAACTGGTGAATAATAATGCTCTCAGGCATAACTTACAACCTCCCTAAAACATGAAATATATTTCTTGAAGATGTGGGAAACAAAAGAGTTAATAAATCAACAGAATATTATTATTTTTGTACATTGTTCCTAGTACTTATAGTTGCTTTTTTTATCAGTGTCTCCAAGGAAGAGAGGTTTCAAAATTCCTCATTATTACTCTATGTATATTCCAATTAAAAGAAACAGAAATTTTTATCACTTGAGCTTCTGTGGCGAAAAGAGAGGTTGTGTCCTGCCTACACGGCAGTATGTGTTGGTTGTTCTTAATCAGCTAAGCAAGGTATGATTTTTCAGTTTAAAATCCTTATAAAGCTCAGCTACTAACAGATTTCCTCTGTTATTTACTTCACCTGTCTGCTTTACAAATGAAGTTTTAGTGTTTGCCTTAGCTGTAGCTTTACACGCAGAGCAGGAAGATGTGTGTTTATCATGGCTTTACTAATGCACACTTAGCAGCTGAGGCAAGATGTGTTCTAGAAACCTGTGAGCCATCGTGTTGGCCTGGTAGATACTTCTTAGTGTTTGACAACATCCAGTTGCCTAAACTCATTGCAGCTACTAACCAGTAGTTTCGTAAAACATAGGTTCAGTCTTGTTATGTTCATAGTAGTTTCCTTTTCTCAAATTGCTAAGCATTTTCAAATGTATATGTAAGTTCCAGAAAAATGAAGCATGTTACTGAGAGTTTGAGAGTTGGAGTCATGTGAGAGAGACTATGGAGAGCTTTTGAAGAGTTGATTTAAGTTCCTTTCCTTGTGGATCATGTTAGACACAGGGGATGCTTTAGAAGTGTTAGTCATGACAGACGCTTCCATTGATGCCTCTTCGTTCACACTCTTTAGCGATCAGAAAGTTCTTCCCTGTCCCTATAATTGTTTGAAATCACAGCAATAACTTTACCTTTGCAGTACAGAATCGCAAAAGGAACGGTGTTCATTCTTTGAAGCTCCTGTTACTACTTCAGTCTGTTTTTCTGTGGGATATTTCATGACTCTTCTCTCCTTTCATGTTCTTCTAATGCTGATCCGTGCTCTGTCATCTCTCACTGACAGCAGCCATCACTGCGTATTGATCTGTTCCTTTCATGACAGCTTCATTCCAGGCCTTCCTTTTGCTGATAGAATGACTTTTCCTTGGGTGTACAGAATTACCCCCTCTGCTGTCCAACTAAGTACTTCAACCTAAGATAGCAAATATTTTATCCAAGTCTTTTTATGTGTAACACTTAACCTCTTGAGGATCTGGTCTTGACTGAAAAACAAAACCTCCAAAACAGCCAGCAACCCATCCAGAGCCCTTTCTGGCTGCTTCCATAGGTAACACCCAAGATCACCTTGCCCCTATCACTGCTCACATTTCACATCTTTGCAGTGGTTCCCTTTGTTACTTGTGCATGTGGTATGTGAATCTCAGTATATTCTGAAGACTGCCTGAAGTTTAGGGATGAAGTGGACGCCTCTGCTCTCAATTCCCTAGTGGACTTTCTGTCATCTTTTACTCTGGCTTCAAGGTCTGTTTATTAAATATGTCTTTTCCTAAAGCCTTACAAAAGCATTTTTTGGTTGAGCACTGAACCAAAACATTGCCTTGTGTTGCGTATTGTGTGGGAAATGTGGAAAATACAGAAGAAGCAGCAAATTTGTGCATTTTAATGTTGCTTGGCATATCATTCACAAATACTATCATGTAGAGTGAGACCTGAAAATGCAGTTAAAAGGGTAAAATCAAGAGAAAGCCAGGAAAATGATGAGTATACATGCCTGAGATGCCTAAGGATGCCTCCTGAAACTCTGCAACCAAGCTGGTTTCAGAAGCCTGATGAAGCGGAGCTTCTTTACCACTAGAAAAGTTGACATACCTGGTGTATGTATTAAATAAACTCAAAAGACTTTGTAGTACAGTGTTATTTTCTAGTACTCTTCTCTATGCTTTTTCTTGACTGGTTCAACAGGTGTCTTAATTGTTACTAGATGTGCTAGTCTCATGTTTAACTTGTCTGTCCCCCGAGTTCCATCATTCCAGCTCTTGTGATGTGCCGTATGTTTTGTCCACGTCAGATGGTTCCGCTGAGGAGATCAGAAAACACCCTTGAGTCTTAGAGCACTCCCCAGCCGGGCTGCAGCCAAAGCACACGGTGCAAGTTTAGCTTTTTGCATTCTCTTCCAAACCTCAGTCTTCAATGATCTTAGCAAAGACAGAGTGTCAAACAGCTGTGTCATGTTCTAGTGCACAGAGGAAGAAGGTTTTCAGATTTTATGCCTTGTAGACCAAGAGTGGCTTAGAAACACTAGGGAGATGTATTGGGTTATCCCACAGCTTCCCTCCACAGGTGGATCTGTATGTTTTTTGGCACTTAACAAAGAAAATATTTTACTGTAGACTTAACAGTAAAAATTAGTAAACTGAGAAGAGTTGTCAGGTATCTGAGAATCTTCTGAAAGCAAATTCAGAGTTTGGAATGGTGAAAATTTAATAAAGCTGGGAAAAAGTAATTTGAAATAACTGTATGGAAATGGGAATAACCAATAGAAAGGTTTGTTCATGCAAGTTTGGCTTTGTTTAGACATGAATTTAATGTGAAGATTCTGGGATTAGAAGGTTTTGTCCCAAACCTTGAATACCTGAGTTTTTTCAGCACCCTGACCTGGCTGGGTTTCAGGGTCAGCACTCAAGGATGTGAAGGTCTGAAGTGCCAGGTTGAACTGAGCTAATGAGGGGATGCCAGTTCTCTTACATGATTTTAGAGCACATGATGCTGTACAGATTGTTTTCCATATTAATAGGTGTAAAAAAAGAGAAGTGCTTTCTTCTATATTTGACGCTGACCGTACGGCTGCCTGGACGCCGCGCAGCGTCTTCACTGCTTGAGGTGTCCCGGGTCTGAGACAAGCAGCAGCTTGTATGATCCTGCAGGCTCCTGTGAGGAGCAGACAGCAGGTCGATGATACTGCAGTGAGAGCGATGGAGGTAAAGGAGGAAAGAGGGACTCTTCTGCTGGTAATCCAAGCCACGGAGGTCAGGAGCAGACAAGCTGCGAAGCGCGACAGTTGCAGCCATTTTTATATGGGGGTGGAGAGAGGCGGTACAAGGGTAGCAGACCAATGGGACAGGGACACATGAGGTAATAACCAATCAGAGTGTCTCAGAGGTGGGTTCAATTGAAACAAGCCAATGGAGTAACAAGTTTAACAGAACTTTCCAGAATATATGCATAGGCAATTAACTTCATACATAAACATGAGGGGTTACATAACTTGGGGGTGGTGGGGAACATGAACCTATGACAGACAGTATGCAAAACAAGGATTAGGAGGATCCTGGGAGAGTGAAACACTCTCACCCTAACAGCCATGTTTATACTGTGGTGCTTGGGTCTTCTTTGGCCCATTGCTTGGTGGTCTCAGTGCTTCTGGCCACATGCACTGCAACATATATTCATATTCTTAATTCTTTTGTGAGTTATCTGCTAACTGTTTGTTTCCCCCGATAACATTTTTTGGTTTTGTATATGTAAATATAAAGTGGCACGGAATCAACAGAACTTCCTTTTTTTTCTTTTAACATATCAAAGAGTTCTCAGCCCGCAATTTCTCCCTCAGAAATAGACCTGCAAACCAGGTAACCTCTGTGCTGTGGATTTTTCTGAACAGGTACACTAGTGCACAGGTGCTGAGCACTTCATAAAGCAGAGGCTGTGTCTGTCAGGCAAGATACGTTCATCCCATACTTGTGCCCATTCTCTCAAAGGCAGGATACTGCCAGACACTATTTTGCTAAGTTTTGCTAAACTTGGTCTTTGCTTCCACCTTGCAACTATGCAGAACTTCAGTGTCTTGTCTTTCCAGGGATCAGTGCTGTGTGGTTCTAATGCACTTAATAAGTAGTGCTTTTGGGAACATTTTTCTACACAAACATCCTCTCCTACCGGGACTTTTACCTTGAGGAGGCAAAAGAGAAGGTGTTCCAGATTTTCTATTTCATTTTTGCATCCCACGTATGCCCCACTTGAAGCCACTCTCTAAAAGGGATGAAATCCAAACAGTTGTTAACTCACAGAAACAACAAATGCATCTGACAAACAGCAGCTCATCATTCATTCTCATTCAGTGACATGGAAACCCCCAGAGACTGAGAAGGAAGGAGCCTCCTGTTTTGTAAACCTCCTTTGGTGTCTGATAGAAACAGGGCATGCTTGCCTTGATGTTTGGATGTCACCAGGAACTGCTGAGAATGCAAGAGGAAAAAAATTAGTTCAGGCTATGAGGAATAGGAGGAAAAGATGAGTTTTATGTAAACCCAGTCAGAAAAACTTTGGAAATGATCATTTAAATCAGCTAGGAAAGCTGATGGAATGTCATAGTTATGGAGGCTTTTTGGCAGAAGTGGTATTTATTGGCTGGGTTTAGTTTAGCACAGACAATGTCAACTAAGTATAAAGTTGTTAGTGCTGGAAAACCCTGCTGCAAAGAGGCATAAAATGCAGCAAGCTGTGTGGTGCACACCAAACCTGGTATGCCTGAAACCAGCAGGTTCACACAGACACAGCCAGCATCATTTAAGTGTGCATATTTTATAAATACTGATTTATTACCTAGATCCATTGGTACTTTCTAGGAATGATTTACCCTAACAAGATAGAGCACAGACGGATTGCAGCATTTTCATGCACAGAGTTGTCTCCTGACTCCTGTGCTGACAAGATTCTGAAAGTGGACTTCAGATCTGGATTTGTGGGAGGGATTTCTTCATTGACTCTCTATGAAACATTGCATGGAGGAAAATGGAAACCATATGCAATTCACTGCACAGATCTGGTTTTCATTTAAATCTTTTCCTGTATTATATTTTCTGCTAGTAGAGAAGAGAGAAACAAAATGCTAGATGAATAGTATGGAGCTTAAAATGAAAGGAGTGTGGTTTACTTTTTTTTTTTAAGTGAAGAAAAAAATTTGATCAGTAGTATAATTTTGTGTAGGATTCTATATAGAAAGAAGATAATTTATATGTAATATGTTGGAACATCTGTTAATTTAAGTCTTAGTGAATTGAATTGATATCATAGATCTGGGAAGCTGCTCAGTTAATAGAGCTGTACCACAGGAGAGGTACACTGAGGGTAGGCACCACAATGTAAAGGTTTTGATCAACTTTGCACACAGAACTAAAATATGCAGTAGTGTCTAATACTGTTCAAAACATCCTTAAGCTGGTGTGGAGTTGTGGAAAATTTCACCATCTCTGAAAACAATGCAGTAGATTTACTGAGAGTCTTAGGGTTTAGATTTTTTTGCCTAAGTTCACTGAGACTCTTTAGTGCCAAGGTAGTCCCTTGGTTTTTGCACAGAGTCTGGGAAAAGAAGCTGTACAGGACAAATAAAATAGTGTAAAGCACTGTAAACAAAGCTGAGCTTTTTCATGTATTGGATATGTTATACTTTGAGTTCAGTCTGTGAGTGAAGGACTTAACTGGCTTGAAAGGGAAGTTGTGAAGATCTTCTGCCTCTTGAACTTTTTGGAAGCGACACAAAATGAAGCTCTTCAGTGATATTTACCAGGTACTCAGCAATATGTGTGTGCACGTGGTACACACGCAGATTTGTCCAGGGATTTCAGGCTGTGTTACCTGGCAGTGTGAACAGCATGGTAAGGAATCTTCATTTCATCAGGGTAATAGTGAAAATTAACCAAAGGAGATGAATGCCTAGGTCTGGTTTTCTCAGATTTCCAAGGAGAACATCTAAATCTGCTTGAAAAATAACAACACTATGATAAAGGAACATTGCAGACAGTCAGGAGTGTTTCTGCACGTCCTGTCAGCTTCACAGATTAAAGAAGGCTGAAGGACCAGTTTCAGTTGCTAGATCTCTTTAAAAATGAGACTTCCAGTGTTTTCATGTAACTATTAAAACAATGCTAAAGCAGGTTCTGAGCAGTAGAAATGCACAGATCAAGTGACAGTATGCACTTTATGCGGTGAGGAACTGCACGAAGAGGCACTGAGCTCACAAAAGCCGTTGGAGGGCCTTTGAGACAGCCTCAGTGGGTCGCAGGCTGATGACGCTGCTGTCGTGCAGTTGGTCAAAATCGGTCTTGATTCAGTTAACAGCAAAGACCTGAAGGCACATAAGGGCATAACTGAAAACCAAATCAGAAAAGCTACGAAATGTTTCTGCTGTTCTGTCAGTGTCGCACAACTCAAATGTTCTCTCAGAGTATTCGAATTCTGAGCAGGAGAAAAAATTGAAATGTGATTCAATGGAATGTAACTCTGAATTCCTGCCTTCTGAACATTAAATACAGGAGAGAATTGTTTCTACTTTTTTTCAAAAAGGTGTTAATTATATATGCCTGATTCCTGTATTGGCTCTTTCTTAAAATGCCCTGAGATTCCTGTCCTGTGAGAGTAGCTACAGAGTGATTTGGGGTTGATATGGTCAAAGCCTCATAGAAAACCTGCATTGAGAGGGGGAGAAAAAGGGATACTTTACTTTATGCAGTAGTAAAGTGCCAAGTGGACAGGATATGTAATCATTGTATCCTTATGTCTTATTGACAAAGCATGTAAGATCTTTGATTACTACAGAAGAATATGTAACAATAGCTCACTCATCAAAATACCAAAGAACTCTAACAAAATGAGTGTAATCCGTATAAAATATGTTTGCCTGGTATAGTTCATTCCCACTGAATGTTTTCTGCTTGTATCTTTAAACTGTAAGCACTTAAAAATATTGATTGCATCTGTGTGGATCCAAATCTCCATATAAAGATGTAACCCTAAGTTACAGCATTTAGATACTGCTATAACAAAAATATTTACCATTAATGTTTGGCTTGCACATTGTTTCACAGACTCTCATTTGTTTTTTTAGTTTCTATTGGGTCCCTTAATTTTGGAGGGATAAGAAATATTTTGTTTTTCAGGTTGGATAAATCAAAATGCTCTCTTTAGTCTGAACTTTTCCAGTTAGCTAGGGAGAAACATGTTTTTGTGTGGAAATCTTTGCTGTTTGAATGTATTTGAATTATCTGAAATTTTATTTATATGCTTTCCACCTGTTGAGAAATATTTGTGGTGTTTTTTAGCTTTCGTTCATAATTCAAGCTCCTGTTTTGAAACTTCATATTTGGCATACTCTGAGGTATTGACAGGCTGTTGCCTTGACTAGGAAAAACAATCATGGGCATTTAAAAAAAAAACATTGTTGGTGGTGTCCTTCACTTTGAAGATCCACGAGACATTTGATTATGTAAAGTCAATATACTGCTATTTTGGAGTCTCAGTTTAAATATACTGTGCATTCAATTCCAGAGCTATTAGTGTTTTGTTCATTCATAGAAGGACTGATAGAAAATTTCCTGTACAAGAGGGCAAGTTTGTATAAATCTCCATGTAATGAGACTATTTCTCTTCATGGCCACACTTCACTGTCTGTTTATTACACCATTAGCTTTCTTTTTCTAAAAAGTGCACATCTCTTGCAATTGGAATAGAATCATAACACAGGAGTTGAAACAAGAGGTGATCAGTGACAGGAGAGAGAGAGATAGTAAAGTGTAAAGTCAATATTTAATTACTTGAAAAGGGGTGACCATAACAGATGTTGGATGTGATGGATGGATTACTTAGTCTGCTCATTAACTACAGTGCCACTCTGCTCCCAGCCAGCATTGAACCCCATCAAATCAACTTGTTCTTACAGCAAGCTGGAAAAATCAATGAAGAAATCAACTCTGATAGCAAATGATCTTCCAGAGAGAGGCCTGTGTGAGGTCTGCATAAACCCCTGCTCCTGAGCTGACACTACACCTGTGTATATGTACAGTGCTTTGTATAATGAAGAAACCAGCAGGGGGTTGTTTTGGTTGGTTTGTTTGTTCGTTCACAAGTTGTTCATTTTTCATTATAGACATGGAGATTTAGAGACACAATGATAATGATTCCATCCACAGGAGGATATTCTGAGAAAGCATTAACTCAGGAAAGATAGAAGGGAAGGAAGCTCCATAATTCATCGGTGTTGGAAACATTCTGGAGAATTAAATGTATTTATTGGTAACGTGTTGAGAATAAACAGTGCGATTGGAGTGAAGACTGAATCAAGATTTTTGTGCTTGTCTTTGTCATAAACTTGTATGACCTTGAGCAAATTATTTCTACTTTAGGTTCTTTCTCTTTTCTGTAAAGCCTTCAGAAGAACTTGTTGGAATGCTGTCTTGGTTTGAAAAGATAGGTGTCAGCTAAGGAAGGCAGGAGCCTCCCTTGAAAATGTAAACCCCCTCCCTCCGAATTATTAGAATTTTGAAATTAAGGGGCCCTCAGGCAAAGATATGGGAATAGAAATCACAGTTCTTTACTAGGAAAATTAAAAAAAAGAAAAAACCCCAAATGCAATAGTACAAAAAGAACCAAAACCAAAACCACTGACAGAGTCAGAAATACAACCTTGACACCCTATTGGTCAGGATGTTGGTAGCAGTCTGATTAAACGGTGGCTGCAGTCCTCCTGGAGTGGCAGATGTGGTTCTGTTGAAGCAGTGATCCTGTAGCAGGGTGTAGTTTTCCTCTGGGAATCCAGTGGAAGAGAGCTGCTCTGGTGTTTGAGATCTCATCTTATATTCCGCGTGGAATGCCTGGTTCCTCCCTCTGGGTGGGACATCTCACAATGGGATGATGAGTCATGGGCAAGGCGCTGATGGGCCGTTAACAGGAGATAGTCCAGAGGGAGGAGGCAGGGAGCACCGCCCCACCTGGTCTCAACAGCTCATGAAGATGGTGACAGAATACAAACTTTTTGGGCACATCTTACACTGTAAGCTAGGACAAATGCAATGCAAGGTGTTTGTCTGGAGCTGCCATAAAACACTACCAAAAACCAGGTAGTAGAGAATGTTTGAAGTCAGGCAAGAGGCACTAGGGAATTATGCAATGGGAGATGATTTGTGTGTAAAGTTATGTTTTTATAGGCTGCAAGATTGAATTCTGTCCCACAAAATCTCCTCCAGTGTCCCCTTTATGATAACTCTCAGAAGTCCTGCATTTGAACAGCTACAGGCGAAGAAAAAAGTCTTTATATCATATATTGCCTCAGTCTTAGGAGACAAGGTTTACAGAGATCGTGTTTGGATCCAGCCTGACTGGAATATTATGCGTCAGTTAGTGCTTCTGGATCCTTAACACCAGTAAAATTTGTCTTAAGACTGCTTTGAACTTCAATGCACTGGATTCAGTTGGAACTTGAGTGGAGTCTCCTTTGCTGTGAAGCCTGAAGGCCATATTTTTCCATCTGTGTTTTCAAAACCACATCTGTTGTGTCATGTTTCAATTTCTTGAACTGATAGTATCACCATTTATCAATCTCTGACTTCAGGGACCTTCAGTTCCTTTCCCCAGGGACTTTCTCTCTTCCACTCTTGTATCTGCAAGCCATGACCTCCTAAGAATTGCCATCTAGAAGAATTAATAGTGCAATTCTTTCTGTCCCTCTGCTCCCCAGAGCCAGTCTAGTCCCGCTTAACCATTTTGCCATTAGTCCATGAATACTCTGATGGAAATCTGGTTTTTATTTTCCTTTTTATTCTTTTGTTGTTTTGTTGCTTTGCACTCAACTGGTCATATAGAAGGAAAAACCGTTAGATTGTGGCCAATCTGTCATAATCTGTGACCTTTCTATACCACATGGAGTTGAGTTTGGAAAGAACATCCTCTGGAGAGGAACCTGTGGAAATCATGCCTGTGTTATTCACCTGCTGTAGTCTAATTTCCCACAGAATTTTGGATAGATTACATTTATCTTCACTACCGATCATAAATGTCAATACTTTAAAGTAATTATTAAATATGTCTGCTAAAGGCCAAAAAACTAATGGTAAATTCCTTTTACGTAGGGTATGGGCATATAATTAAAGAAAAACATTCTCTAGAGCCAGGAAGTCAGAAGTGAGGCCCTACTTTATAGTATCAGAAGGTAACATGAGTTGTTAAACGTGTATCCAATTCATAGTCATCTGTGTAGAATCTGATATTTTACACCATGCTCCATTCCTTACATTTATGAAGGTGTTGGTGACTCATTCTTTTAATGTAGCTTTGCTACTATCAATGAATTTTAATCTCTTGTATTGTGTATCAGAACATGCTTATCTGAGTCTGTGGGTTTTTTTGGTGAGATTGATCTTAATTCTTTTGCATAGGTGAATCATAACTGTACTTCATCTTTTTACCCCTAATTACCTTACCCAAGATAATTTGTGACTTGGTTTGCAGTGATAGTGGTATACGTGATTTGAGGCAATTAAAATTGTTCAGTATGTCTTGTGGAAGTAAATGTTACTGAAGTAACCTCGTCTTGTTAAGATTTGCTAAATCTCCAGGTTCTTACTTCTGTGGAACTTGAGGTGCATTTATGAGGAAAGGGAAAGTGGAGTCTATGTCAGTAAAGGAAAAATAGCAGAAAAGATGCTGAGCAAATACTATCAGATGGAAGACTGAGGAAGTGGGGAGGACAACAGTCTTGGGAACTGAGAGTTGGAGAGAGAGCAGGCTCTGTGGTGGAGACTGTCTCATGTGAGCAGGTGGCACTACAAGCCTTAGCATACGTTGTTAGAACACCATAGGGAGCCTCAATAATATTGGCAGCCTCCCAGAAATCTTCATATGATGTTTGGAAGTTTAATGATAAAAATCCAACTTGGCAACAGCAGCAGTAAGCAGTAAGTAAGGGTTTGTGGTGCAAATGCAGGTGTCAGACACTGAAAGAGCATCCAAAGGTTGGAGTAGGTGTGCTTGAAGACTTGTTCGCTGGTTAAGAAATGAAGGCATTGGTATTTAGTTAACTCTTCAGTCACAGCTAGGTGGCTGCTTAGGAATGAATGTTAGTTCTGTCTTCTGCTGATTACAGAATGATTACACAGATGATTACAGATGATTACACAGATGATTACAATTGGCACTTAGTGTCTATTATACCTGAATATGTTCACCTTGACCTGGTTTGAGCAGGTGAAGGACATTGTCTGAACACTCCCACTAGGCAATTAGAGGTTAGTCTTAGAAGCTCTTTCTGTATATTCATTACTTGCTATTTGAACTGGTTTGCTAATACTATTCTGAACAACATTAATTTTGAAAAAAAAGTTGTTTCTCTAGTGTCCCTATGGGGAAAAATCCTGCTTTTCTGTCCTGTAATTATCTCTTACAACTTCTGAAAATGAATGACTCTGTTTGTACCTTTCAGCATAGACACTATGTATTGAGGGCATTGCTAAAGCATGGTTATGTACATTAACAGAAACCTCTCCCCGCTTCCATTCTGCTTTTGTAATAAAGTCACATTTCACTGAAAAAGGCTGCAATCTGCTTTCTATCTCCATTAAGACTCACTATAAGCCATGCTATGAAAATTCCTGAATGAATGGCAAAATTGGAGACTGGCTTACTTGTTTCTAATAGAAATGAGAAACCCAGTTTAGCTGAAGTCTTTATTCTGTCCAGTGAAAATCTTGAATTTGCTAAGGATATTTCCTTCAGAACTTTGTGCCAGTTTCTTCCCAGTGTCAAAGGGAAAGTTTAAGAATTCTTTCAAGCCTTGGACAGCATGGAAAGCAACCAGAAAAGGAGATAGATATTCAGGGAGATATCACACCTCTACTTGTAATCTTCTTAGTGATGACTATTTGTGGGCTAGACTTTAATTTTACTGTTTTCTGATGCTCGCTGCCCTACTTGCTCACATGGCTACAAGAGAGTAAAGCACAAACAGTAGTTTGCAAAGTTCTGTTTGCTTTTGCCCAGTAAAAAAATACTCCAGTGGTTAAAGGAGGTGAGCAAACCAGATTTAGCTGAGTACCAAAAACTGCAGGATGTATGTGACTTTAGGAGGTGTGGCAGAGATCCCTGGCTGAGTTGGTATGGAGTTTTCCTCCATGAGCTCTCAAAGTAGAACCAATGAGACCTGATTATATGGGACCCTTCAATACTATTTTTATGGTTGTTTTTTTGAAACAGAACCAGCTTAATAAACAGTGCTTCTGAACAACTGCTTGGGAGCTATGGAGTAAAAGTATCATATGTGTATTTATCCAGTGCCACCTGCTGAGCCAGCAGCTGCAGTGTGCACTGCGTCTCTTCCATCGTAGCAGTTGATGCTCTGATAGTCTAACTCAGGTATAAAGGCTACTTTATACTGCCTTGGAAGACATGATTCCAGAAATTAAGTGCTACTTTCTGTTTTTCTTACAAGTTGTGCTGGGTAAGATTTGTGCCCTCGCCGGCAGCTCAGAGCTTCTGCTTTACTAAAACAGCTCCATGGTCTCCGGTAGCTTTAAAGGGAAAATGGGGCTTATTTTATGTGTTACTATTTTCCTTGTATTTTTTGTAAGAGTGCAATTAAAATGCTATTTACTATAGGTCGCCCTCCAACTCCCACCCCCACTCTTCTTAATTGTTTACTTGGAGCTCAGAGAGCACAGTTCATTGTTAGGAAGAAAAAGAATAGTTCAGACAACTTGGTCAATCAGTCTGCAGCTTGTTTTAATTTTTACACTGCCTCTATTGTGTGGAAAATATGACTTTTATAAGCATGATAGTGCAACCATGAAATGAGAGTTTTTGCAAATGTTACATCCATAAAATGAGTAGGTTCCAAAAATTGATGCTGTACTCTTAGACAATGCTGTCATTTAAGTTGTTGCAGTGTTTTTAGGTGTACGCTGTACAAGTATTACAACCAGAAATCTACATGAAAGGAACATTGTTTGCAAAGTCAAGTACTCAGAAGCTAGGAAATAGTAGATTTATGGTTGTTTGTACAAATGTAATTCTCTCCTCTTGTATGTGCTTTCTGCACAGTGAATGAGGCAGGAGTCCTAGAGAAAAGCAGTGCACAATCACGTAATCAGATACTTAATCACAATGCGTATACACATGGAGCGGAATGGAGGTTTTATGTGCAACCATAAATCTGACATTCCCTGACTCTCAGGTGCTTGATGTTGAAAGAATTCCATTTAAGTTGTAACATTGGTTGGTTTTGGGTATGGTTTCCTAACTTTAAGAAGGAAGGAGGACTTAAAGAGTTTATTCAGCTATTAACGTTGGATGCAACTCTGTGGATGGAGGTTCAAGGTGAGGGGCTGAACTTCACAGCTGGTCCAATTCTCAAGTGTCACAGTGCGAGCTGTGGGAGCACTGCAACGCTGGGGAGATCAGCTGTGTTTTCCTCTGTAGTAAACCTACTGTAACCACTCTCTCTGCCTTTTAGACCTTCACCCTTCAGCATTGCCAGAAAATTGTAGGGATTAGCAGTGGTGGCTGGTAGGACAAGGAAATTGTCTCGGTGCAGTGGCGATTCTTTGTCAGATTCAGATATTGTGGGCACGACAAATGCCCAACTTAAGGTGTTTTCCTTCTGCATGAAGAAAAGCGCAGCAGAATTTCATGGTTTGGAGAAACTGTAAAATCTTCTGGCTTGAAGAGTTGTTTGGGGTTTGGTTTTTTTTTCCCTGCTGTGTTTTATCAGGAGCTACAGATTTGAGAGATCTTCAAAGATTAATCTACAAGATGGATTAACAATGGGAAATGTGAAGGAGTTAAAAAATTTTAGATTAGTATCATCTGCTGAATTTGAAATGGTGTTGTACCAGATTGATTCTCTCACAGTTCATCAAGATTTTTGGAAAAGACTAGGTGGTTGTAAGAAGGTTAAATTTATCTTCTGTAAAAATCCCATCAAATCTGATGGATAATTGTTCAAAAATATAACGGCCACCTTGCACAAAACCAGCCAAACCAAAACAACCTATAACTGTCCAGCTATTCCTGCCAGCACTTGAACTGCTTTTGAGTAAGTTTTAGGAACTGGGCACAGTTCGTCTCCCTTGTCACCCTGCCTTGACTGCTACATCACAACCTAGAGTTCCCAGTGCTCTTGGACCCCAAGTGGGATTTGTGTATCCAGCACTGTATTTGGGTCACAAAGCTTGCAGTCAAGTGAACAGATTCTTGGCCTTCGACCCCTGGCTTTTTAATACCTCACCTCAGTTGTGTAGCTCTCATGTGGAACTGCACCGATCAGAAGTGTAATGCGAAACTGATTTTGCAAAACAATAAATTGCAGAGAACTTGAGGAAACAGCTGGTTTTGGTTAGTAAATTGCACATAAAATACAAAACATCAGTAAATGGAAGTCTTGGCCCCAGAAGAGGAGAAGCGGTATTTAGCCCCCTTGCTTTCCCTGTGCTGGTGATTGGTTTGAGCACGCTTGCTTTTGGCCCCAAAGGGGGCTGTTCCAGCAGCCTGGAATAGCCAGAGCATTGCAGAAGCTCAGTCACAACCTTCATGTCTGCCTTTGCTGGAGATTGTAAGTAGCAAGTTGCAGCAGCAAGGAGTCAGAGTTTGACACGGGAATACCTCTGACAGGGGCATTTCCCAAGTTGCTGGATTAGCCAACTCTCTAGACCGTGGTGGTGGCTAGAGTGGCATAATCTGATGGGTTAGCTGGACCCCAGGTTTAAAATGATTCTGGCTTATGATTTGCAAAGGCAAATGAAATCACATCAAGAAAAGCTAAAAACTATCCCAAAACCCCACAACCAAACAAATCCTAAAAAAAAACCAAAAAAAACAAAAAAAACCCAAAACAAACAAACAAAAAAACCCTTCTTTTTCAGTTAATGCTGAGTAACTAAGTATTCATAAGGTTCACACTAACTACAGTAATAAAATGTAGTTGATATTGAATTAATCTTACCAATTTGATGGATGTGGTAAGGATGATGGTTGCTTCAATCCTTACTCTACCAAAGATGTATAAATGTAAATCGTGTTTTCTGAACTGGAGCTCTCTTTAATGTTGACTTCTAGCTGTGTTGCAGCTAAACCCATGCCCAGATCCAAGACTGCAGACGCTCACACACAATTAATCTCACAAATTTATGAATGCCAGAGCATGGAGCAAAATGAAAACAACTGGAGGAATGTATAAGGGGAATAATTGGACTGTATCCAGATGTGCATGTGTAAAACATCACTGATTGACTCCTCCCCCATATCCTGCCTGAAGAAAGGAATTTTTTTCAAAAATAAACTGAGGTTATTTGAAAGAAGTTGTGGTGTCTGAATGAAATCTAATAGGCAGGATTAGTGGTAATTAGGTACATTCTTTGCTCCTTGGTTTTTTGGTTTTGTTTTGGTTTTGTTTTGGTTTTTTCCAACTCTTTTACTATCAGTGAATTTAGCAGATTCTTTGCAGTTTCAGTGTTACAGCTGGAGCTTTTGCCTCGCTGATTTGAACGGCAGGATAGTAGAGGAGAATCACAAGGATTCTGTGTGTGTGTGTGTGTGTGTTATGCATCAAAAATTTTATGAGCACTACCAGGCGTTTGTAAGTTCTGTATCAGGATATTTTTGTGGTGAAGGTTGGTTAAGAGGCAGAGGGACACTTGAAAGCTTTTATATAGAGAAAATTTACTTAACAGAAAGGGAAAATAAAAAAGAAGTGGTCCTTCCTTGTGTTGTATTTGCAGATTGGAGTGGAAAGGAAGGTGGCAAACATGCTGTTACCCAGAACTGGTTAAATGTCAGGCTCTCGGTGCAAGGGAACTCGCAGCATACGCAGTCAGGGCCAGCGTCTTTCCTCTGCCACTGCTGGCTGCTCTCGGACAGATCTGCCTTACAACAGGCACGGGAAGACAAGAAAAGGGGAAGGGAAAGGAAGGAAAAAAGCCTAGACTGGAGAAAACTCAACTTTTGCTTTACTGCTTCGTTGATTTTAAAAGAAGTAGATAAATCTGTCATTTCCCTAGTTATTTTGATGCACTTTTTATATTCTTCAATAAATCGCGTTGCCCACCTTTAAACACTTGTGTGCTTTCTCAGTACAAACTTTTCCTAGACATTTTGTAACACTTATTTTTCTCTCCAAATTAAAGTAGCAGAAACTTTGGCCAAGTTTCACAAAACACCCTCACCAGCTTGCTCTACTGTCTTATGTTTACTTTGGTTCTGTACTCAAGTAGCTTGAGAAAAAAGAAAGAAATAGCACTGAATCGTCTTAAAAACTGCAATCAATACTTACTGTGGGGAAGGCTCGTAATGTTCTGATTCTTTTTCTGAGTCCTTGCTCACACAGCACTGTCCCTGAAGCCAAGGACATGAAAATAAAAAAATTCTTTGGGGTTTGGACCACGAGACTGTAGCCACCTCCCTCCACTAAAGCCTTTATCACAGAAGGACTCTGTGCCGATTTCTTTTCACAAAATCTTGGTTTGGATTTCACCCTTTATTTTAGCTCTGCTTAAAATGGCGTTGAAGCAATATTACAGTTTGGCTCCTGTTGAAGGGATGAATTAGAACTTAAGCTTTCTCTGCTGCAAGAAGTTAGATTTTTTTCCCTCCTCTAATGGAAAAGAACATGCTAAACTGTCCAGGCGGGCTCGCATTGTTGCCAGGGATGTACAGTTCTTGCACTGACACTGAATGAGCACGAGGCATGATACTGTTTCTACACCAGGTATAAAAGTGCCAGGCACAAATCTCATTTAATCGAATATGTGAATATGTTTTTGAACTTAGTGTCACAATGTTCCCACTAGAATACAGTAAAAGATTCTTTTGGAAAATAGTCATAGTCCTTGGATAAAGAGCTCCAGAGGTTCATCTGAAAATGCTTTATAGTTGGAAAGACTCTTTAAAAAAAGTAAATTTCAGAGTTGCCA
This sequence comes from Dryoscopus gambensis, assembly GCA_013389985.1. Taxonomy (NCBI): domain Eukaryota; kingdom Metazoa; phylum Chordata; class Aves; order Passeriformes; family Malaconotidae; genus Dryoscopus; species Dryoscopus gambensis. The sequence continues at coordinate 19,407 of WEIT01015620.1, read as the reverse complement.
CAGCTCGTCATGTTGCTTTACTGAAGCTGCAGCAGCTGTCAAGGTGAGATGGAGTTGCCTTGGCAACAGCACATATTGTATAACAGTACCACACCACCATCAAACCAGTGAGGTGAGAAGTAGTTTAAAAGCATTACTGAATTTTTATGGTACGTCTGCTACATTTTCAACCTTGTGGTTGGCTGAGTTTACTCAGTGTAGCCTTCCTGGAGCCCAGAAAGCTGAGCTGCTGAATTCTGTTCAGTGAAGAACAGGGAGGGGGGGAATCCCCAATTTGTGTTCATTTTTTTCGTTTAAATGCTGAAGTTAAGCTATCTCTATATAACTGTTCTTTTAAATTATGCTTATTCTCACAATGCAGTTAATGCTTTACCTAAACTAATTTTTCTCTTTTTTTATACCTTCTATTCCAAGCAAAAGTGAGCTTTTTTCACTGTTTTGAGTAATGAAAGCAGGAGATATTTAGAAAAATCTATTAAAACTTAGGAGAGAAAGCCCCCAAAGCTGAAATTGGTCTGGTTTTATGGTTGCATTACAAATATGGGCATTCAGATGGTGATGTCTTTTGTGATGACACACAGGTACTGTGCTTTCTTTCCAGGTTGTTGTTTTCCAGTCCTTTGTGCTTCCCACACCTGTTTATTTAATACAATTTATAATCATTTCCCACCACACTAATTCACTAATCTGCCTCTCTGCATATCATGGATTCAACCACAGAACTTTGAATCTATTATTTTATCAGACCAGTGGCCTCATAAGGCTCTTTTCTGAATTTATTTACTAACAAAGTATATGTGTTGGTGGAGAGATTGGTCATGTAAATTTTTCACCTACCTTCACCTTTATTGCACTTTTGGTTAATTTTGACAAAGATTCAGATCACCTTGTGTCTTTTTTGGGTGGTGATATTTAATGGCATTAATTAGAAACCAGGCAGAAAACAGGAGGAAGGTTATTTTATGCTTTTAAACCTAAATCTGAAAAAACCCAAAAACCCCCTTGAACAAAATCATGGTATGAACCTTAAGCTGAGGGGGAAAAAAGCAGCAAGAGAAGCAAGTGTTATGAAAACCCTGCAAATCACAACCACCTGGTTAGAGTAGTGAGTCCCATCTAAATTAAAGAACTGACTTCAGTTGCAATGTTCAAAAAACGAACCTACAAGACGCTGCCCAAAGCTCTAGTTAATAATTATTGCAAACAGCTTGGAGCCAGCCCAAATTCTACAGGACTGTTGGATCCTCTCAGGGGTTCGTGCATACCACAGTGATTATTGCATGCTTTTCCGAGCTCCATTGTGTGTTCTTGCTCGTGGGATGTGGTGCCTCTAGTGTTGAGCTGTGGAACTCTGTGACAGAGCTGTCCCAGCAGGCATGGTCACGTTTCTGCTCCTTGTGATCTCTTGGTCTGGGGGAGATGTTTTGAAGTGTGCTGCACAGGCCTGAGAGAAGTGGTTTCTTGTGCCTGGGAGCTGAGCTATAGAATATATTGTAGAAGTTATACATAGCGTACCTAAGTGGTGTTGGAGTTGCTGCTGCTGAGTTCTTCAGAATGAGAGGATATTCCAAAGCATTTCTCCTGCTCAGCCATTTTTCAGGCACCCATGCTGATAGCCTGATTAAAATTCAGGGCTCACTAACCTGGGTGTAGCCCCTTGGAAACAGATCCGTCCTACTTCCAGTTCTTCATTCAGTTCAGAGTTGCCATGTGCAGAATGATACCCTGCTGACAAAGAGCAATTTAAAGGCAGGGCTTCCTGCCTTGAGTTCTCCCGTGTCCTTAGCAAAGGTGATGCTGTATTCACTCTGCCAGTGTTGGTCAGTTTAGCAAAGGATCTTTGATATTTGTGGATTTTGAAGACAAGGAAGAAGAAACTAAAGTAATAGTGATGAGGGAGGAATCTTTCCTTTCAATAGACTGTAAATCCTATTAAACTATCTAGTCTGAGCACTGCTTTGTTACCAGCCCATGCAGTTTGTTGTGCAGTTGCACGGCTTTACACTTCATATTTATTTTGAGTGAGGTTGCATGGAGGCAAATCTTAAAAACCAGTTATCAGTTTGTAAATAATCTTCATTTCCCTAACATGACATGGTTTTTTGCAGCCTTTGAAGTAGGGTCTAGCTACAACATCAGAGAAAAGTGTATGTTACTGGAACACTGCCAGATGGCCTCCAGACTTTTAGTCACGGTGACAAGGATTGCCAGCCCTTGGGGCAAGAAATGTTACAAGTATTGTTACAGTGCCAGTCTGGAATATTCCCTAGGTGTTCCCACAGTGCAGGTGATGGTAGCAGTCCTGTTACCAGTCTTGAGTTTAGCAGTAGATTGACAGAATCTGCATTTCTCAGCCCTGCCCACCTTTTTCTGCTCCCATTGCATCACAGACCCACACATTTGAATGTATATTTTTAGCTGTAATCAGAATATGACTGAGTTCTGCTGAGCACTCTCTCTTGATTAACCACAACTGAGGAACTAAATAACTATAGGACGTTTTTGGCTGAAACATTTTGTTAATTGCTTATGTTAGTAGCTTGGGTGAGTGAGCTGGCCTATTAAATCTTCCAGTGGTTTTAAATAATTACTTCATTTTTGAAAGATATTTTCTCTTAGCTGAGGCAACCAAATTATTGTCTTGGCAGTCAGAGTACCACATATACGCTGGAGCAAAAACTATTAGGAAAGGGATCAGAAAACTGGTTAGTATGTCAGGCTGGTAGTTGTCATGGTCATTTCTGTGTTCTGCTCAGAAGATTTGTTTTTTCCCCCCCTGTACATTTTTGAAGGTAGTTTTATCCTGGTCCGTAAAGAAAAGGCATGACTATTTTTGATTTGTTGATAATATGCCATTGGGGAATTGTATGGTGAATGTGCTCCATTGTTCCTCTTTCCCATTCATTTGGGTGTTATCTTACTAGTAGATTGGATCCTTAAAGGAATGGTATTTGAATTCATTCTGTGTCTCTTTATGATGGCAAATGAGAGAGGCTGATACCTGAACACATTAATTTTGGAAGAGTTACCATAATGCTTTCTTTTGCCTTAATGTCCTTTCTAAGCTGGTACTGAGGGGACAGACCAGCATCTGCCCATGCTGTAGACAGAGTTGTTGAATTTTGTACTGAATTGTTGTTTGTATTTCAAGTCTTGCTGTCTGTCTGTGCCCATGGTTCCCATCACTGTGGAAAGTAACATCCCCTCTTCTTGTGGACTATTACACTGAAATAGCTCAGTGGATTTTGTCGTGATGGTCACCTTGACATATCTAACTGGAGAGGAATGAGAATAGTCCCGAAGCCTCATGTCTCTGAAACTTGATGCCATTTGCAGCAGGAATAGCAAAAACACTCTAAATGTCCTCACTGAAGCTCCCATAGGTCCAGGTGGGAAAAGCTGGGCAGGCAGTGAATGCACAGTCTGTAACTCTGATGACACTGGGCCGGTACCTACCTCAGAACACGCCTGGGGTTGAAGCACTCTGTGTGCCCTGTGCATGGAGGCTGGTGCAGGTGTGTGTGCAGCCTGTCTGCAAGAGCTTTAACTTGGCTACCTGGCTTCTGGGAATCTTGAATAAGTGACCAAGGCCCTTCTTTTCTAGTTAGGGAAGGTTACCATGGGGTAAAAAAGTATTTCAGGCAGTGTTGTCATATGGTGCCTTAGCTGGAACACATCTATTTTACTGACTGCTAGAATGTGGGGCCTCAGCAAGATTAACACACTGAAATACGCATAGAAAGAAATAATTTAAGAACTGATGTACCCGTGTGTTCTGTTAAAGTGAAATTTGTTATTTTTCCCATTCATGGAGTCACTTAAAAAGTGGGAGAGAGTGGAGATGGTATGAGGATGGTAAAAAGCATCAGTGTAAAAGATGGCAGTGGCTCCAGTCTGAAAATAAGGGTTGTATAAATAGGAATGTTCTAGTTTAATTAATGTGGGATTAATCACTGCAGATGAGACAGGCTACAGGACTGGGTACAGTATCACTTTTGTTGTTTGTTTTTATATAACTTCTAGTCAATCTTAGGCTGTTGATAAAGCTCATGAAAATGGACTGTAACTTTCATTGGTGTGAGTAGCTTTTATGTGATCCATCATCTGTTACAAGAGACATCCCATGTGCTAATGCACATTTCTAAGCATATCTAATGTGCTATCTGTTTATCTAAATTTTTTTCTTTTCATTTCCCACTTTTGCAGTGCCCTTTTAATTTTATTGCCTGGCTAACAAGTGAGAAGTAAATTCATGGTAGTGGTTTAAACATTTTGCAACGAAGAATAGTCTTGTAACTAAAACATAAGATGAAAAGTTAAAAGCTATGATTGGGTTTCTGATTCTACTGTTTATCTTGTTGTTAAACTCACTGTAAAGAGATACTGTCAACATAAAATCAGACTTCGGTCTGCAATTTTCTTATCTGTTAGATATAAACAAAACTTTACCATAATGAAAAAGCTAAGGAAAGAAAAATCTCCAGTTTTGACATTGTGTATATGACAGCATTTTAAAAAGTAGCAATTCCTGTCTTGAATCAGATCAGTGTGTTTATCAAAGCAGCAATGCCAGATGCTCAAGAGGAACTAAATCTAATAGAGTGCTGCAGCCCCCACAGCAGACGGCTGGGCAGCATTTGGCTCCCTCCCTGGCTTTATGAAACTTTATTTTCCTATCATGGGTTCCTTCTTCCTTTTTTAATGCAGCGGGGAGCATCTATAGGAATGGATTTCTTGAGTCACACTGAATTCTTAGTCTCAAGGATGCTTGGCATCAGTGCAGGTCATAGCTTAAGTATGTGCTTTGTTTAAAGAAACTTCTGTTTATCAGCTTTCACAGAGGAAATGCAACAGTCAGCGACTTGTTAGATTTCAGCTTCTGTTTATATTGGAGAAAACAGTATTTCCAAACACAGAAAATTAATGTTAAATCTACAGAATGGTAGGTGGGTGCTTAGAGGAACAGGTAGAACCTTACACTACTGAATACAGTATTGGTCTTGTTTGTTTTAGATTAAAATATCAAATAAATGTCTCTTTGATTGCAAACTCATCGATTAAAAAACTTCCCTGTAAGACTTCAATTTAATAATTAATGTTTATAGAGAGTGCATCGATCCATTACAAAATATATAAAGTCAAAAACCAAATACTTCCTAAGCATTTAAATGCCAGTGGCCAACAATGCGTTAAAAATACTGCACATTTTTGGTAGCGTTAGAAGCCCTGATGGGTGGAGTAGGCAATGGGCGTTTTAGTGTGGATGCTTTGCTAACCCTTTGCTGTGCAGCTGCAGTACAAACACACTGAAGCAATGGCCAGCAGCAGAGTGGATTCCTGGGAAGCTGTGTTTTGTGAGGCCTTTTTAAAACCCTTTTCTGTGCAGGAGAGATTTAGTGTTTTCTGCTGCAGGAGGAGCAAGGATTTTAACTGTTTTCTAATCACTAGCTTTTTCTGGTAAATGCTGTAGAAAAAGCATTACAAGAACAGCTTTAAAGAGTTAGGAAAGCTCGTTAGCAACCAGTTGCCAAAATATCTGTTTCTGCATACTCTACACAAGTTAGAATAATTAAATTAAATGAAAGGTGGTTTTTGCATCTGGTTTTGGATCTGGAAATAAGTTGATACAGACAGATTCACTGGACAGTTTAACTGCTGTAATAAATTTGCAGTAAACCTTGTGAAAATAAAATTTTCTTTTTTCACTGTGAAGATAGATACATCCTGACATAAAGAGAAGTTTGCTTCCTCCTTTGTCTCATTGTCGACAACTGTAAATTTTCAGTTAGATTTTTGTAATGGGTAACTACACACAAGAAATCCCATCTGTATGAAATGCTATGGAAAGTGTAGGCATCCACAGAGGTGGTCAATAAGCTGTGCTGCTAACAGCAGAAGGTCTAGCAAGAAATGTCTTTTTATTATGCTTTGCAAAAATAGCCTCTGAAGATTCCACGCGGGTGCTTTGTGGGAGGGCATTCCACACTGCGGGAGCAAAACGAGGTGCCTTTAGGCATCTGAGGTCAAAATGTGGACAAGGACTTCAGACATTTATAGTTGTGTTTCTCCCTGCTTACAAAAAAAATTTACTCAACAGTTTAGGGATAGTTTATATAGCAAGCTTAATTTGGGGATAACCAACGCTTTATTGGCACAAGTTACAAGAAATGTAGAATTATAAGTTCTTCATTATTTCCATCATGATCTTCTTTGCTGTGTACAATGCACAAGTTCCTATAGCCTTCATGTGAGACGTGTGAAGTTAGGCTTTTCTGTAAATTATTTGCCACTGAGAGGATGGACCAACACCCTACTCTACCAAATGGAAAAGATGAGTAGCTACTCCTGGGCTAGGCTGGTACCCAGCCAGGAGGGGATAAATTAAGGCGTGGTGCTTTATTTCCCAGAGCCTTGAGACCTGGAGCAGACCCAGATGTTGACTTCTTCAGTGGAAGATGAAGGTGCCTTTATGGATTGAGTCTCCTGCTCAGCTGGACTCACTCCTCTTCTCTGGGTTTGGTTTGAACTTGCAGTTTATTCCATAGAGTGGGGGTTTTAATGCTGGGTGAGCACAGGGTGCTGGTGCCTTTCAGCTCCACACAAACAAGAAGTTGCATCATTCCTGGAAAATTGAGTTTGTTTAATTCTGTTGTTAGAGCCCGTGTCTCATGTCCCTGTCTCAAGCACCTCTGCCAAGCTGTGTCTAACACACCGCTCCGAGCACCTTCCTGAGGAGCATGGTACGGGAGCTGGGGCTGGGGAAAAGCAGTTCTGGAGAGAAGGAGCTGGTGGATCCAGGCCTAGACTGTGGAAAATTATCTGCACTGGGGTAGAGCAGAGAGGAAAAGAGAACGTGCTTAAAGTACAAAATCATTTGAGACTCTCAGGCTTTGCTTTTGGTGAAGACTGTGTGTCATCTTGAACAGCAAAGATGCTGCTTGCAGTGTAAATAGCAGAGCAAGAGCAGGGCATAGCTCCAAGAAACTCTTGGGCATTTTAAGTCAGGTTTGCTGCTTTATTCCCTTTATATAATTTAGATAAGAGGTTTACACAAATCAGTTGCAGAGTTCTTACTCTTATGACTTAAAGCTGTTGATTTAAAACTTAGGCACTTGAGAGAGGAGAAGGAAGGGGGTGGGGGCTTAACTGAACTTTGCGGTTTATACTAGTGCTTCATTTTCTTTAACTTAATTTTATTTTCCTAATATCTAGCCATAATAATTTTCACTGCTTTGTAGGCTTTTTGGGGAAGAGTAATGTAAAAGAAGGATTGAACACTGGAGCTTTCTCAACATCGCCTATTAATGCATTTCCCCCTCAACCAAGCAGTAGGTCAGGTTTTTCCATAGTGTGTCTGTTTTAGTTAAAACACCTCATTATCTTTAAGTTCTCTACCATGAATCTATATAGTGATCACTGAAAGTCCTGGTGATGGTGATGCACATGTTCTTTGTTGCTTATTGCCTTTGGGAATGTTCTCTGCTGTGCCAACCCCACACCAATATGTGTGCTTTTGATATGAAAGAAGACACTTTTCCAGTTATTTTCTGTCCGGCTCTCTAAAGAAGAATATAAAGATACGTCAGTTTACCAGATGAATTATTCCACTAGATCTGTTAGATGAATTAAGTAACAATTTTGATTCTGTATTAAAAATTTCTAGCTTTTCCCGTTTATGTGCCATTATGTAGTCAGTCTACAGATATTTTAGATAATAACCTTTAACCTTTTCCTAACCTTATTCGCACCTCTTGTAGCCATTTCTCCAGGTCACCATGTTTTACACTTATCAATAGGTCTTTTTACTTTCTCATTTTCATCTTTGAGGTACTCTGAACTGCTTTGTAGTCCTCCTTGCTAGATTCTTCTCCCTTCCAGCCCCACCTCCCCTTTAGGATATGAACAGCAGGAGGAACGAGTGTTGTGATTCTGTAGTTAACAGTTCTTTTTGAATGAGTCCAGAGGAGGCCACTGAGATGCTCAGAAGGCTGGAGCACCTTTCCTATGAGGACAAGCTGAGAGAGTTAGTGTTCTTCAGCTTGGAGAAGAGAAAGCTCCAGGGAGACCTTAGAGCAGCTGAAGTATAACTTAAAGGTTAACTCCAAGAGAGCTGGAGAGATACTTTTGACAAGGGCTTGGAGTGATAGGACAAGGGGTGATGGCTTTAAATTGATAGAGAGTGGGTTTAGATCAGGTACAAAAAGAAATTCTTCCCTGTGGGGGTGGTGAGGCCCTGGCACAGGTTGCCCAGAGAAGCTATGAATGCTCCATCCCTGGAAATGTTCAAGGCTGGGTTGGGTGGGGCTTGGAGCAGCCTGAGACAGTGGAAGGTGTCCCTGCCCGTGGCAGGGGTGTGGGAATAAGATGAGCTTTAAACTCCCTTCCAACCCAAAGCATTCTATGATAGTATTTTTTTCTTTTGAAGCAGTGCTGTGTCTGTGTGGATGTTTGTGTGAGGGCAGTGAGGATTTTCTTAAACTGCAGAGTAAGCTGAGAATTTGCAGCCTAATGCAAATTAATTAGAAATGTTTTGTTATGGAACTTGGCACCTGACATCAGTCAACTTTTGCGCTAAATGATCCAAAGAATGAAATAATGAAGACTTTTTGGCTGTGTTGTTTAAGCTGAGGGAATTTAGTATCCAATGGTAATTAGAGTATAATTATTTTAGATTAAGGGGCATGCGCCTGTTACGGTATATAAAATTTTCCTTCTTTTCAGTGAGCACAAGAAAAATGCCATAATGTGCTTCTCTTCAAGGTGATCTTGTGTCTTAGTGTTCTGAAAGGATCTGGGATTTTTTTTATGACTGCAGAAAATACCAGAGGTTACTGATATCAGAGGTTCCCATCTTCACTTACCTTTTAGGAAGAGGTAGTGTCAGTTTTGTAAGAGAGCTGTGTATGCTTCCAGCCACTTTACAAACAGTGCCCTTCTCTGCAGAAAGCACCTAGAAGTGGTGGTCTTTGTCCACACACAAACTGTGGGCAGAGTTGCCTTTGCATTTCTGTAGTTTCTAACTTGAAAAAATACTTCTCGCACCAAACGCCTTTTGCAGGAGATGTGGAAGGTGAATGGGGAAAAGGAAGTGAGTGCAAGAAAACCATGGTGACTCAGGATTCACCTGTAAAGGCTCTGTGCAGCTGCCAAGTGAATTTGATTTTAAACCCTAGTTTTGTGTTCTTAGACTAAACTGTATTTTTCCCCTTCTGAATTAGGTTCTCCACACCCGCATTTCTAAAGTGCGATTTCAGGGCAGACTGAAATGTATTTGAGGTCTTCTGTTCCCATTAGGGAATGTGAATTTCTTTTAAATGTAAATTTTCCAGGCTTAATAACGCTTGGTTTGGGGAGGATTTTTTATCTTTTTTGAGTAATGGCAATTAGTTCTGTAATGCATTTATTTAAATATACATGCATTTAGCCTTGTCTATTGTCATGTACTTTTTTCCTGGGAATTACTAGTAATTATATTTTGGTAATGTATTGGTATAAAACCCTCATTATTTCAAGCTATTTCCATATAATGTATTATTAGACATTTTAAAAAAATCTAAACTGCTAGACAATCTAGTTTTTGTAACCTTGGGAATATCCTCAAAGGAGCACAGAATGTTATTTCAGCAAGAGGAATGAATTGAGACAATAATTAAAATATACATTTAGTTTGAGTAATGTAAATGCAAAGACTGGATCACAGAAAATCAAATTGCTGAATACGATGTTAAAATAGTGCTTGGGCAAACATAGAACACTTTAAATGAACTTTTTATTTCAGTATTTTATTTCAATACTTTGGAGGCTTTTGAAGGCCAGAGGAGAACTAGCTGATTTGTTTTCTTTGTTTTATATTGTATTTTTAAAATTTTGTTGCATGGACAACTTTGCAATACGCTGTCCTCCCTGCTTTGTATCTTTGAGTGTCCTGAAAACAAAATGAGAAGAAAAGATATTTGTCTAAAATGTTCTTCATTGCTTTTGAACACGTTAAAAGATGATCTCTGATAACAGAATTAACTGTGTGTGAAATGAGCTCATTGACAGCTAATAAGATGGTTTACACGAGCAAGGCTTAGTTGTATGAATTCAGTTTTCAGAATCAATTGTAGAACTAACTTCTTTGTGAAAAATTATATGCTTGGGAGTTTGATACATAGTTTCACTCTTACAGATTCCTTACTGAAATTCGATTTTGTCCGTATATTTGTAAGTTACCTATCTTGTTTTCACTTGGATTTTTGTTGTGACCATGCTGCTTTCCTATGGAAACACTCTCAAAATGTCAGTGTTAGAAAGCAGTTGTAATAGATTTTTCCAGCAGCAGTTCCTCGTTGGCTGCAGTATCTGTAAAAGCTAACGACATTAAGGAGTAATGGAGTATATCTTTCAAAGCACAAGTAACGAGTAATAGGGGTGTTTTGACATAGTGTTTAAAGAAAAAAAAAAACCCATGGAATTTGGTTTGCTGCCCAGAACTTTGACTGACTGTCTGGGAATTCAGTGCCGTATGTCAATGTTATGTAGAATTAGTGTACATACGCTGCAGTGATTCTTTACAAATGTAATAGTGTCCTGCAAGTTCAGGGCCAGGGAGCTGATAGTCTCCAGTATTTTGAGTCAGCATTGGTAAAGACTTACCCTGTTGAGGAAGTGCTGCATAGTAAATATTGCCCTTTCTTCCAGAGGAGCAGCGGTGTTCATCTTCCTTGTCCATAGTGCGGCCGCATACTGTAAAAATCCAACATTTTTGCAGGCATGTTTCAGCTCTTGGATTTCAATGCACCTTTTTTGTTGTCTTCTGTGTTTGCAATAGTCAATACCTCTTGCATTACCGTTGTTTGTTTGGAGTTCACAAGCTCCTGGAGACTTTCAAAGCCATTGTACCTTTCGTGGATTCTTTGAAACAGCTGAGGTTAAGCATGTGTAGGCAGTGCTGCTGAAGCAAAACTTTACACCTTGTTTATTGAATCTTTAAAAATCCTATTTTCATAATATCACTTCACCAACAATAGCTATCCAAGCTGCATGTTACAAATTTTTAGAGCATGATGAAGATAGTTCTTAGAGCTATTGTGATCATTGGTTAGAGGTTTTTTCCCTTGGGGAAGAGCTCCTTTCTAATTGTGCTCTTGGGGCGGCCAACTGACAGTATCTTAAAAAAGATGATTAAGTAAATGCAGGTGTTTGTCATTTTAACACAAGTTTCAGTCTACACAATGGTGTATTCAATCTGTGTTTCCCTCCCTAAGCAAACAGCATGGAATAAAAGAGGGTGTTAGGTATGAATCAGAGTAGTACTTGATTGCAGGAATCCAGACATGGGAGAACTGGAATTCTTTAAAGATGATGTTATTTTATACAGAAGAGAAATGACGTTTTTTTAAATGTCACTGCAAGAAAAGACAAGGTTTGGCGTTAGTCTGGATTGGAAGAGAGATGGAGAAAAGTAGAAAAACAATTAAAAATATTTTTGAATTTTTAGTAAGGTTTTTATTTTGTGATAGCCAAAGAATATGACTGCAAGATTCTTAAGTCTGGCAGTTACTGAAGACCTCATCCACCATGCAAAAGCAACGGAAATGCCTCCTCCCAGGTGCTGATACTCTAGAGAGATACTCTCACTGCCCAGTTTTTTGTTCTTGTCGCTCACAGCGAAGATGATGGAGTCTCTGGTTGGCTGAGAGTTTGTTGCTGCTTTGTTAAGAATGAATCTGGCAGCCAGAAGCATCACAGATGTTGTGTCCTGACTGCAGCACCCCGCTTCCCCCTGTGCCCCTCGCAGTGCACAGTGGCAGTCCAGCTTTGTTCCTAGGTCTTGGTTGTGACAGTGCATGATCTGCCTCTTAGCACAAACCTCTGGCTGTTGCCTCTGACATGGGGAAACTGATACCACATGGCTGAAGATGTGCCGTAAGTTTGTGCTTGCAGAGTGTTTGTTTGCCTGTTTCTGCTCGAGCTGGCTGCCAAGGTGGCTTTGGATGATCTGTTCTGGATGTGGCATGGCCTGCTCTGGGCCTGCAGGAGAACTGCCAGTGGTGCCAAGGATGGCCAGTCTCTAAGGCTTTGGTGTTAGGGGTGTTCTCCTGTAACTGTGATTCAGCAAGGGCACAAAGGTGGGCTTGTATGAAGCTGACAAAGGTGATCTGTCAATAAATCAACCAAGGTCTGCCATCACATGAAAGAGCAGTGACAACACTTGAACAGTCCGTGGTTATTTCAGTTTGAGGATGTCTCTATCCTTCCAGAGGTGTTGCTGTGTGCTTCCCCAAAGTGTGGTACCTCCTGCTGAGGTATCTGCCCAAGTTCAGCACCTGCCATGGTATTTAAAGGGAACACGTAGCCAAGGCAGTGGAGTTTGTCCCTCTGTTTCAGGTGTGTGTCTTTAAGGTGTCCTGTATGGTTGACATACTTTCCCTTGGGGTGATGCTGGAACAGGACCTCTGTTTTCTGTATTCTGCTGCAAGGGAATGGCTGAGCAGCACAATCAAAATGATTTGCAATGTGTCCAGTGTCCTTCATGGAACACACTTCTGCATATGACAAATTGACAGTTACACAGTTACCAGGAAAGAGATGCTTGCGGGTGAGCAACACTTGGATGTTTTCATATATGGCACCTGCAGATTGAAAAGTGCCATATTTGGCAGCTCTCCTACACACACCTCCCTCTGCACATACTCCTGGTGGTGGGGGTCAGTAGAAGACTAGCACTGCCTCGTACCTTGCAGTCACTTCTTTTAGTGACAGTAACTTTGATGGAGCTGGTCCAGAGAAGGGCAACAAAGCTGGTGACGGAGGACAAGTCATATGAGGAGACGCTGAGGGATCTGGGGTGGCTCAGCCTGGAAAAAAGAGGCTCAGAGATGACCTTATTGCTCTCTACAACTACGTGAAAGGAGGGTGTAGCCAGGTAGGGTTGGTCTCTTCTCCCAGACAACCAGCAAGACAAGAAGGAAAGGGCCTCAAGTTGAACCAGAGGACCTTGAGATTGGATCTTTGGAAAATTTTCTATTTTCTTGGATACTAACCTTTTTTTTTCCACATTCCCGTGCCCCTTTGTCAGGTTCCTTTTTTTGAGTTGAGTCAATCCCCACTCACATTCCAGTACTCACTGGTGCAGGCAGTGTAGATTCAGAGGTGGCTTCTGGCTTAGGAGGGCTTGAGAGTAGAGACAACTTAAGGTCAGTTTGAGGAACAGCTTTGGCTATGAGCTTCAAGAGTGCTTCAGTCGGGGACAGCTTCATAGGAACATTCCTGATGAATATTTCTAAAGAGATTTCAATCTAATATTGATTTCCAAGGACAGAGGGCTGCAGGTTTTCCTGCATATTACTGTAATTATTTTAGGACATCTCTTGTCAAATTTTGAGACACATCTCAAAACCTTCCCTTGAAGATTTGATGGCATTATGCGACTTAGCATTTGAAGGTAATGTTTTTGGGATGAAGTAGAAATAGTGCTTGGTGGTTGTGGTGTATTCATTTTTCTTTGTTTGTTAGTTATAGGAACATCCCCAGGGCTACTTGTTTTACAAAAAAACCCCCCAAACTCCAAAATGTTGTGATAGAGTAAGCAGGTGATTTTATCACTCTTGTTATAGTTCAGTAGTTTTTCTTTGATGAAATTAAGAAGCTAGAGTATATTTATACATATGATGTAGAACAAGGAAGGAGATAGCTTCAGACAGTTGTCTCAGAAGTTAATGTTTTCCATGACCCAAGTATCTTGGCTTGGTTTAGAAAAAAAGAAAAAAAAAGAAAAAAAAAAAAAGAAAGAAACCCCCTGAAATGTACCTTTCAAAAAACACTGCTATAAAAAAACCCACCACAACTAAAGAGGAGGGGTGCTGGGGGAGAAGTCTTGACACCAGAAGCTCTGTCACAGCAGAGTTTCTCTCGGATGTCTGGAAAAAGTCTTATACTTCTGGGATGCTTTCCAAAATATTTTCAGTGACCATTGCCACAGGCGTGAACTTCTTAATGCATTTTGCAGTAATCTCCACCACAGTGAAATTGATTGCTGTCTGAAAGCTTTTAATGATAACAAGCAAGTAGGGCAGCATAAGTGCCATGAACTAATTTGCGTGTGTGCATTATGTTGCGTCTTTAGGAGTCCTGCAGAGACAGATGCATCGCCTCAGGAAAATCCTGCTTAATGTTTTTTACATAATTATGTAATTGCGTATTTATCATTTTACATCTTGCAGAAAAGATCTTTTTTTCTGCATACACAAAGGATGTAGTGTCTCTGGAGATACTTCAGTTGGTACCCAGGGAAAGCTATCTGATGGCTTCCTGAGTTTGAATTTTTCTAGGATTCACTTTATAGAAACTGAAATGGATACAAAAGCCAGAGGAGTTTTAAGAAATGCTTTTCCAGTAGAAAAAAAAAGGTACTGTATCAAAGGTGCATCTTCTTCATGTGCCTACTGAGGAATTTCAGGAGGCTTATAAATGTAAGGTTCTCTTTCTATCTACAAGTTCAGGGAATTGAGGAAGCTGAAAATAGAGTACAACTTGGTTTTTTCCATATTATCTTAGTAGTCCTAATGCAAGAGATCTTTAGAACTAGAGAGGTTCATCCACCCAGACCATCACCTTCTCAGCACTGAAATCTGAGCTGCACTTCTATTCAAAGAGGTTTCAAGAATTACGTTTTTTCTGTACCTGAAAAAATATCCCATCACCAAAACACATGTACACGTATAAATATATAACGCAGTATTTTTATACACACACACATATGTGCGATAAGCAAAATTGTTAATGAACAGCTGTACCCGAGAAGCCTGATCTTGCAGACCCTGGTGTGTCATGGTCCCTCTGTGCCCTCTGCCAAAGCCCTTCATCCTGCACTACTGCTCCTACAAACCACTGTGGTTGTTGGATGATCTGCAGTAGGTGAGGAGTGAAAAACAAAAACTTGAGCACCAGCAGAGAAAAACAAGCTGTCCTAAGCAGGCTTCATAGAAAGGGATAAAAATGTCAAAGGATACGTTTATCCCCCCTCTACCTTCGGAGCAGCCACTTGAGGCATCCAGCAGAATTTTTCCAGACTGTCACTGGTTCATCAGCTGGGGCTTTCTCTCGGTTTTAAATGCCAGCATCACTTCAGTTCAGAGGAATTGCTGGCTTCTTTCCTGGACAAGATTTCCCAAATTCAAAATGACCTTTCAAGATCCTAACTAATAGGAGCTAAACAGAGATTTCCTCTTCATCAGGCCCTTTCTCAGATTGATCCTTTTACTGACAGCACAGACCAGTGAAAGACCAGCCCTTCACTTGTGATAATAAACACCTCTTTTGGAGAGGAGCAAACTTAAATCACATTGAATTTGATATATATTCCAGAAACTATTCCCCTTCCGTTTGATGCACTGATTATGTAAAGGTGGAGGGGAGTACCAGTGAAATTACTAGATTTTCTTTTCCCTTC